>BSBK01010618.1:0-330824 GCA_027943335.1 Chamaecyparis obtusa | reverse complement strand
AATTTTGGAATAAATTTATTTTAAACAATATTATAAATTGATTTCCTTATTAATGGAATTTAGTTTAAGAATGTAATTATAGTTGTGTTAGTGATTATTTTAATAAATTAATTTATGTAATGGTGTTTTACAAATTAGTTAATTATTATTAAATTCTTATGAATATTTTTCCTTTTGTAAATGTGGGTTAAGAGGGAATATTTTTATGTCATCCTTTTATGATCCACGATTATATATGAGACATCTTTTGAGACTTATGAGCTCAGGGTAAGTTATCTAGGTGTTAGAGGGGAAGTGGTTTGCTTTAGAGGCACCAGAGCCTAGAAGTGGCTATTTGGGTATCCTTAGTAAGTTACTTAATAAGTGATAATATGATACATTAAATGAGGTTTTAAAATGAATTAATAAGACAATAGATTCCTCGCCCATGTCTTGAGTGCTAGTATAGGCTAAGGATGGGAGTGGGGAGAAGATGCTTACCCGTTTAGTAGTGATGGTGAGTTATGGCATGATCAGTTATCCTTGTCTACATGAGAGGATTTTAGGTTCCACATACGATCACACTTGGGAGTTAGAGTTCAGTGAGATCATTCCAAGGGGTTGACATATGTGATGGCATTTCCCTAATTTCATCTTAGGTTCCTATGTGTGTGTGTTTCCTCTGTATTAGTATATGTACCTTTGAGTTTTGAGTTGTACCTTTGAGATAGGAAGCTTTCAGGATCCCTTGTTTAGTACTACCTGGTGATTAGTTTTGGTATTGTTATCCGAGTGGGGGACCGATGTTATCTCTTTAGCACAGTGGGAGTGGAACCATAGGTTTTCATGAGGTCGGGAGGTAGTGATTCTCTTACCATTTGAGACTCTGACATTCTTGTACCAGTGTTGGATGATCCTTGTTGTGGTTGCTTCTTATTCTTTCATCCTTGGAAATTTTTTCCTATTCTTTATTTTATTTGTAGTTTGTACTAAGTTGTATTTACATACCCTATGACTTGTGTAGTGGATGTGGGTTATCATGTACACCTTATGGCTCAGATGTATTTGTTTATTATTTTATGAGATGATGTACTTTAGTTTCATTATGTAGACAATTTATATGATTATTGTACTTAATAGATTTAATTATATTTTTTGTAATTCTATGTCAAGGAATCCTTGAGATTTGTAATTTGTAATTGAGATTGTGTTTATGAGTATGTATTATGTTATTGCTTCCGCTTTGTTATTCATTATTATTTGTAAACTCTTAAGAAATAAATTATTTTGTAAACTTAGTAATATGTTTTAGGTTAATTTCTCATGGGTTCCTTGGCGGGGCATTACAAGTATGGTACCCTTGGGTGACAACATCATCGATGGGAAAAAAGAATGAAATGTATGTGTGTGATCCAATAAGAAACTATTAATTATTTACCTCTGATACAAATTTGAATGGATTCAGAATGATGTGATTAGATTAAGGTATCATTATGGTAAGGGCATAAGATTTTTGGTCGATATTTGTCAATAATAGATTGTTGATTTCTATTTAAGCCCTTCAACAATCCTTAATGATTCACATATTTTAATCTAAGAGAAGAAATGTCATTTGTCAACTATCAACACCCCTATTAGGCTTGTTTCAAATAAACTTCAAATATCCTTTTTGGGTGATGTCTTGGAGAAGCACCATGGAGAAGCACCAAGGCCATTCGCATTTCCTCTAATTGCTTGGTCATTCACGTAGTGGAGGTCATTCTTGGAAAGGAATTCCTTAATGCATATCATTGCCATCATGTCCACACTAATATTTCTACAATGTTCTTGGAAGTCATCTTAGAAATGGTGGAAATGAAGGCGGGGTCTAATATTTTTTTATAAAAGGTTTTCAAAAACTAATTTCTTGGAAAAATTGAAGATATTCTAGAGAATGCAGATGGGGATAAGAGAATTCATCTTCTATAGGACTATTATGTGGTCCACTAACATGGGAAGGATGTGATAAAATTACCAATGGTTGCCACTATAATTTGGTATTTCTTAAAATATTTTTGGGTATAATGCTAAATGAGTGTGGTGATTAGATAAATAATTAATTTAGAGTCAAGGGTTTGAATAATGACAACAAGGAGTTAGATTTTGGCTTTGTCGTAAAAGAAGAGAAAATAGAGAATGAAATGGATGAGGATCCAAGTTAGATGTTTGTGTTGGTCACACATGAGCACTGTGATCTAGAATATCCAATAAGAGCAAGAGTGAAAGAAGGAAGAAGAAAAATACATCATAAGGGTCCTTGGTTAGCTTCTTTTTGTATTGTTTGATTACATCAACATGGTATATATTTGAGTATGTTTTTGCCTTGGTCTAGTATTGCATATAGACTATATTGTTACTACTGGGTGACACCATTTTGGGGTTGGTGTTATGTTTTTGTTTGTCTGGCTTGGGTTCTTGGTAGTGGGTTGAGGATTATCAACATAATGGGTTTAAATTTTGACAGCGTTGTGTCTTTGGGCTTAGCCTTTGTTTTATGGTTGACATACAAGTATTAGTTTTACTACCAAAGATATAATTTTTTTATTAATATAATGGGTGCTGCCCCTTAGCAATAATTAACTTACCAAAAAAATAATAACATCATAAAGGACAAAATTATTGTGCATGTAAAATGTCTCCTATTTTCCAGTTATTTATCCTTTCCTTTTAGATGTTGCCTCTACCATATTGAAGCTTCCACTAAATACCAACTAGGCCTTGGATTGTTTATTTATAAGATTAAAGAAGTGTTCTCTCCATTAAATTATTTGATGGATAAAAATTGACAACACTAGAGGTTTTTCTATCGATGTTAAAGAGAAACCACAAATCTGTCTGAGAATGGTTGCAACCACACATAAAATAGTGATATTGGCATTTGGTAGTTTTAAAAATATTACCATGCCCCCTTTTCCTTTTTCATGATTATTGTTGAAACACACACACCATACTATATGATATAACATATAATTGAGAGTAAAAAACAAATCACTTTAATGTCTCAAAGACAAATACTTATTTGAGAAGAAGATTTTCATAGAAAATTCAATGCAATGAATTTGTGATTTTTTATATCCATAAAATTCCATGGGAAATAAAAAATTCCTTTTTATCCACATGTTAAGGAAGGTTGTGAGAGTACCTATCATCCTTAGATGGAGAAGTGATTTGAATAATAAACTTAATAGTTAAATTATGAATGGGGTTTAGTAGAGCCAACATCACCTAAATTTATTTATCATTGGCATGACGCCAAAAATAGTTTGTACGAACAAAGGCCTTACCAACTATACTATTGTTACTTCACATATTATTGGTGCTCAAATTAGACCCCTTGATTAGTCCATTTTGGAAAATTTTATGGTTGCCAACATTATTCCAACTATTCTCATTATGTGCTAGAGATACTTTATTCATTGGTTTAGAGGCTACTTTAGTTTTGAAAGTGACTAAATGATAGTCCTTGAATTTTATTTTTTGTTCAGTAAAATAGTTTTTTATTAATTATTAAATGAGATTATGTCTAGCCCAAACCAATGGTGGTTGCATTTTGGGAACCACCTCCCAAAAATACAAGGTATTAGTAAGAACCTATTAAGAATTATAAGAGGTAAGTAACTTGACAAGTACCCCTAAACAGATCAAGCATCACATTTCCTATTAGCCCCTCCTTTGGTTTGAGACTAAAAAACCATATCAAAGTTCTCCTTTGATTTCTTATCTCTTCCCCTGCACTACTTTCCAACCATATTCCATCCTTTTAGACTTGCACCACCTAATTGATTCATCCTATCGGCCCTTCCACAATGCCACACTCAGCTTGTACAACCTAGCACTGTGGATTTAAATTCTCCCCCCTTGTTTCTTGTGACCATAGATGTGCTTTTTTCTCTGATAAATCTAGTGTTGTGGCACCATACTAGTGTTGTAGAATCAAATCACCTTGAGCATTACCAATGTGTACACTGTTCAAAGCATGCCCTTAATTTGAAATTGAAACCCCAACATGAACTTGGGCATTTGAATATTGCAGTTGTTTTCCTTCACTTAAATCCTGAGAGTAACTCTTGTTTTTATCTACCTTCTTCTCTACTTAATAACGAAGGGAAGATACATCCTTCCACCACGTTGCTATTGTATCCCATGTATTATTAGCACATTGGGCTTCCATATACCCTAATTAGAAATATCTTCTATATGTGAAGGGTACCCCTTCGTAATCCAAGGGTTGTACCCAAGATCCCCTCGCTGATTTAATCAAAAGTTATTCTAGGAGATCCTTATCCACATCCATTTCCACCAAAATCTAGGCAAAGGTCGAGTGGGAAAGGTTTTCATAACCCTCATCTACCACTAATAAATTATGTAAAATTTTCTCTATAACCTCATAAAAAGAATCAAACCATAAATGTATAGGAAGATTGGGGAGTCTTACCCATAGAGGTACCTTATCAAAAAAATTCGTAGAAGGATTGAAACCAACATGACACAACTTCAACATCAGAGCATGTTTGTTCTACCAATTCCAGTGGTGTTAACATATTATCTTATTCCTATCTTTCACATTTTCAAAAACAACAATAAAAAACCCTCTAGCCACATGATATATTTAAATGCACCCACCCAAGATAGGCTCCTACAACTTAGAAATTCATGAATGAAGATCACTTAGGCTCAAACAAAAACCTTTAAATATTCCAATCAATCCCAACTCTAAAAAAACTTTGACATTGTGAGAAAGTTCACTCTTGACCTTCACATTTAAATCCTAAGTAATAGATCTGGCTTAATGATCTAACCTAGAAACCCCTTTTCCTGAACCCTTGGTCGAAACTACCAATGCCTTGAGGGAATATTGGGGAGACACACCATAACCACACATATTTGAACCATGTGTGGGACTATGTTAAAACCATGTTGAACCCTTGAAATCATCTATAGTTGTGAGTGGACCCCCCAAAAATATTTCTATTGAGAGAATAAATCCCATCCATCAAAACCTTGAAACTTGTTGTGATCCTCCTCCTACATATGCATCTCTACATGCCCACCAAAAATCCCTTTGGCTTTATAGCCATTTCCCACCATACTACACTAGTTTTCATCAAGTCTCGAGCAACCCCGAATACCTCCTATCATGAGTGAGTGAATAGCAAGAAAAACAATAGGTATGGTAGTTGAACAAAGTGGCTTCATTTCTTTGATATTCCTTGGTTTTTGTTCATGGGGTTGATATCTAAAATACTTGTTTTTAAGATTGATATATGGAACTTATTACAATGGTGCACATCAATAATCTATATATTAACAATTTCTGTAAGGTCCTTACAAAGGTATTATTCATACATAAATTATGTTGTGATTGACTCAAATAAACTTATTCCATTAAATGATCACCACCCTCCTAAGAGATGAGGAAATAAAGAACAAAATTGACCAAAATAAAGTTATACCAAGGAATTCAACCCACACTAGACCCTTAAGGGATTGGTGGTCAAACATAATAGGATCCATATTCTAAGGGGAGAAAACTAATAACGAGTTACTAAAATAACTAAAATAATTATTTGTAAGATTGATATACGACACTTATTACAATGGTGCACATATATAATCTATATATTAATGATTTCCTTAAATTCCTGAAGGTATTTTTCACACATAAATTATGTTGTGATTGAGTCAAATAAAATTTTTCTATTAAATGATCACCAACCTCCTAAGAGATGAGGCAATAAAGTCCAAAATTGACCAAGATAAAGTTAGACCAAGGAATTCAACCCACACTAGAACCTTAAGGGATTGGTGGTAAAAAATAATAGGATCCATATTCTAAGGGGAGAAAACTAATAGTGAGTTACTAAAATAACAAGGGCCATGTTTTAAGAATGATGTTTGCATAGTTAATTACCTTTCAAAAAGTAGAAAAGAAAGACACTTTTGGATGGTTTTCAATAACATTTTAATTGATCCCATTAGGGACCCACATAGAGTTCACTTAAAATAATTTATAAAAGGAAATTGTTTTAGTTGTTTGCAAGCATTATTACAATTTGTGGAATCAAAAGAAAAATATTTATGGGACATTTACAATTCATACCTCATGGTACAATTTTAAACCAAATTTATGAGGTTTCTTCATAGGTGACATCTTGAGTCATTCCAATACCAAGTGTTTCAATATTAACATCCCAAGTGATAGTGTTAAATGTCATTAAAACAAGACACCCTAAAAACCTCTATAATAAATATATGAGATATAAAAATTCTAACTAAGTAATTAAAAGATAGTGCAACAAAAAAAACCTAACATAAAAAGGCATCAAAGCTAATTGACCTCTTTTAATGATTTGAATATGAATAAGGTTAACTATTTATTGAAGAATTATTTTACTTCAAGATAAATGAAGATAATAAGGTTTTCAAAATGTGTCCATTTTGTGACAAGGGTGCAATAAAGATAGAATGATACTATATAATATAGTGCTTAGCCTACAATGACATTCATATCAATTACAAAGACACCTTGATATGATTTAATCTAAATGCCTTGTTTGAAGAGACTAGGTTAGAAAAAAATTCATAGTTCTTTATCAAAGTTCCACCACATAAAATCTGAGATCAAAAAGAAATTAGCAAATTCATAATATTTTGGTTGTCTTATGACTTAGAATTATATTTGTGTACTACTCCTTGTTATGAAAATTACAAGTGAAGAAAATTACAGAGAAGATAAAATACACATAACACAATATTTTACATGGAAAAGCCTGGTAAAATTATACTAGGAAAAAAACCACAGGAAAATATCTCTCAATATTATTTCTTAGGAATTTCCATAGTTACAACAATCTTCAAAATGTTACTCAAAACATGAGTTTGAGTTGCATATAACAACCAAGTTGCAGAGTCAGCTGAAGGACTTAGAGTGCCTTTTGGAGACTCTGAACTGATCTTTGTGCTGTCGGTCTTTTTTGCTTCCTCGCTACTGGTTTTTTTGTAGCTTCGTCAAGTTTTTCTTTTTGCTATTGGTTTTCTTTGAAAATCTGGGATCTGTCCCTTTGTTAATTATTCCTTCTCGGGATAGTTGGTTTTTCTTTTGGTCTCTCATGCCTATCTTTCTATAACGTTGTTAAAGGGTTTTGGGGCCCCTTCAAAACTTGTTTTTACCGTAATAAAAAACAACTGAGTTGCAGAGTCATAATAAAAGATATCACTAAATCTAGTAAGTATGACTTGTACAACTACATGCTCAAAACATGTAATAATTACTATTTTTGGTGAGTCACTAAATGAACTCACTATTTATAGTAAGTTGCCTCATAAAAACCATATAATTATGGTAAGTCTAAAAAAATTTGTGCCTCCGACAGGACGCCTTACGACAAGCACCTTAATGGCACACTAGTGGTTCTCCATGATGAATCAACCCCAAATTGATGACTCAACTACAACTAGTGGTTTTCCATGATGAATCAACCCCAATTGATGACTTAACCACAACTAGTGGTTCTCCATGATGACTCAACCACTACTAGTGGTTCTCCATGATGACTTCACATTCTGACATTCTCCCACTTGAAGTCAAATTACAAACTTATGAAATTCCTCTTCTAAAATACCATTTCCAATGCTACCTATTATTAGGTAATCTACAGACTAAGAGAAGTTCTACACCAAATGAACTTCTCTCTACCAATAACCTTTTCCATAATATTTGCATGGTTAATATCAGTGTGAATCTTGGCCAAAGATATATTCCCTCCTACCACTTCACGAACAAAGTGATACTAAATATAAATATGTTTTTTTCTAGAATGATATGCTAAGTTTTGTGCTAAGTGAATAACACTTTGATTGTCAAAATGTAAAACCATTTTGTCATGTTTTACTTATAACTCACCCAAAAGCCTATGAAGCCAGATTGCCTCCTTGCTAGCCCATGTTTCTTCCATATATTCAGCTTCAGTAGTAGACAATGCTACCAATATTTATAACTTTGATACCAAGCTAACATCACCTCCAACTAAGGAAAAAACATAGCTTGTAGTAGACTTTCTCTTATCTTTGTCTCCACTAAAATATGCATTTACATACCCATCTACTTGAAGACTACTCCCACTGTAACATATATCAACATTTGAAGTGCCTCTTAGATATCTAAGAACCCACTTCATAGTTGTACTATGATCAATACTAGGATTCACCATGTACCAATTGACAACTCCCACCGCTTGCACAATGTCTAGTCGGGTGCATACCATGGTGAACATAAGACTACCAACTACTGATGAGCACGGTACATGAGGCATTTGTGTCTTCTCTACTTCTATGCTAGGGAACTATTTTGAAGAAAACTTAATGTGAACAAGAAATGGAGTACTAAATGGTTGTGCATTCTGTATATTGAAGCATTGCATAACTTTCTCCACATAAGTCTATTGTGACAACCATAGTTTCCTATTATTTATGTCTCCATGTATCCTCATTCCAAGAATCTGATTCACACTTCCTAAGTCCTTCATGTCAAAATCCCTAGCAAGATGAGTTTTCAAATGGACGATTCTATCCATGCTAGGACCTTCAGCCAACATATCATCTACATACAAAAGTAGAATGATAAAACTATCATTATCATACCTTTGAAAATAGACACAATGATTAGCCTCACATCTACTAAAATCTATACTCATCATGAAGGAATCAAACCACTTGTACTGACACCTTAGGGCTTATTTTAAACCATATAATGATTTTTTTAATCTATAAACCTTGCCTTTTTCCTTAAAACCTTCTAGCTCCTGCATATAAATCTCCTCAGAGAGATCACCATATAGGAAGGTTTTTTTAACATCTAACTATTCTAACTCCAAATCAAGACTACCAACAAGAGTTAAAACAACTTTGACTGTACTCAACCGTACAATAGGTGAATTTTCTTTTTATCAAAATCTATACCAGATTTGCAAGCATACCCCTTCATGGCCACCAACCAAGCTTTATATCTCTCCAAATTATCATTTAAATCCCTTTTTAGCTTGAAGACCCACTTGTTCCCAATAGCTTTTCTTCCTTTCAGTAATGGAACAAGCTCCCATTTTAGATTCTTATGAAGAGATTCCATCTCCTCTTCCATAGCAGCTCTCCATTTGTTTGCATATTCTACTTCACAAGCCTCCTGATATGAACTGGGTTCACCAACATCAGTTAGTAATGCATAAGCATAATTACAAGTAGGAGAATACCTTTTAGGTGCTTTGGATGCTCTACTAGATCTTCTTACAAGGTGTGATATTTCACCATGTGGCTCATCTAGTTGTTGTTCATTTGGCTGATCTTCTTCTAGTTTATCTTTATCTAGTACATCTAGACGATCATCATGTTTTTCCACCTCCATTGGAATAACTTCAGTACATTGTTGTTCTTCACCTCTTTTCATTGTTTTTTTATTAAAGAACACATCTCGACTAATTATAATCTTGTCGGCAATAGTATCCCACAACTTGTACTCCTTTGTACCTTTGACATAACCAAGAAAAATACATGTTGTGGATTTCTTGTCCAACCTTTTTTTACTCTCTTTAGGAATATGTGCATAAGCAACAAAACAAAAAACATAGAGAAATGAGTAATCAACAGGTTTACCTTTCCAAATTTCTTTAGGAATTTTATTATCAAAAGAAGTAGTGGGTGATCTATTGATCAAGAGACAAGTTATGTTAACATCCTCACCCCAAAACTCTTGCTCCAAACTAGCAGTGCTCAACATACATTTGGATCGCTCCATAAGTGTACGATTCATACATTCAACAACATCATTTTGTTGTGGTGTCCCGACAACCATCAATTGTCTTGCAATTCCATGTTCACTACAAAATTGGTTAAATTCTACTAAACAAAACTCACCTCCATTATCTATTCTTAGAAATTTGTATTATCTTACCTTTTTTATTCTCTACTAGAGCCCTAAACCTCTTGAAACAAGATAACACTTCAGATTTCTTCTTGAGAAGATAAATCTACACCTTACAAGAATAGTCATCTATAAATGAAATAAAATGTGATGAAACTCCAATAGATGTTACAGGAGCTTCCCGAGTATATGAATAATTTAAATCTAATACATCTTTGCTTCTAGTAGTACTTCTAGAAAAAATTAGTCTATTCTATTTTCCAAACAAGTAATGTTCACAAAAATTCAAATATTTAGATTTAGCACCTAGAAGGATATTTCTATCTAACAATACCTTCAGACCTTGTTCACTCATATGGCCTAGCCTCTGATGCTAGGTTGTTAATGAGTCCATCTCTCCATCAGTTACCACAATAACCTGTCCATTGTCAATTTTTCCAACCAATCTATAGAGATTACCAACTTTTTCTCCCTTTAGTACAACCAAGACTCCCTTTGTTACCTTTAGATAACTATTTTCACCACTAAATCAAAAACCTTGTTCATCAAACACTCCAAGTGAAATAATTTTTTTCTTTAAACCAGGTACATGTCTAACATGTTGAATAGTTCTAACTACTCCATCAAACATCTTAATGCTTACCTCTCCTTCACTAATGGCTTCACATGGGTTGTCATTTCCCATATAAACCATACCTCCATCACAATATTGGTAAGTAGAAAACCAGTCTCTATGAGAAGTCATATGAAAGAAGGTACTAGAATCAATAATCCAAACATGAAGTAAAGAGATTCTCAGATTAGCAGTTAATACCTCATCGTCTTCGAATGGTGTTTGAACTTCTGTAGTATTTTCTTTTGGCAACCTAAAATCCTTTTTGACATGTCCATTTTTGCCATAGTTCCAAAACCTCACCATTTCCCGCCCCTTGGATTTGGACTTATTTTGTCCACGCTTAGTATTAGTTCTTTCTCAAGTTTCACCTCTAGCAAATAGGGCTTCATTTGAAGAGGATCCTTGAGATGTATTCCACCTTGAAACTTCAGAGATTAAAGTAGCTACCACATCTTCAAAGACCAACTTCCCACTTGGTGCAGAATTGCTGAGAGTCATAACTAGTTCATCCCAACTATTAGGCAAAGAGCAAAGTAAAATTGCTACCTTATTTTCTTCATCAATTTTAACTCCCACTGAAGCCAACTTGCTTGTCAGTGTGTTAAAATCATTCAGCTGGTCTGTGACAGATGACTTGTCATGCATCCTCAAATAATATAGTTGCCTTAATAATAGAATTTTGTTTGCTAATGGCTTCATCTCATACAACTTTGCAAGCTTATTCCATAAATCGTGAGCATATTTCTCCTCTACAACATTGAACATAACTAAATCTGCTAGAAACAATTGGATTGTTTCTCTAGTTGTGCTATCCATAATATTCTAGTCTGATGTGCTCATATTTGCAGGTTTTGATGCTACCCCCTTAAGAGCTCTATCACATCCATCCTTCACCAGCAAAGCTTGAATCTTTAGCTTCCAAAGACCAAAATTTGAACCATCAAACTTTTGCACCTCAAATCTGGAAACCAAACCTCCTGCTATTGCTCACCTCTGAAATCAAACAACTCTTACACAAATAACCTCACTCTGATACCAATTGTTATGAAAATTATAAGTGCAAAAATTACAAAGAAGAGCAAATACACATAACACAATATTTTACGTGGAAAAACTTGGTACAATTATACTAGGAAAAAAACCACGGGCAAATATCTCTCAATATTATTTCTCAGGAATTTCACAGTTACAACAATCTTCAAAATGTTACTCAAAATATGACTTCGAGTTGCATATAACAACCGAGTTACAGAGTCCTAATAGAAGACAACTTACTAAATTTAATAAGTATGACACATGTCGAAATTACTATTTTTGGTAAGTTACAACTAAATTACTATTTATAATAAGTCGCCTCATAAAAACCATCTAATTATAGTAAGCCTCAAAAAATTTTGCACCTCCCGCAGGTCGCCTTTGGTGTGGTCGCCTTATGGTGAGCGCCTTAATGACACACTAGCGATTCTACATAATGAATCAACCACTGCCAATGATTCTCCATAATGACTTCACATTCCAACACACCTTATCCCATAAACTCTTTTGATCTCATTATTATTATTAAAATCTTTCATTCTTTTAATTGTTAGAATTAGGTGTTCTTGGTTGCTACTTGAGATAGCCCAAATCATTACATCAACTCTTGAATAGTCTCCTAGATGAATAAAGGTCCATTGCACATAAAAAAAATTAAGCTGCGAGACATGAGCTAAATTCGAAGCCTCTCGAAGATAGCCCAAATCATAGCTTAACTCTTGAATTGTATCCAATATGAATAGAGGTCCATTGCACATAAAGAAACTAAGCTCCGAGACATGAATTAAATTCCAGGCCCATCGGTTAAAAAATAAAATAAAAAAGACTATCCTTCATTCAAAACAGATAAAAAAAAATTCAAATAATCTTAAACACCAATGCCGAGGGGTATGAATGCAAAAGAGCATGCGAAGACATGAATCCAGATAAGTCCTAGATAATATGAATATGAAGGCAAATACACGAGGAGCCCAGGAGCATTGAAGCGGAGAAGGAAGTACCGAGCTTGCCTGATGATGGCCCTGGATTATTTATTCTTTACCTCCACTCGGCCTTCGCTGTCTTTCTTCACTACACTTCAGTTCCCCCAAGCAAAGGCAAATAAAAATATAAATGCTTTTACTCTGAAAGGTAACCCGAATGTTAATTAGTCGCATTTGCAAGCTTCCATTTTAACAGCTCCCTGGAAAATGTTGCAATATAAGCTATGTCTGTAATTTTCTGTTGAAGCAAGTTGTACGTATCAATTCTTGTATTTTACCATTTGCAATCTGCCTCAGTACATAAGCCACTCCTTATTGAACTCTTTTGTACTTAATTAATCCTGAGACAACTTTGAGTTTTTTAACATAATTAACTTGCTAAGTTTGTGGCAAAGTGACAATTTTTTCTCCTTATTATAATTCTTCTTCTGCCACCAGTAGCTGATGCTCTAACACTCTTTCATATGATTCTGAAGGAGCTGAACTCCTTTATCATTTAAAAACACTTCCACTAAATTTAGGTTTGTTGACATGGAATATAGAACCTTGGCATGGATACTGCTTGGGGCTTTGCCATCCTCTCCCAGTTACTCACCCCGCCCTTCACATGTTCTGGCTTTGCTGATGTGTGGGACTGATCTCCGAGGGTTCACAATTCTCCTTGGTTCCTTTTTCCTACCACTCTATTTTCTCAAACTTGTAAGTTGTGTGATTGAACCAGCAACTCGTAAATATTAACATGCTTATTCCTGTGCATAGAATTGTATATTTCTGACATGATTGGACAGTAAGGAATTGACATTTATATCATGTAATCGCCAAACTTGACCGAGCTTAACCAAAATGATGCAGGACAGAATAGGTGATTGTAATCTTCTTGTCCCAGGTTAAATATTGGGTATGTTACACCTTTAACTCTCTAATAATAAGCAGAAACACCAGAGCATCAAGGCAGAAACATTGACATAGTTTCGCATTTGAGTGGCCTGAAGTAAGTATGATACGAACAGTTGCATCTGGTGTTTGGACTGTTTTTGCTTGCTGGGATGTTTGGGTGCAACTGCCTCTGCGACGGGGATAGTTTACAAAGGAAGAAGATTTAATGCAGCCTAGCTATAAATAGCACAGTCCACAGTAAGTCAGCTAATCGTGATCCCTCACAATATTGATGGTGTTACTATCTCTCCTCCTCACATTCCTTTGCATCTGGCCACATCCAAATAGACAATCGATCACAGCCCATCAAGAACTCTAATTCATCGGTAATGTGGAAGCATGGCAATTAGATAAATAGTGTGTATGTTTAACTTTTGGTTCTAATCGCTTGCAATCACTTTTTCCCATAAAAGCATTCGATAAACTAGTTGTTTGACCAATATAATTTTTTAAGTGTTCATTCATTGTTAATCAATACAGATACATATACATATATGTATGCGTGTATGCACACATATTTACATATATTGCATATATACAAACAATTCATTTCTTATTCACACCCAGAGAAACACTGTTTCTTGTAAGGTTATTATTGTGGTTGCTGTTTCTTCTTTCTTGTAATTATGCTTATAGGAAATAACAGATTTACATATAAAACCATAAAAGATGTTGCTAGCATGGAATAAAAACTTTTACCTCTTCGGGTTGTAACTATTTGTAAGCCTATAACAGACATTTTCCATCCTCTTATTGTAGCTAATTGCAGTTTTTGAACATAAACATAGTCTCAGCCTAGTTGTTAATCTCCTTTCTCGCAAAGGGCAATGATCAAGATTGGCTGATTGCTAGAGTTTTTGAGATTGTCCCCATCACCATTTGGAATGGATTACCCTTAGCACTATCCCTGGAATTGAATTTTATATAATCCACGGGAGGTTGCCATTCGTTAGGTTTTATGAGCTTGTTAACTCCTAACCCATTGCTGGGTGCGGATTTCTCTTCAGACCCGTATATAGATTTCCCATATAGTTTGAATTTACTCTCCAATGGATCTACCATAACCCTTTTTGGCTCCAGGTGTTGATCTATCAAGAGTGCTCCACTTCCAATTTTCAACCTAGCCTCATTAGATAAATTGTCTTTGAAAATGGTTCTGACCATCTAATCAAATATTTCATGTAATGATTGAACGAGCTAATTTCTAGATCAGATTCAGAGGTTGATTTGTGATTTTGAAATGCCATGGATTAGTCTTCTCTATAACAGAATCATTGTTGACCCAATTAGGTCACCATTGGTACATGAAGGATCCCCAAATGTTTGAAGGCATATGGATGTAATGTGCCTTTCGAGAACATTCCCATTTTTTCCTTGAAACAATAATTCCAATTCAAAATGAGCATTACATTATGTTTATAAATATAACTTTATCCAAATTTGATGAAATTTTATTATAATGTTCAACTTTATAATTCTATAAATAATTCTGAGAATAGAACTTATCTTGATTTTGTGCTATAATTCTCCTTCAAGCTGGGATGATTTCCTCTTGTAAATCTGCTTTGGAAGTGCTTTCAGATCTGCTTGAATAAGAGGTTTTTGTGCCTAACTCAGCAGTGGCAAACTCAAAGGTTTTAGACTTTTAGTTCTTAACTTGCCAGGAGTATTTAAGAGGTTTCGTCCTTAACACTCTCAATCAACATTGGAAGATTTTCATCCTCCTTGTTTGAAGTGTTGCAAAGACAAACATGAAGGGCGCTGCTAAAGAACCATAGTAAACTGTTGGCTCTTTAAGAGGTGATTCCATATAGAGAGGTAATATTAGCAGGCGAGCCTAGTTTAATAGCTCAACTTGGAAGGCATTCAATGCCCCAGGTCTTGGTTTTGAACCCCTCTACCCATATTCAGTTTACCCTCATTCAGTGTAAGGGATCAATATGGAATAATGGTGTGACACCTTCCTACTCATTGGAAAATTTCATCCAATAAGAGGCCAATAGATGTCAAGATATTGGCTGGAAAATAAAAATATTTTGCTTAGCATACAAGTGGTGCGATCTGGTTGGTTTGCTGTCAGAAAATCACAGGGACACTTTTCTCTATTAGGTTGAAAGAAAGTTTTTGAATTTACTGTGAAAGTTTGAAAAGTTTTTTGAATTTTCTGTGAAAGTTCTTAATATTAATTTGATTTTAGAAGGTTTTGAAGAAGCAATGCTTGTGAAGAGGTCTCCATGGTTGTACAGGTTGTAGCTGGGTTTAAGCTGTTTTCTTTAAATTGTCATTAATATCAAGATGGTCTCACATATGGTGTTATGCAACATAAGAATATGGATACGGCATTATTGCAAAAGAGCAAGGGTCTATGGTCACTTACACCAGGCAAGGCAAATCCTTCTACAAATGTGAAGTTGGTAATATATAATAACTGAAGTGACAAGTTGTCTAGGCATGTTCTCACTATTCTGACTAGAGAAGTAAAGTTTTATAGTGGAGGGATCAAATTGGCAACCCAGTCTTGGGAAACGTTAAAGGGGCTCTTTAGTCATCAAAGTTTGTTTCAGCTCATTTTAGTAAGGTTGGAAAGTATTCCTTTTGTGGCACATTGTGGCTTCAAAACAATCGATGATTTTAAAGAATGGATGATGGTGAAGATCATGTCAACTGATTTGAAGTGTCAACAAAGGAAATTCACTACTCAATCAAAATACTTTTATAAGAGCTAGAAATTCTGAAATAATGAAGCAAAGGTGCATAGACTTGAAATTTAGATATAACTATTTAGATTCACATGTCAAGAATGTAATGTCCTTTTCTTGAATCACCTTGTACTTTGCCCTAAATTCACAAATCCAAAATGAAACAAAGAGGAAAATACAGTTAGAGATATAATCCTCACTCAAGAATAAGATGAGATAAGCCTATTTTGGAAACCTGCAACCAGATTCGATAATAATGAAATCATAATACATGTAATACATCCACTTTTAAGGTTAAGAGAGAAATGCACTTATAGCACATAATTCTTGTGGGCTCAACCATACTGAGGGTTGAGATTGGAAGGAGATGATGAGGTGCTCTAAGTATCCCCAGCTCTAGGCCCAAGGGCGGAAACTTATTCATATAGGCTCTCAAGGAAGATTGCAATAGGGTGCCCTTAACTCAACCCAAGGCCCAAGAGCAGAATCTCTGTCCCCCGTGGCCTCATATGGTCCTTAACCGATCTCATGAGGTGGTGTACCTAGTGATTCCTCATTGTTCCCCCTCCTTGCACTTCCTTTCCTTCCCTAATATGGTTGATTATTGTAGGTGTATGATATTGTCAATTGTATAGACGTAAATATACATTTACTTGCATATGTTTATTATAAGCATATAGATATGTTAGAGATTAAGTCTGCAAAATATATTGACATTCACATCCATTCAAATATTCACAAGGAGTACAACTATTCCTTCTTATATCAAGCATAATTATACCCTTTCATGCATACCAGTCTTAAATCATAATTTCTACCATAGGCTGTTGTATATCTGAAACTGATTTCCCTTATATCAGAATACTCTCTTAGATCGATTTCCTTATATTAGATTTGTCCTTGATCGATCTTTTGATATATTAGTGAATGATTGTTGATTTGATGATTGATGAGTGATTATTGAAATGATGCTGATTTGACTGCTCAATTGTTTGTTTTCTTGATCCCAAGATTAAGTGTTGATTGTTGTGAATTTGATAATTGTTTGTTTGATCTTGCTAATTGATTGTTTGCTTGATTTTGTAATGTACCCTTTCTGGATATATTGGAGTATCAGGACAATTACTTCTATTGCTCACACTTACACTATCTAATCTTTGCAATTGAACTATTTAATGGAGAATATGAACAATATCACCTTGCTGTTTCTGATTCAATCAATAATATATATGCAAAAATGATTTGGTTTATATATATACCAATATGCCTTTGCTAAATGATATTAGCTTCTTCTGATATGTCCAAAGAAATTATGGTATATCATCTAGTAGCAGTTTCTATTATATTAATATGAAATATGCTACGGAGTATGACTTCCTATCACTTATAGTGATAGAGGATTTGCTGCTTCTAAAATACACACACACACACAGACACACACAATGGTATGTTGCAATTTCTGTTATAGCCATATTTATATGCAATAGATTGAGTGTTACTGCAGCAAGATATATTGCTGTGTCTGATATATCAATATGGATATGCAATGTAAAGATATCGCCTTAAGTGATTAGTTGCTGTTTCTAATCTATATTTGTATGCTTGCAATGATGGTGGCTATCTCTGATCTCTTTGTAGGCTTGTGCAACCGGTTATGCCAAAGAAGGCACTTGCTCAAATGAGCAGATCCAAAACTGGATATGTAAGAGATAGAAGGGTCCAATGATGCCTTGAATTAATGATGGCAATGTCTTCTTATATCTTTGTTATTGAATGAGGAGTCACATTGTATGGGATGTGTCTTATGCTCCTTCATATCCTTTGCTAATCACACCTTTCCATTAAAAGTCTTTAACAATCAGATCGGTTTGTATTAACATTCTTTCATTATGAAGATTGGTTTGCTATGATGATTGCGTCCCTTCAGAACCATTGTTAATCGTACTACTTCATCGTCGATTAGAGTTGTCTTCTAATCACATCATTCTACTAAGGTCACTGCACCCCTTCATCATCGGATTATCTTGTGTTTCTCATAATGTCATTAGTTTATGTTAACACCTGAATGTTAACAAACATGTAACAAATCGATATCAATTGCTGATATTCATCATCATAAGCCGATTATTCTTGATATCGATGATCCTTTGCTGACTGTTCATGTCTTAGCCAGTTATGTTCAGTGTTTGGATATACTGTCAATATATTGATCACTATTTATCCAAGTCGGCATCAACTGTAGATGATTGATTAGCCGGAAACTCCTGTGCCCCTCCTTGGGCGGACGTATCCCCGTATCTGTATCTGTATTTGTATCGGATACAGATATGGTATGGCATGGATACACATTGGATTCCCTACCCATGTGTGCCCAGAAATCCTTAATTTTTTGACTGTGCCAAATACTATGTGATTTGATTTTTAAAATATTTGACATAAATCTTCCTTAAAAGTTAATTTGAAACAAACTTCAATCATGCAACCTTTTTTAGTTGGCACAAACAAAAACCTATGCCAAATGAAATGTTTTTCCATTTCAGCTAGCCATTTTTTTGAGTTATCTTCCAAAGCAACTCTACCATTTTAAAAATATTGTAAATATTTAAATAAACTTATAATTATGTATGTAGCAAATATATGTCTATATTGCTTTTGAAGTAATGAAAATACCCTCTAAAACTTAAAAACTTGTGTTAAATATATGTGTATTTGTTTTTATGAATGCCTTATCCAACCGTATCCATATTGGGGGTCTTAGAAAAAAGCCGTATCCGTATCTGATACTGTACCTGTATTTGTATCCGTATCTGTATCCATGCAACTTTGCTGTTGAGGACTTAGGTACTGCATATTCTCTTCTGAAATATCAATAGGAATCTTTTCATAAATCAATATGCTGTTATGTCCTTGATTGTTAGCTGTTCTTTTATAATCAGTATTTATGATGCTGCCATCGATCTGAATATCCATATTTGTAATGAGACTTCTTGTTGATTGATTATTTAGTCTTCATCTATGCTCTCCTAATCTTGCCCCATAATTTGTAAGGCATATGTTTCGATCAGAGATCTTATGATGATTGATAGTGTTATCTTCTCTTTGACAGTATATCATCCTTATGAAGATTATCTTCACAATTGGTTTATGGTCTGATTTCGAATTCACCTTTGATATGTGTGCTTTATTAAATTTGGGATACCATGCTGGTCATCCTTTGCACTTGTTGACCAATTGATCTACTCAATGGTTGCCTATAAGATTCAGAATGGTGTTGATGAAAATGAAGATGCACACTTGACATAATGCTGGCCACCCTTCTTGAAGGTGATCATCAACTGGAACTTACCCTTATCCCTCCTACTAGGATAACTATCTTATTTATAAGAGTTCATGGTTTTCCAACATCTTATTCTTCTACTAACACATATGTACAGCTACTTCTAAGTTCTAACTATTCTTACTAACTTCTACTGGCTATTGGTGTTCAAGGATTGCCACGCCTTGATCACAAAGTTCTTAATTGCCTTGGCATTATTGGTTTAAGGATGGGGACATTACAGATATCTTGAGAGATTAATGCTTGATGAATGAATGAAGGATTTGTTTTGATGGATTTATGACTGAAGATTCATAAGTGACGCTTGAATGATTGGATTGATCTCCTTTATACCTCATTGGTGATAGGGTCACCACCTTTCATAAGGCTTGAGCCTCCACCCTCCATCGCTTCCCTTTGAGAGTAATAAATTATCTCCCAAATTGATATCTCTTGGATGTCTTCCTCAAATGAACCCTTCTCCCCTTTATATCTTCTAATGTGAGAGAGAGTCACACCTCTTCATCATGTCTGCCCCTATGTAATGGTCACAACCTTTCACAATTACTACCCTTTGAAAGAGTCACAATCCTTCATCATTTGTGCCCTTTGATAGAATCACAACCTTTCATAATTACCACCTTTGAGAGAGTCACGACCTTTCATCTTTTCTACCTTTTGTGAGAGTCACAACTTCTCATAATTGAAACCTTTTGAAAGAGTCATTTCTCTATTTTCTTCTTTCTTCTTCCATTTATCCTTCTTTAATTCCTATGCTCCTCTCTTCCTTCCTTCATATCTCCTCAAATGAACTCTCCTCCCTTTTATATCTTATGTTGAGGGAGTCACAACTCTTCATTGCATGCCTCTTAACCTTTGGTTAAATTTAATTAACTTGTAATTATATTATATATATTTTTAAATGCCTGGTAAACTTTTTAAAGTGAACGGTGTGATGCTGGCATGACATGTCCTCTGGCTCCATGTGAAATGTGTTTGACCTGGAGCTATGAACCAGTGAGGCCACAACGGGGTACCTCATCTCCATACTTCACTTGTTCAAACCAGCAAGTTCAAGGGCCCAGCAACGGCACAAGACTTGCAAGCACAGTGGCCTAGCAGGGGTTTAAACCTTGGTGACCGCCTCAGCAACAAAGTGTTTAAACCACGACACTACATGTCCGAAGACTATATTATATTATGTTTTATTATTATATATTTATTTATTTATATTTTATATTTTAATTTTATTATTATTTCTTATTAAATCCTATTTCAAAAAGGGGATATTAGAAAGAACTTCTCAGGAATTAGGTATTCTGTGAGTCTCAAGGAGTTATGAGACTCTCTTATTTGTTGGTGCTACTCCACACAATCAATATCATAACTCAGTTGCAAGCCCTCCAATGGAGCCACGAAAGAGCATTATTCTGAAGTATGATTTCAGTAGAGATATAATGGGGGTCAAGACCAGTAGGATTGAATTTAGAGGATTTCCAAAGCCAGGTGATATTAGTTAATATATTTAACATTTTTTATGTATCATAAAAGTCTCTTATCATGGTCATGAAATAGAAAATAGCATCTCCTTCCTATCAGTTCAGTTGTAACTGAAACTGTTTAATTTGTTAACAGTTAACACTGGAGATAGTCTCCTAGATTTCACCAACTACGGTTATCCTCATGTGAATTCTAGAAACACTTCAAAATTACTGCTAAGCTACCTCTAAAGGATGCCACTACAGTCAAATGCATTCGTACTGTAAAGAAAACCACAAAGCAGAGATCATATCATGCAAAGACAGCACAGACAATTACAGAGACAACATATTTACCCAAGACAAAGCCTGAAAGGGTGAAAAACCTATCAAGAGCTTACATTTTGTTCCTCATTGCACTATCACAGTTCAAATACAAATGTGTTACAATACCTCTAGGGCTATCTAGAGTCTTGACAAAGTCTCAAAATCACTCCTCACACGTGCAATGTGCCTCTGCAGCTTAGAAACTCCTGTTCTGTCACTTTCACTTGCAAAAATGAACATGATAATGAAAGATACAAATGAGAGCCAACCCTTCTAGGTTCATTGACAAGTATTGTATATCATTCCTCTATCCTGCCACTGCCAAAATGGAAGAACAGATATTAAAAAAAGAGGTGATTTGAATTTTCAAAATCCTTCAGGTTCCATGCATTTCATCACTTGTGACAAATATGCTGCTTCTACTAGGATGCAATTTCACAAATGCTTTTGTTGAGGCACAATTGCTGCATTCGTCAGAGAAAAATTAAGCCTGCACAAATTGACGGTTTCACTAGATTTGGTTTTGTAATTCATTCTTAAGTCCGCACCCCTGTTTTAGGACTCCCTAAGAAGCTCTGATCACCTTAGAGATTCCTCTGTTCTGAATACAGTCTTCCTGCTCTGTATCTCACTGAACATTAATAAGTTCATACTTCTAAGACAACTTTCTTGACTTTAGTGGAACTCCATGACCTCAATAGTCCAGAATATTTGACCTGAGTTTTTCAATTGCTGTTATTCAAAACTGTAGGGATTTGGCTATTAATAAAACTAATTGCTTCAAAATACTCCTATCTTAATTGGAAAACGCTTCTACGAATATAAAAAAATAATAGACTTTATGAAAGTGTTTTCATTTGATTGAACAAGGTCTTGTTGACATTATAGCCAACAAATATATGTAAAAAGGAATTAATCAAGTGGTCATTGTTATCTTTCAAGATCTGGTATTGGGTAGTGTGACAGCTAGGGCTCTGTGTATTGTCAGTCATCATGAATTAGGTAGTCTACCAACTTAAAGAACAATATCATTGATTATCTTAGCCTCACATCCTTCCCATTGACATTACCGAATTCCATCATCAACTTTCTGCTTGATAACATCAAAGATATGGGGAACTGTCAAGTTAATATCTTTAGGACACTGAAGTCTTCCTTTAGGGATTGAAACCCACTACCATTTGCTTTGTCATTCTATAGGCCTAATATTTGGTCACCAAGGTTTGAAATTTTATCACTTTGATCCCAATAGACTCTCCCATTTAAATTATCATTATTTCTAAGGGTTTATGGCCTCCACTAGATCCCGCATCAGGTCCTTGAAAAAATTAACACCACCTTCAACAATATGGAGACTTTTAAGGCTGTATAGAACATATCTAACAAACATATCACCATCTTTTCAATTCTTCTCAGTGATATTATCATCAACCAAAAAACTTTTGCCGTATGTTGACAAAATCTCTACAATCATTAAAAATTCTGAAGGTCTTCTGAGTGGGGTGAGAAGAAATTCAAGATTCTCAGCTTTTGAAGTTTACCTCGTATGGATGGTGTTGAGGCTGGGGTTTGATACCATTAGGTTATTTTTCATCTTCCCACACAAAACTAGCATCTCCACTTCGTTTAGACTCTTAGATCCTGCTTTGATTGAAGACCTCAGAAACCTCTCAAGACCCTTGCAGGATTTGATGGTAAACTTGTGACTAATCTCTAACATGTCACCCAAAAATTTATCAGCTTCAATGCTAATGCCATCGGCAATCTAATTGAATGGTGGGATTTGTAAAAGCAATATTTTTGTTGTCTCTATTGGTGCCATTTGTCCCTTTAACTCATTTAATTCCATATCCTCCAATTGCAAGTCACTATCCCCTCCAGCTAAATGTATTCTATGCAGCTCTTAATGCCTTCACTGCTTCCATCATTTTCTAATAGAATTTGTCATTTTGGCCACCCTCCTAGCTATCTATGTTGCACAGAATATGTGCACAAGTGCTCAGCAGAGTAATTCTTGACGTAGCCAAAACCTCAACATTGGTGTAAAGTAAGAAGGAAATTGTTTGCAATGAGTTTTAAACGATTCAATATAGTAGGAAATGTATTAGCAGAGTTCAAATGAAAGTAAGTATTGAATTCATGATAATAGATGTGGGGTGATATTAATTAGAAGTATGAGGTGGAAAAAAGAGATGATTAAATCATCTCCACTCTCATGTGCACTTCCAACATAGTTCTTGTCTCCTATCAATTAGGAGTTCACTATTTGTCCAATCCTTGGAGCTCATTAAATCTTGAGGATCCAACATTATAAAGAGGGAGGTATTCAATTAATAATTATTTTTTTATTCCAATAATAATGGCTTTTTGGTTTCAATCGAAGTAAAGCATGGTAAGTCCAAATGAGCTTTAGGGGAGGGGAACGCCCTCTACTAGCACTAGACATTACCACTTAAAAGCTAAGTTACCAGTTCGGGTTCGAAGAACTGGTTCGCTGGTATGACAAAGTTTTGAAATGGGCTTTAGGTTCATTTGGGTTCGTTAGTACAAAAACATGTAAATACACACACACACACACATGTATGCAGCCTAGAAGCATGAATTAAGATTAGAATCACATAGTATCATAAAAATAGCAAAAACACCATAAACTTGTAATCATAGCATCATATCAACATCAAAATATTAAAATAATAATATTGAGATCAAGTATCATTGTTTTGACTTTCGACAGTTAGAACTTTATACTAAGTTTCATAATGGATTATCTAAATCTTTATCTTCTTCCTCTTCATCAAATGCATCAGTTGATTCACAAACAGTGCCAATGCCAATGTGATTAGCTGCACCAATTACATTCTCGCTTTCCAAGTCCTCAAATGCTTATTATTTTTTCACTATACAGAGAGCTTGTTTGTTTGTAATTAACATCCTACTTGAAAAATGTTAAAAAAGTAGCTTGCAACTCCCTTCACCTATTGAAGGTGTTGTTTAATGTTTAAAATATAATTTATAACTATAGAGAGCTTGCAATTAATCAGACAGGAGTCATTATCAGCAATTGGATATAAAAATTTCATTGGAAGAAATCTTGAGGGCCATTTTAATTTGATGTAATAAATATCTGATCTCTAGCAAATTTTGTTTTGTAATGTTAAAGATCTTATTTTTCACCTCAGACAACTCCTCCCGCTTGCCTCCTTTTCTGAGACCAAGGATGCCTCCTCCATGTTTGACATTCTTGCGACCACTCTTTGGGAGTCCGCACTCCTCTCCATTCCCCACCACACCACACCTATATCTCACAGTCCCAAGCGCAGGAACACTTGTCCTATGAACCAATGGTTTGATGAGGACTGTAAGACTTTCCACCGTTTTATTCGCTCTGCCTTCTCCGCTCAGCCTCACTCCTTCACCCAGTTGAGGCTCTCTTACCGCCGTTTCCTCCGCCACAAGAAACATGCCTTTGATTTGATGCAGTGTCGATTCCTCTGCGCTTCTCTCCAGAGCTCCCCCAAGCTCTTTTGGCGCACTTTGTTCCCCCGCCATCCTCCTCCTTCCACCCTGGATCTTTGCTCGCTGATTTCCCACACTTCCATTCTCTATGACATTCCCGACCAGCCCTCTTTCCACCTCACCCCACCGCCCTCTTGCCATCTCTTCACATTCTCCAATGCTTGCGAGGCGATTAGGTTGATGAGTACTAGCAGGACAACTGATGGGGAGGGTTCCAAGCGGAACTCTTCAAACTTGGTAAAGGAGCTTTGGGTTCTTTTCTCTCTGTGCCCTTCAACAAAGTGGTTTGCACTGGGTTTCCACACTCTCGGTCTCAACACATCATTTATCCGATTCATAAGACCGGTGCGGTCTCCGACCCCGGGAACTACAGAACCATCATGGTTGGGCACACTTTTGCCAAACTCTATGCTATAGTACTGAACACTATTTTATCCAGAGAGCTCGACTGTCGCCAGTGTTGTGCGAAGGGGCAGGCGGGCTTTCAGACTGATTTTCAGACCATGGATCACATCTTGACACTACAGACCATTATTGAGGAGGCCCGTTACCGCTCGGCGAAGGTTTACTGCTGCTTTGTGGATTTCCGCAAGGCTTTTGACTCTGTTCCTCGGGTGGCCCTTTTTCAGAGACTCAGAGACATTGGGATCTCCGAGATTCTCCTGATTGCTATTATGAGACTTTACGAGTGTGTGGTGGGTAGATTTAGAACTCCACAGGGATTCTCCGAGCCGATTCAGAGTATCATCGGAGTGAAGCGGGGCTGCCCTCTATCTCCTACGCTTTTTGGCATCTACATTGACGAGCTCGAGGCTTTCCTTCGGGATCTCTCGCTCCCTGACGATGGCTTCTATCTGCATCAGGTGTTGATCTCCATTCTCTTATTTGCTGACGATGTGGTCCTCTTGGCCTCCTCCCCCGAGGGTTTACAGAGACTCCTTGATGGTTTAGCTTCCTTTTGTGATCTTTGGCAGCTGGTTGTGAACCTGGCAAGACCCGGGTGATGGTCTTCAATTGTTTGAAGACTTCTCATCTACATTTCTATTTTCAGGGCTCAGAGATCGAGATCTCTTCCTCCTACACATACCTTGGTGTTAAGTTCTCTGGTCCTCGTTTCAGCTTGAGACCTGTTGGCTAAATATTTTGTAGGTAATTGTAGACACACTAACTGCAAAATGGGATATTTAGACACAGTGTGTGAGAAATAATCTCTCCTCTCAACTTAGGGGAGGCACCCTTCTTATTGCAACTAATTCAACTAAAACTTAACAAGAAACTCAAGTTTAATCTAAATTGGATGTTTCACGTATCACTTCCTCTTTCTTCAGGAAGGATTTCACTTTCACAAAGATACACTTTTACAAAATGAAAACTTTTACAATTTCACCTCTAAGAACTAGTTGGAGCAATAATACCAATAAACTCAAAATTAACCGAAAGATTAATTGTTAAGCGTACTAGTTGTCTATAAACTAAGGAATATATATAAGCTCACAGACTTATACACTATTCTGAAGAAAGTTTAAGCTATGCAACGGCAATATGATAAGCACAAAGACTTGAACACATAAAACTTCTTTTCTATTCTTAATATCGGTATGAACCATGGCTCAAAGACTATGTATTCACTTTCAACTAACTCAAATTGACAATTATAGCACAAAGTCTACACAAAATCAGATTCAAGGGTCTCTTTATAACAACACAAATAATTCCACAAGTCTCCTCAACTCAAAGATTGAAAAACACTTGCTTTTTATTCACTCCAAAAATCAGCTTGCACAAATTAAAGCAAAGTTTGAACTTGCACAATTTCTCCAGAGTTTTCTTGCAATGCATAAAGATAAATATTTACAATGAGCCCTCTTGTATTTATAGGAGAGAGGCTATGAGAAAAACATGGAAAACTAACTACCTAGGGTTGACTTATTCAACATTACAGTCCTCTGTAATGTGATTACATGTAGCAAGATATGTAATTGCAAATTTTTACTTTACATGTTTCATTACATATGTAATTGCAATTTTATGCTTTACATGTAACTTGTCAAAATGCATGATGAAAAATAAACTAAGTGTCTGACAAAACACGACTCCTATTACATTAACCTCTATTGGAGAGGTTTTCCTGTCACCAAAATACCAAGTGCTGGAAATCTCCAAATCTATACATGAGTGGGAACATCTGCAGAAAATAACACTTTGACCTCTGCATTTGGTGGTATCAACCAATCAGTAATCTTCATTATCCCCCATATGTGGAAAACTGTTCACGATCCCTCTTATTGATCCTGCTACCACTTGCTTGGAATCAGTCTTGAAGGCATTCTAATATTTATGAAACTTGAGTTTCATCTTTTTCTCATCCGTGATGGTTGGCCCTTCTGACTTTGGATGAACACTTGTAGCACCGAGATGTTGGCGGCTCATGTTTGCAAGCTATGCTTCAATCAATGCTAAAAAATGTTGTATTAGTGATCCATGGATGCAATTTGGGAATTTTGGGGTGCATTGCAGATTTGACTGCATGTAGTTCAACTTGTAATATTTTATGTAGTTGGACCAAAAAGTTCCTACTACAAGGGAAAAACATAGGACTTTAAGTGAAATCGGGGGTTTTGGACCCAACTGCACTTAGGATTGCATGTGTAGTTGCATATGTAGTTTGTTTTGCAATCGGGTCAAAAATCCCCGATTTCACTTGGAATTGCTTTTTCAACTTGGGAATTGTAGGAGATTTTAGATGCGATTGCGCATTTGACTGCATGTAACAATATATGCAGTTGGTGTAAAAATCTCCGATTTGGGTAAACTTAGAGTGGAGATTTTCGGGATAGTTTCACTTTTGGTTACATGTAATGGGTCTTAAAAATCCCGATTTTGGAATTATAGTGAATTTGGGCAAAAAATGTAATCAGGGATTTTTGAGGTGGTTACATATTGCATTACATGTAAAATGACATGCAATGAAATATGCAATGGGTATGAAAAATCCCGAAAAGCAAACATAAAATGGAACTTTTCGGAGGAATTACACTTTGAACTTCGGGAAACGCTGCATAGTAAATATGAAGGTATACTGATATTTTTTGAAAGGTATATGTATGCAGGTTCTTCAAATATTGTATTGCAAATTTTATTCCATGGAAATGAAATAAAAGGGAACTTCATGTTTCTCAAGGTAATGATATAAATGTGGAATTTCCGGGTATGGCTGCAAATGAATGAAGGATTTCAAACTTTCAACATTATTTTGAAAATGGTGGCATATGCATTGGAAATATTCTTCAACACCATGCTGAATGCAAGCTGGAAGGAATTCACAAAAAAAAAAAAAACTCCCAAATATGGCTTCCAAAGAACCAAAGATGAATACAAATCCCGTTTTTGACAGAAAATTAATTCATAAAACCCTGGCTGTAGCTGAAAAATGATATCTAACTCAAAAAATATCAAGTATTAGACATCCAAAACATATGGGAAGGCAAAAACGACCATTTAAAAGTCAAAAATAACAATAAAAAGAGCATTTACAGCCATGTTTTTATTAAAAACGACCATAAAAACACATACCTCTGCAAAATGAAAAACGTTTTTGACTGGAAACGTTCATAAAAATGTAAAAAAGAAACACTCATACCTGTTATGAAAAACAAAGATATCCTTGCTTTCAAAACCGGAACAGACCCTAGAACTCGCGCAAAGAAAATGACTGGTATCAAAGCTTTTCGGAATAACAATGAGGAATGAAGATTTTTAAAGACCCACAACCTTAGCAATTCCCAACTGGGGTGATATTGAAGACTGAGAGTCCCCACACGGCACTCAACATGAACTGCGAGTCTCTCCATTTGGCGTGCTGCTCTCATTTTTTGCAACAATACAATGAAAACCCAATAATTTTCGAAAGACAAAACAAAGGCTTTGCATTGTTTCATAATATGTAATGTTAATAAAAATGTCCGATGACTTTGGGAAAGCTTCGAGCTTTTATTAGCCATCGCAACTTAAAATATTTCATGCCATAAAACATGTAATATAAAACAAAAATTCTGATGACTTTTGGGAAAGCTTCGGGCTTTTATGAGTTCGCAACTTCATGTATTACATGTAATAAAACATGTAAGTCCTCTCGAAAATTCCGATAACTTCAAAATATGACCTTTTATTTTAAAAAGACTTACGTTCGAGCCAAGAGACATTAAAATATATACAATATTATATAAAACCTCTAATATTATATATATGATGCATTCTTAAAGGTTTTTATTTAATATTTTGAGATTTTATATAATATTTAAATATATTTAGAATTTTAATCAATATATTATTAAAATTGAAAAACAATAAAAATAAATAAAATAAAGTAAAAACTAAAATCTAAGAAAAACATTAAATTCAACAACTTGAAACTTCAAATAAATAAATAAATTTATTTATTTAATTAAAATACGTAGAGTTTTAAAACCAATTTCAATTTAATCGAAAATACGATTAAACTTTTGTACAGTTGACATAAATTTTATTTAAACAAAATTTACAACAACAAGACCTGCTATGCAGCCCCGGGTCAACAAGGGGTTGGGCTCCTTGGCTCTGCTTGAGAGACAATGCTTCAGACATCACTTTCAGGACATCAGGTCCAAGTTGGCCCTCCTTGACTCTTTAGTCAGGCCGACTGTGCTATATGGCTCTGTTGTGTGGGGGCCCTCTCTTCTTGAGTTGGATTGGACCTCTGTTGAGAGAGTGCAGATCCTCCTCCTTCGACACCTCATCAGATGTCATCGCTCCACTCCTCACAGTGTTATCCTTGCTGAGTTTGGTTCTCACCCATTTAGACTTGTAGCCATTTTCGACTTGGTCTGGTTCCTTCACCGTCTCCGGGGATTTGCTGATTCTGCTGTCGGTTGATAGAGATACCCTTATCTTGCTTATTGCTCTTCTTTGGCCCTTGCTAGTGCCGATCCCTTGGGTAGAGCTCGTTGTTGGTACGCTTAGGCCGCTGCCTTACTGGGTTCCGTGGGGATCTCGATTGACCATCTACCCCCGTTTCAGTTCTCCTTGGATGCTCCCACCCACCTCCTCCCCTCTCAGCAGGAGCTGAATGGCCACGTCAGACTTGACATCTACAGGTAGTATATCATCACGACCTGGTGCAACCCTCCTGGAGGGCTTCGTCCCAGGATGGCCTTCTATGTCGAGCACTATATGGAGATTCTGGACGGGGTCATTGTGCGCCCTTCATATCTGGCCCACCGTTGGAGTCACGCTCTCCGTATTTCCTTGGGGTCCTTCAGAGTCGGATCTCACCGGCTCTGCATGCAGACAGATCACCACATTGATAGGGTTGACCGGATTTGCCGCCTTTGCACCTTGTTGGAGACCGAGTCCGAGGCACATTTCATTTTCCGATGTCCCATTTACTACGAGATCAGAGGGAGATTTTACTGCCTGTTCAGAGAGTGTAGTTCCCTTGCCTCTTTCTTCAGATACACCGACTAGCGATGCCTTGCTCTTTATCTTCAGGAGACCACACGGCTTCGGGATTCCACCCTCCAGCTTCTGTTTCCATCCAGCTAGAAATTTGTTCATCTTATCACATCCTTTTTCACTCCGACGTCTCCTGCCCGCGGCACGAAGCGCCCTCTTGGTCCTCCTTCTGGTCACACCAGGTTTGTGAGACCCCATAGAGACCACAAGGGTCACACTCGACAGCAGCACTCCACCTCTAGAGTTATTCAGAGATGGTCTGGGCCTCCCTCTAGGCTCGGATCGTATCCTTCGGTGCTTGATTACTTCTCGCCCGGAAAGAGCCTTTAGGTGCTCTTCCGAGTTCTTTTGTTTTCTGCTTTCTTCTTGTTCTTTCCCCGGACACCGTTTGGTGCTCCTGCTGTTGGCTATTTTGCTCTGTATGTCTCCAGTCCCTTAGACCCTTTTGGCGGTCTCTTGTTGGACATTAATAATTTATCTTATCTATCTTATCTATTCAAATTCTCTAATAATTGTTTCTCACACTAAATTATAGAATGTTTCTTAGTGTAAATGTACCTGGTTTGCACTTGGTCTGCTTGGATTTGCCCTGGTTCTACTTGGGTTCGGCTTGGACGAACCAACCTGCCTGGGTTTGAACCTTGGTTGAACCCACAGGTGAACTGGACCCAAACGAAGAACAGGTTCAAACCCTGGCCGAACCAGAGTCCCAGGCAGGTGAACTAGACTTCATAACTTAAAAGACTTAGCCCTCATCCATCTTCTTGTTACATCTCTCTCAGGCTTGCCATGAATCATAATAGCCCTGCACACTATTTTATTTTTGTCCATCTATCTGCATTTTCTAATTGGTGAGTCTCTCCAAGCAAGCTTAAAACTCAGATCCTATCTCATTGGCTTTAAGCCCTTTTGATCAATTCACTTGTAAAGTGGAGATTAGAGGCTTGCTTAGCTGTTATATGCATAGTTGTGGTCCCTTTACATGACATTGATACGGTGTGAGTATCGTGTGACAAACATGTGATTGGAATTTAATTAATTGGCTATGATATGGGAAATACATGACAATTCAGGAGCTTTAAAATAAAGTATTTTTTGTCAAGAAAGAAAAACTAATTTTGCTATTTGATATGAAATGTGATGCGTATGGATGCCTTATGAAAATGCTAATCATAAAAAATTGCTCAGGATATTAAAATTTATTCATATAATATTATAAATGTTGAAAATTTAATATTATTTGAATTAATATTTAATTTAAATTTTTATGGTGATTTTGTTTATTATGTATGCGATTTTCTAAATCAATTTCTAATTTTACACTATAAATATGTATATATCTATAATTTTATTTGCTTTGTATGGACAAATCTAAATTTATTTATTAATTGTTAATTATTTTAATCATCTTGTAAATATATTATTTATATATTTTTTAAAGTGAATTTAGAAAAGGCGAATTTAATCACAAATTTTTTTCCTATGCTGAACTTCATCTGATTTCATTGCTGCCAAACTTGAACTCGAACTCAAACCGTGTGACATAGGTGTAAATTGAGCCAACAAATGATAGGTAGTTATAAATGAATATCATAACCACTTTTTGAAAAACTTGGGAGATGACATCGAAATTATTGTGGTTTGTAATTACTAAGGGGTTTTTCAATTGTCATGCTACTATAACTATATGTTTAGATACCAAAATAGTAATAATAATTACAAATGAAAAACTTACTAGAGATTGCACATAAAGAATTGAGATAACTCCAACTTTATTGATATAACTAGTTTATATTGACTATTGTGTATGACCCTAGCATGATGTCAGTACTCGGAAAGCATCCCTTACCAGTTGTGTACCTTGATTCATCATCTGACTAACCCAATCATCCACGACTTTTGCTCTTTCCCCCATATTCTGTGCTTGTCTGATTGACTCCTTTGAGATGGAAGAAGTAATAGGATTAACCTGCTGTAATGTTTTAGTGATCTTTTGGATCACTGCTAGTAATCGATCCTTTTCATCCTTAAGCTGATTCTTCTGAGTCCATAGTTGATCATAACTCTGATTTTTCTCAAGCGGTTAAGCTTTCTATCTCTGAGAACCTAAGCTCTGAGACCAATTGTTATTCCTAACTGGTTACTGAGAGGGGGGGTGAATCAGTAAATTCAATTTCTATCTCTCTTTTCAGCAAACAGATATTCTTGTTAATACAGAAATTAAGGGCCCATTTGGGTGCTGGAATACCAAATGCCAATTCCAGTCAATTCTGGAAGATGCTGCAATTTTGGAAGATACAATCCTGAAAATGATTTCCGGAATATGGGCTGACCCATTTGGTTCACCCGGAAGATGACTAAGAAGATGCATAAGGAATTTTAATTCTTTATTTTAATTTCTTTAAATATGGTGTGTATATGTTTGTATATATACACACATACATGTGTGTATATATACACATGCACACATGTGTATATATACACACATACACACACGTGTGTGTATACACACACATACACACATACACACACACATGTGTATATATAAACACATACGTGTGTATAAATACACACACGTGTGTATATATACACACATACGTGTGCATATATAAACACATACACATATATACACATACATGTGTGTATATACACACATGTATACAGATATACACACGTGTATATATATACACAAATACACACATGTGTATATACATATACACACACACACGTGTGTGTATATACACACATGTATATATATACATCCTTATAGCAATATAATATACATCCTTATAGTCACGAATCCCACAAAATATTAAATTTGGTTTTATAAAAATTGGAATTGGAATTCGAAATTCCAATTCCACCTATTTGAGTGGAAGATGAAATGCCCATTTTGGGGGCAAAATTGGAATTTTGAAATTCCAATTCCAATTTTTTGGATCAACACAAACATGGAATTGACATTATCTGAAAATCTAATTCCGGAATATCCAGTCTAATTCCAGCACCCAAACGGGCCCTAAAAGAATACTATAACAACCATAAACATAAATTAACTGCACAGGTCAACACAACATTTATATGTGGAAACCCTCGGTTAGGAGGAAAAAGCTATGATGGGACAGAACCCACGAACTCCACTACTGCAGTAATAAAGTTGCCTTGTTAGAGGCTTACAAAGCACTGGTAAGAGTGCTACCCGATTAAGGGATTTGATAGAAGATTTGTTAGGATCTTGACCCTGTTAGGAGTCGCCTTGTCAAAGGACTTAAAACACCAATAAATATGTTACCCGATAAAGGTATTTATACAAAGAATCTGTAAGGGTTCACCCTGATTGAGGGATTTTAATTATGCTTCACAACTTAAAGCAATGATCTTATGATGACACTATCTCTCGATTTAGATCATACCTGTTTACCCTTTCCTCTGCTTGGTTGTTGAATCTTTTTCTCCCTTTCACCTTTTGTGACTGTGATTCCTCTCAGAAAATTTTGCTCTCCTGCTCTCCTTCGCTCTATGCTCTTGATATTCAACAATACATCTTTCATGTCTTTCGACCTATATTTATACGAAATTATCTTATTAAAAATACATCTCATAGTTCCGCCAAGCTGTAAACTGTCCCATAAATAAAGCATGCAAAACCCTTGGCTAAAAAGCTTGCAAACTGATCTTGAGTTTACCTTGTAACGCTCGCAAAAAGAACAAAGCTAACTTTAGTTACACTAAAAAAGCTAACTCCAGTTTAATTGAAAAACGCTCCGCATAATCTGGTTCGGATTATCATGCACTAAACCGGTGTAGAACTTGTGTCCGGTTAGTCATTTATTCCCTGTGTGTATCCCACGACCGGTTGGTCAAAACCTGGACCGGTATAAGTGTGACCGGTTAAAGTACACTGCTTTCTTGCTTAGTCTACTGGTTCACAATTATGAGTACCGGTGTTCCGGTGGGATTGATGTTTGCCAATGACTTTACCAATGACCATTAAGTTTATGTCAACATTTGATCCTAAAGCTTTCAAAATGGTCATAATACTGAAAAATACTTTTCTTTGAAGAACACGATCCAAGATCTCATTGATTCTAATGCTATATCTGTTGATGCAGATATTACCTTGGAAACAAATCAATTGCACCTCCTAATCAGAATTTGCAAATATACACTAATCCTTTGCCATCTCATTCAACCAACACTATTGCGTAACCTTCTGCTCGTACAAACATTGTTTATGATGATAAAATTAATAAAGCCAACCATGTTGTTAATCAAGCTAAGCATGTCCAACCTAAACCTAAACCCAAACCTAAACCTCAACCTCAATCTTGCATTACCTTTGATCTTGCTAAAACAATTACGATACCTAATGGTTCTCTTTATATTGTTGCTAGGGTTGATGGTATCCCTTCCTGTGGTACCCTTGTTGATCCTACTTGCATGGTTAATGTGATAATTGAAGAGCATCTTTTTAGTAGAGAATTGCATAAGGATTCCTATGATAAATCTGATGTTTTTATTCAAACTTGTATTGGTTTTCGCTATCTTTCCCATGGTTCCATTTCTTTTCCTGTCAAAGTTGGTGGTAAAACTTTGGATACTACTTTCATTATCATTCCTACTTCCAGTCAATTTCAAGTTAAACTTGGTCTTCCTTAGCTTACCTCCATGAAAGCCGTGGCTTCTCCTGTTCATAAATGCCTTAAATTTCCTCATAATGGAGAGATCATGACTGTTAACCATAGTCTTTATCGGTCTTTTGTGCCTCGAGACTCTATTAACCTTGATGTCTTTTGGTCTTCTATGCCTCAACCAGCTAGAGTCCGTCCTAATTATCTTTTCCAATCTTACCAAGCCTTCAAGATTCAAAAGATTTGTGAATTAAGCAAACCTAAGGATGATCCTAGTCGTGGCCTTCTTCCTACACCTCCTATGCCACCTCCTATTGCTTACACACATCCTTCCGCTGTTATCTCTTAGCCTAGTGTGGTTCCTTCAGTTCTTCCTTCTAAAGAAGAAAAGGACCCGATGCTGATTGATCCTACCCCACCTCAGCAATCTAGTAAGACCAAACGTAACCGTCATGCTTGTGATTTTTGTCACAAGCGTCGTGCTAAAGCCCATGCCCGTGCTTCTCAAAATATTTTCTCACATCATACACCTTCACTTCCCTTTTACCATCCCATGCTTGAGCCTATGGAGGAAGTGAATTTGAACAATGTTAAAAAGAATAAACATGATAATGCTATTCTTATCTTCAATTCTATTAATCTTGATGAAGAAGATACTCTTGATGATGATGTTCAAGGTACTCACAATGATATGCATGCTAGTGATTCTGATGATATGTATTAGACTATTGATATTTATAATGATTTACCCGCTATGCTTTCACAATAGTTATCTATTAGTTCTAGTTTACTAGTGACGAACACGAGGACCTATCTTCACAACATGGTCCTTGTTTGGAATTGGCTATTGTTCCTTCTGCCGTGCTTGATGTTGCTCCTCTTGTGAGTTGCCCACCTTCCCTAAACACTATGGACCGAGATAGTGGGGTAGGCGATATGCCTGATTAACTCCTCTTGTATGGTGGACTTTGTGTATTTGCTTGTCGTAATGTGCTTCCCTTGTGATGTGTTGCTTGTTATATGTTTTGTTTGGATTCCTCTAGACAACCCTTGTTGCTCCGTTGGCGTAAGGTGACAAAGGAATCGAAATGTCGTAATCATTCTTTTATTTGTATCTCTTTTCTTCTACATGTTACATGTTGTGTTGTACATGTGCTATCGTTTTTAACTATGCTTTTGTGATTGTCCGCTTGGGATGATGCAAAACGGTAGCACCTATTCTTTTTGGTCTTCATGATGCCGGCCCAAAAAGACTCTTCTTTGTAACTCTTACGTATTATTCTTCCATTGTGTTGTAGTTCTACTTGCTTTGGGGAATGATGATATTTCATTTGGACATAATATTTTACATATAATCATATGATCATACTGACCCCAATGTTGGTAGATCCCTTTTGTGCTCTATTTTTGTCATGTGCTCGTTTCCCTTGATATGTCCTTTCTTGGGGGCATTTCATAGTGGAAACGTCTCTAGTGGATGCATGTACGCTTCGTTAAAGCCATTGCTTCCGTTAAGGCACTTGCAATAGCTTTAATGTGGGGGCATACACTTTGCTCACATTTTGCACACTCACACTATTTTTGATGCTCCTATACATTTGGATCCCTTATGGAACACACTCCTTAAGGACTAATCCCCACATTTGCATTTTCGATCCCTTATGGACATAGAAGCCCGTAAGGCCAGATCGCTCTTTGTCGGATTCCCTTTTTGGAGACGCAATCCTAAAGGGTGGATCCTCGATGGGTTGACTAGCATGGCACACAAAGCTAGACTTTCAATGCCATCTTTTGCAGCCTTCCTTTTTGTGTGATTCACAATAAGACAAGCATTCTTACTGGGCCTAGGTAATCACACCTCTTTTTCTTCTTTGTTAGCAATGTCTCTCTTTTCATAGTTTTGGATTTGATGAGGACTTAAGCCGCTTGGGCACTTGATGCTTCCTTGTCTCCTTAGCTTTGGTAAGACCATCTTGTGCATTTGATCTACTTTACCGTGAGTATGAGTTTGTCTCATACTCCCTCTAAAGTGGGGGCTAAATGTACTGTCCTCAAAGTTAGCACCCATTAATTTGGAAGCTCAAGGACCTATTAGGGCCCCCATTTTAGTGATCTCTTAGAACATGGATGCATTTATGCTTGATTTCCCGCTTTTCCCCTCGCTTTTTCCCCGAACCATTTGCACACCCGAGATCCTTATGATTTTTCCGTTAAGTGGCCCTTCTTGGGTATAGGTCCCACAAGTCGACCTATACCTGGTATAGGTTGAGGTTGACCTATACCCGAGGTGTTAACTTGTAGGATCTCAAGGCCCATTTTGGGGTTTTTCACTTTTTCCTACCTAGTGTAGTCGACCCTTTTAATTTTGAAGCCCAAAATCGCTATAGAAGGAGGCCTTCTCACTTCATTTGACATAAGAACTTTTTTTGCAAGATTAAAATTGTGCAAGCTATTTACAACTTTTGTAAGCAAGCTATCAAGTTCAATATGCATTTAAGGAGTTCAAGCAAGGCATATCAAGCATATGGGCATCCACGATCTATAATTTGGTGATTGTAGATCCATTGCATTTGTGAAGACATCCTAATTTCTACATTCTACATGTGTATACAAACATTTAAGCATCTTTGTGGATAGCGGATCTATATCCATTCATGAAGATTTGACAAGCAAGGTGAATACTAACATTTGTCTTGCTTTTACATGCTTTTCATATTTCATTTCAAGGTTAATTCCTAAAGGGGGCTCGACCAAGGCAAGCACCTCTCCCCCAACGAACTCCCTTTTTCTTGTGTGTAGGTTCAAGTTCACAAACTTTCGGATTTTCGGGCTCAGAATTGGCAGATTTGAAGTTGCAGTTTCCGTCGCACATCAGAAAATTCAGTTTGTAGCCTATCAAGTATAGGTCGACCTATACCCCAAGTCGACCTATACCAAGGAAGTCGACATGTTCTTGGGACCTTCAGATTTTCACAGTTTGCAGCTTTCAGCCTCCTGGTTCCAGATCCAGCTCTGTTCCGGTTTCTGATACAGTTTGACAATCTGTTTTTAGATTTGAGCTTGCAGTCCCCATTTCCCCTCAAGGTGAGTACATTTTCCTTCTTTGTCATTTTTGCACTCACTTTGATAGCTAGATTAGATTCCTTTTTGTCTATCATTGCATGTGTATTTACTTTACTTGCATTTCGTTCTTCACATCAGATTTAATCAAACAATTAACAACTAAAACGGGGAAGTACAAGAAAGAGCAAAAGACCTTTGAATAGACACCCCTAAAAGGACTTATATTTTGCATTAGCACCCCTGTATCTATTTGGGTTGTGCTAATCTGACTTGGGTCCTCCTTAGGGTCATATTTGAAGGCCCCCTTCTTTTTCTCCTTCCCCAATGTACATATAACTTGGTGGTCTAATCACATTGGATCGCCATTTTATACGCTACAGAAAGAATCTAGATACTCTTATATATCTTTTTATGTATTTATATATGTTTTGTATGGAAATTTTCTAACCCACGTGCAGGTTCATCCATCGTGGATTATTGTAAAGTAAACAAATACTTGGCAAGAGAGAAGGGGACATAACATGTGTCCTCGTGTTTCACTGCTTTTTTGTTGCTTTTTGGTGCTTAGCACCTTTGGGTATGCTTGGTACATACCCTAGGCACACCTAGATGCTCAGACATGTATCCTAGGTGTACCCAAGTGTACTCCTGGGCGAATGCATTAACATGTGTACTCAGTATTGGCGAGGGAGGCCTGAAGGGCCTATCTGGTAACTTAGACAACACTAAGGCAAGAAAGTTAGATATCTTAGCCAAGGAGGAACTTTCTAAACTGAAGCCATCTTTAAACTTTTCCTTCTTCATTGGTTCCATCAACAACCTTCGAACCTCATCATTATTTCATATTGAGCAATTTTAAGCTCAATCATCTTGTAAAATTTGTTAGTCCACAAACAAAGATTGTGACAATGCGACCTTGCAAATGAATGAAAGAGACCACAAATTGAATGGGTTGACATACAATGAAAATCAATTTTAAAGACAAACAAGAAAAGGCAACTACAAACTTAGAGGTTTTCATGGCACGGCATATTGGAACAAACTAAGTGAACTAAGTTGTGTAGAGTACAAATGGTTTGCTGATGCCATGTAATTGTGCATGGATCATAATTACTGTTGGTTTTCATTCTTTGGGTGTATGTAATTTTTCAAGATTTGCAAGTCAGTCTTTACTCAAAGAGAATCCCCAGCATAGTCCTTTGTGAATACCAATAGGTTTCGCTACATTATATGGTTGGATTTTATATCCTATAAGAAGCATTAGGACTGGTTGTTATTATCCTACATAATTCTGCCTTCCCCAGTGTGACTTGGATCACTTTTGGAGGCACTATCCATGTTGAGCTTAGCCCACTGTTACTAGGGGTTTTTACGTTCCTTGAGAAGATTGGATGTGTAATATTACATTGCACAACATATAACATGAGGGTATCAGAAAACTATTAATACACATTATTACTAATCTAACGTATATTGGCAATTGGGCACTTCTATGTTGTTGGATATGCAATTATAGTTTCATTAGTGTAAATTCAATAAAAAAATAATTATTTTATTATTGCAAAGGATTGCCTGAGAAAATGGGCACACCAAAGAAATTTTGTCATTGCAATTGAATGCTAAAAAGCTTTAAGTATGGTATTATCTACAAATAACTTTATGCTTCCTCTCTTTGTCATGGCATCCCATCTGTACTAAATTCCAGAAAACCTTAAATATGAATTAACTACAACAAACATTACATGTCCTTAACAGGTTTGTATAATTGTGCATTTTAGTTTACTTAGGCTATTACATAGCATATATCTTGATGTAAACATTAGCTATGATCAATGCTAGTAGTGGTAATGATGTATCATGTAAACATTGAACTGAGGCTCATTGTTGGTTACTTGAGCATGCTCCTCCATATATTCCTTATGGGTCTCCTTAGAACTTATAGCTGCTATTGCTTGTTCTCTTTGTTGAATATAATTAAATTTTTTATTGTATGATTTATCTTACAACTTATATCCAGCAATGCTAATTTTAATCACGAATCTTAGCATTTGATGATATGATAAAAATGTGTACTTATGTTGGACATACTTTTCTTTTATATTTCTTCTTATTGATCATTCATCTTTCTTCCATGTCCAATTGCAATCCCTAGGAGACATTTTGCAGAAGTTCAGGCCTTAAATTTACAAATGCTCTAGTTGTGAAGATTAACTTTTCCTTCTGAAGAATCTCCATTACTTTCATCTTATGATAAAAGTTCTCATATAATGCCCTTAATCATATTCTTATTCTGGAAGGTTGTGGAGAATTGAATGTAGTTGTTATCTTCCATGATTTTATTTAAAGGTGTCAATTTTGTGTCTTTGTTTAGCTTGCTAGGTTTTGAGATTAAATTTGAGTTAAATCCTTACTTGTGGTTATTTTGTGGATTTTATGTTGTAATTTCTTCATCCAGTTACACTATGGAAGAATTATGATATTCAAGTTTTGTGTTCACATGCATTTCTTTGTGGAACATTAATATCCCCTGTTTCAGTTTGTTGATCTGTCCATGGGTGAAGGCAGGTCAAAGTGTTGTGGGCTGCATCAAGAGTCACAAGATACGATGCACATTGATAAAGGGCAAAGATCTATCTGCTTCTCCTCCGCTTAATTTGGAAAGAGAGCCTCATAAGTATTTTGATCATGTTGTCATTACTGTGCGCTCGGGTCATGGGGGGCATGGTGCAGTTCTTAGCATGCCAATGCCTGCAATGCAACGAAAAACTCAAGGGAAAAAGACGAAAGAGAAAGTAAAAAGAAAAGGTTCTTATAAGCGAGACCCAGATGGAAATTTGATTCTACCCATGGGTGGGCATGGAGGAGACGTAGTACTTTATGCAGATGAGAGCAAAGACTCTTTGCTGGAGCTACATCAGATAAGCAGATATAATGCAAAGCGTGGAGGGAATGTTGATGCAATGGGGACTTTGACTCCTATGTTGCATGATGGTTTTGCAGCACCTACCCTACGAATTCCAGTTCCTGTAGGTCAGTAGAATCTGATCTACAACGGTGTTAGACCCCTTTCTCCTTGTTATGTTTTGCCAACATTATATTGCTATCAAATGGAACATAAATGTGCAAAATATTTGGTTCATAACTCTTGTTTTTTGGCTGAAAGGTTCTTGTTATTCATATATAAGCTATACTGCATGCTAGGAACTGTGGTGAAGCGGAAACGGGGAGGAAAATTTCTTGCAGATCTTACTCATCCTGGTGACGAGATACTTGTTGCAAGGGGTGGGCGTGGAGGAGTAAGTTTGTATCTTCTTGAACCATGATTACACATTGCCTCTCCTCTTTTACTAGTCCATCAACCTACATGACACAGAAAAATAACTATACTATTTGCTTGTCATATTAAATTAGAAATCTCTGTTATATTGGGGTTTGTATTTGAAAGAATTGAAGATACGCAATTTGCATGATAAAATTGACAAAAGAGAGGACCTTGTCGAAGAGAGTCCATGGTCTGATATTTTCTTGAGAACAAGAAAAAAGTAAATTTTGGTCTTAGAAAATCTTGTCAGTTGAACTTGATCATTTTGTATTATTGTTAAGTGGGACATCCTCAAAGAGAATCTATTGTTTGATCTTTCCCAAGAAGAAGAAAAAGAATCATTTTCAGCCTTAAAAAATGTTAATTAAACGTGCTTTTTTGTCTCATAGTCAATTATGATTTATTTGATGGTTTCCCTCAACATTGTAAGTGATTTCACTATTGTGTAGATTCTGAAATGATCAATTAGCACAAAGTTGGTCTTTGCTTCCCATGTGCGATGTGAAATTTCCCTTCTTTAATGTGGTAGTGACTGCTTGGAACCTTTTTGGTCTAATGTCTCTAGTTAGAAAACCATTCCCCAAAATCTTTTTATCATTTACCAACTAGAGCATGGGCTTTGGAGATTGACTAGTCTATTGTAGCTAAGGAAGAGCTGGTAGTCAAAGTGTTCTCTTCAGTTTTGTTAGGAAATCAAATGGATAAATTCTTCACTCCTTCACAATCTCTCTTCGCAATTGGATGTTCCATAAAAGAGAAAATAGAATGTAGTATACTTAGAAGCAAGATCTGTCAAAATGATTTTATTGCGAGTGTGTAATGATCCTAACTAAGATATTCATGTGAATTACTTAGATCTCGACTAATGCTATGAAAATCAACGAAAACATTTTTACAAAATACTTAGATCTGAAATGCCCACACAAAATAAATAGATCTGTACATATAAATTTGCTGGAACAACTATTTCATTTAAATGATTACAAAGATCTGCTGCTATAAATATTTATTGATAATAAAAGCTGCAATGGTTAGAAAGATGTTTTGAGAATGACCAAGCTGTGGAAATACCAAAATGCTGCTATCGACCTCTCAGTTGAAGTGTTGATGCAACCTCCATGTGAAGCTTCCTCAGAAACAAGAAGTTTTATCCTCTGATCTTCAAATCCAAGGGTTTTCATCCTTAAACCCAATAGCTAGATACAAGTGCTTGGACTAGGGTTGAGGTTTGTTGATGTGATGATAAAAGATGATCCAAACTGATGAAGTTGTCTGCCTTCTATAGATGTTGAAGGCCTAGTGTGGGTCCAAAGTTTCTCACCGTTTTATCACATTCAAATTTGAACCTATTTTCTTCTCAGTTCTGGCAGTAGGTGAAGTCCTTTGTTCAAATGGCAGGGTTTTGTGAAAGTGCATGCTTGAGTGCAGGGGCACAAGGAAATGCATAATAGAAAGATGTGATGGTTGTTGGGAGCAAAGACTAGGGGTTGGTGATGCCAAGCACACAGGGAAGAGAAAAATCCATGGGTCTTAAATAGCAAGGGAATGGAAGGCCAGGGATTGAAATTTTGAGATCTTTGATGCTGGTGGGGGAAGTGGGGAATGGTTGACAAGAATGATAGAATGAGAAAGCCCAAAATCCTGCCCAAGGTTGGAAAGTGACTTAGACAACCTCATATTCAGGACAAGAGACATTACAAAGTGTATGCTTTAATCACATACTCGTGCATTTTTTTGCTAGATAAGGTTAGCCATTTATTTTTTTGGTGCTTAAAGAACAGCGTTATACTTGACTCCTTGGAAAGATATGAGAAGGGAGACCAATCTATTTTGGCATTTTGTGTGATGTTTTTAAGGGCGTGTTACGTGAAATTTGTTCTTGATTAGGAAAATATCTGAAACTGATAGGAACACACAATATTTCCACTATATATTAGATAATAGAAGGAAAAGTTTATTTAAAGATTTCTGACCTGTCATTGACACGGAGCAAGCCTCAAGGTTGTTTTCTTAATCCATATTGAGAATACAGTCAATAGTGGGGGTGGGTGCGCCTCATAGCATTGTCATTATAGATAGGTTTTGGTTTATTTCTATCCCTTTGAATAATCATTGTTGGCGACAACTTTGCCAATTCAAATAAATTATGTTTTGTTATGTAAAAGGAATTGTAATGACAAATAAATTCTCGGGTAGTTGTAGGGAACCGACGGCTGGCACTCTTAACCAACTGTTGAGTGCTTTATATTGTGGGTTGGCACCAAGAACAAGAACTAGCATTGTATAGACATTACATAGAAATAAAATCTTTATCTCTTTGCCAATTTACTGTGTTGTGTTCTATCTGAATTATTATGTTCTCTGTGTTCTGTTCATATTTCTGTTGGCTCTGATTATTAAATACATATCTTGAAGGGAGTAAACATTTTGGTGCCGTTGCCTGATCGAATTTGGAGATTTGAAGGAAGGCCAATAGGCAGGATGGCGGAATAATCGGCAATGCATTCAAACAACAAGTGGTAGTAACTGATAGTGACGTCAAGGACAACAGGGAAAAAATTGAAGAGGATCAACTAACAAAGGACTTGGTGCATGCGTGGGAAGTTTTAGTCAATCAGTATGTGTAGAGGGAGGCTCCATAGAGAGCGGTCCCTATAGGCATGGTACACGATGAACTCATGGTGCAAACTGCAGTCTATGATATTCTGGGAAGTCATACAAGGTTGTTGGCTCGCAATTTGATTGAATTATAAGAACAATGTCAAGAGAAGCAACGGGAGCAACGTTGTCAACAACTACTACAATGATACGAGGAAAGGAACTGGAGGGAGGAGGAAGAGCGTGACATAAACAAATGCCGTACCTTTGACAATTCCATCAATTAATGCCCCTTCTCACAAACAAAGACAAAAGAAGACACACTAGGAGAGAGAAAAGTAGAAGCATCGATGAGATCTCTCTGAATTAGCGAGTAGAGTGAAAGGCGACGACGATTACTGAGAATTGCCGAGGAGTCTCAAAGTCTACCATGAAGCTAAAGTTGAAGTGTCAGCCGAAGCCAGAGTAGAGAGAGGCGGGAGTCAACTGGCAGGGAAGGCAAGACACAATGTATGTGGCACAAGTGGGAGGAGATTGCTAGAAATCTACCACTCAATGAGGTAGGAGAGGATCTTGCCAACCAGGCAAATAATTCATCTATACAAGCAGCGACGGACGATGAAGACTCAGAGTTCGATTCCACATAGAGTGAACCATCAGTGCACTCTGCATGTGACAAAGATAACAAAGAGAGAAATCTTGAGCATGAGGTAGTTTAACCATTTGAGAACACTCTGTTGGGTATCAAGAACTTATTCATATCAAAGGAGTCAAGGTTGGTTGGGCCGGAACTAGACTTTGGGGAGAAGAGAATACTAGCAGGAGGGTGATGATCAAGGTGTGGACGATGTAGGTGCATGTGTAGAGAGCTTGCACGTGGCTGAGAGTGCAAGTGAGGCATAGGAATGCCGAGAAAGAGATACTCCATTCTAGTTTGAAACACATTGTGCCAATAGAGCTAGGAAGATGAACACCCCGAAGAAGCAAAAGATCCCTAAATTTACAGGGGATGGATTAGAGGACCCTGTTTGCTATTGTAAGACTTGTGTGACAATATGGGAGCCAATGACGAAGATGACCAAGAGTATTTGTTGAAGGCATTCCTTGTCACTCTACGGGGAATTGCTATTAATTGGTACACAAACTTACCAAGAGGGTGCAAAACAACTTGAAACGGCTTGAAGAGAGCATTTGAAGAAGAATCCGAATTGCTACGAGATGGTAACGAAATAGTGGTAGAAATCTATAACATGAAACAAGGAAAAATTGAGAATGTACGAGCCTACAATCGTAGGCTTCGAGAGTTGCTTGGCGAATTGGAAAACCAGCTAGTCGATGGATTGAAAAAGAGATGGTTTATTGAAGGGTTGATCCCTTCTGTGCGGAAGAAAATGAAGGTGGTACCCCCCTCTTCATATGACGATGCCGACAATTGGGCTCAAAAGAAATGTCCCGAGGGAAGGACAATGATGAGGACAGTACGGATGAAAGCACCAATGGAGAATCTAAGACCGTATAGGCCTTGAGAAGAGACATAATGTAGATGATGGAGTTGGGGGCTGAAAAAGAAAAAGAAGGTACTAATGATGGCAAGGAGCTATGGTGCACCGATTGCAAAGTTGAAGGCTAGACAAAGGTTAATTGCTTGAAGAAATCCTTTTGTGACATTTGTCAAGTACAAGGACATTCCATCAAGGAATGCTCGTACAACTTTAAGACCACGAGCACACAAGTGCTCTTCGCCCAAGAGGAGCAGGTGACTCCACCAATCACACTGCAAGGCCACCTGCAAACTGCAATGCCTTGTTGGGTGGATATCACAACTGATGAGGGAACAACAATAACAACAATAGTAATACACCCAAAAGCCGAATCTAGCATGATGTGAAAGGAAGACCAGCGATCCAATGTCGGAGGTGCAACAAATGGGGTCACTTTGCATGGGATTTTTAGGGTGGGCACAACAGTTGAAGTTTGTTGTGCAAATGGTGTGGTTCGGGGAACCATGAGGACATCTATTGCTCGAAGAAGAAGGGAGTAAATATGCTAGACATAAAAAACCCCGGGGAGGAGGTACCAACAATCACCAGACCTTAGACCAAGAAAGAGGCATACTCTGACCCCCGCACAGAGAAGGAAAGATTGTGGGAAGCCAAGGCCGGTATTGAACGAGCAATGGAGGAGGAACAAAGAACTTCACATGATGCTACCAGTACCCCCCTACGGCCAGAGTCTGGAAAAGCCAACATGAGACAGATGTTGCAAGCCATTGTATCCGTACGGGTATCAAACCTTTTGAAGACTAATGCACAATTGAAGGTGATCATTACCAATTTAGTTGGTAATAGCACAATCGACATGGACAATGGTAAGCCAATAGAGGAACAAAAGGACAGTCCCACCACTGACTTGATGCTACTGGCGGTTGGCATTGGGAGGAAACGTGTTGTTATAGAGATGGAAAAAATGGGATGAAAGCTAACAAATACTATCGTCGACGGAGGCTCTGACGTGGATGTATTATTAGAGGAGACATGGAAGGCCCTCGACAAGACAACACTTTGGTTGCCAACCTTCCATTTGGTAGGTTCCAACTAGTAGGACATCAAACCAATTGGAACACTAATGGCACAAATGCTAATTATTGGCACTCAACACTTCTTGTATTTCGTTGTCATCCCATTGGCAAAGAAGACATCTGATGCCCTTCTCAGAAGAGGTTGGTTGATCACGGCGAAGGCAAACCATAATTGGTAGGTTCCAACTAGTAGGACATCAAACCAATTGGAACACTAATGGCACAAATGCTAATTATTGGCACTCAACACTTCTTGTATTTCGTTGTCATCCCATTGGCAAAGAAGACATCTGATGCCCTTCTCAGAAGAGGTTGGTTGATCACGGCGAAGGCAAACCATAATTGGAAGAACACACTCTCTATTGAAAGTGACAAGAGGAAGTATTTCATCGACTTGTAGAATTAGGTTAGTCAGAAGTTGGCATCGAACTTGACTCCGAAGGCAACAAGTTTGACACAGAAGGAGGGGTGATAGAAGTCAATGATGAAGGTGTATTGGAACTCATAAATTGCTCAAAAGACGAAAGAAGTTCTCTCAATGGGTTGTTCTACTAGAAGATGGAGGACTATGAAGTCTTCCACCCTACATGCAATATGTGGAAATCAGGGAAATGGAAGAAGTGGGTGCAGAGAGTGACAACTTCTCTTTTGAGTACAAGGAGTATACAAAGGGGGTGACGAGACTGGATGACATATCGAACCATCGGTTCGAAAGGGACAAAATGATAAAGTAAAAGGAACCAAACATAAAGGAGGTCAACATGGAGCATGAAGGACCAAACAAAAAGAGAAAAAGCCAAGTGCTAGATGAGAAAAGAGGCAAGACAAGTATTCATGTCAAAAGAAAGAAAGGAAGAAGTGAAGAAGAAGAGTGGAAGCACGAGGAATCCGCAAAGAAGTTTGTATCTATATAAGATAAATCCATCCCAAACAAGTGGTAGGCAACATAGTTGCTTAAGCGTGAGCTAAAGGAGAAAAATAGGGCCGTACGGGTCTCACCTTGAGACGTACAAGTTTGTGGTTGGGTTGTATAAATTCAAGTTGCAAGTATTGTACAGGCAAAACATCGTATGTGAGATGTGTCGTATGAGACAAGGGATGGAAGGAAGGAGTTCGTGCGAGGGAGAGTGATCTGAATTATTTTGTCAATTCAGAGGACAATACCAAGAGACTATTTAATGGTATTGTATCACACAATAATACATGTGAAAATGTTAAACAAAGAATAAATGGAATTGTAAAACACAATAAACAATGTGAACAACACCATTTTATTCAAATATAGAACCTCCATACAATTCTGGACAATCTCGCAAGTGAGATGTATGCCCATGAATCAATATAATTTGGGCTAACTCGTGGAAGAGTTGTGTGCCCAATTCCATAAAAGTTGGGCAATCCCGTGTGTGAGATGTATGCCCAAGAACTCCATATGTGAGAGTTGATGCAGATTGGCTATCTCAGCAAATGAGATGTATGTCCATATCACTCTGCTCTATTGATTCAAATTGAGCTTATTTATAAACTTTCAAAGAAGTTGAAAGGTCACCATGGTCATGTCCTTATTAGAAGCTAAATGGACAATCCAAAATTGAAAGGTCATTACACTTAATTGAAAATTGATTAAAATCTCATTTAATCTAAATGCCAACTTATTTTCTGATCATTCCTCCCCTCTTACGAGGCAATGGGCCCCATTGCTTTATCACCTTCTAAATGATATGCACTCAATAATGATTCTGCCATATAACTTGCAAATAGATTCAAACAAGCACACGAACCACAGGTGCCACTTTAGCACCACTACTAAACCATATAGAAAACAAATGGATTGAGGTATAATCTGCTCAATAAAAGGAAATCTTAGCTCTCCAAATAAGAGTATCTGATTAACATATATTTCATCACAGAGAGGGCCGAATTTGCGGAGGCACCGTTGGATTGACAACAAGCTGCTACTTCTTTACTTGCATTATACACAGACAGCGAAGACGATTGCCGCCACAGAGCTGAAGGGCGGGATTTAGTCCACGGCAGGATTGTTGCATCATTAGAGTTCCCAAATTTTGGAAAAGGGTGTCCATAGCAGTTCTCAGAATTCGAAACCTATTGGTATAGCATAGCCCATAGGCTCTGAAAGCATCTGAAATCCCAGCACTGTAGTTGACATCATATAGAATATAAAACTTTCTTGTAGAGGAGTTGGAAGGAAGGATAGAGAGATGTCTCTCCATTTATCGGTGGAAAAACAATAAATCATACAAAAATCTGAACCGACTATGAGAAGCAACGGACTTTGGTTGGGTAATGAAGACAAAAATTTGCGAGAGGACAAAATCTTGTTCCATTGTTTGCAAACCATGCGAAAGTGGCATATTGACATTAATGGAAGGTTCTTAAATATTTGTTCCTTTATATGGTCATCGATTTCAGATATATTGTGCTGCTCTCCATCTTCTGCAACTGCAGAAATAAGATTTCTCTCCATTCTTTGCAGAAATAAACTGTCCAATCATGCTCACATCGGCACCTGCTGCCAGCGCTTCCATAAATTCCGTGGTGCCAGATCGCGCAATAGTACCAAGATTGTTGACAAGGTCAGATTTGGTCATGCCAATACTGCTGTCAACTATGGTCAGCGTGTTGTTGGCCTTGTCCGGAATGATATGAATAAACAGTTCTGGCTGAGAATCAAGCTTGCTCTTATCCGTCAGACCCTCGAATCGAATCTTATCCAAGGCATCAAAAGAATTGCTGATCAGCTCTCTGAGGAAAATCTCCTTATTGCTGTAAAATGTATTGATGATCAAACTCAGCAATTGGTTAATCTCCGCTTGAAAAGCAAAGGTCTCCGTCTCTCCAGCCATTTTTTCTGATCCAACAGAGTCAGATCACAAGTGCTCAGAAAACTTACACAAAGGAAAAACGGGCAAGCAGGAGATGCAAGACCAGTCAGAGCCGTGAGATCCCAGCAGCCACACCAATGTATAAAGCATACGTTTCGTATGCCCTCAAATTCTTGTCGATGTAATGGAGAAATCCACGGCTGTCAGCAAGGAACAATTGGAGTCCATCTGATTGAGGCAAAGAAAAGACGCAGAGAATGCAATGGACAATGGCCTCTACGGGCGCCTCAATTCGAAATCTCTTGCTTGTCTCACAGTGCTTGATTGTGATGTATCTATCGTTATCAATTTCTTCAGGAGCTGATGAAATTACATTACCTGTGGATGCCGTAGGTTTATCATCAGCATCTAGTTTAACATTCAGGTCATAGTTGCAGAGTCGTTGCTTCTCATGACTTTCCGTTGATACGTTGAGCCTCTTTTGACCTAACTTATTTGGAACTTCCATCTCAGATTTATATTCGATCCCTTCAACTTCCTTCTCACCTATTTCCTCCATCTCTCCAACTCCTTTCGCACAATTATCTTTTTCCATCCTTCTCTCTACTCTTTGATAACAAGTAGGAAGTTGGGAAGATTTGCCTGTACAAGTATAGGGAGATGGAGGGAGAGAAGGTGTCTATGGCCAAGGAGGGCGATCATCAGTCCAAGGATGCTAATGGCTCTGATACCACTGATCTGAATTATTTTGTCAATTCAGAGGACAATACCAAGAGACTATTTAATAGTATTGTATCACACAATAATACATGTGAAAATATTAAACAAAGAATATGTAATGGGCACCCCTGAATGCCCCAAAAAACTAAACCCACTGCTGAAAGGAATTATGTCAAACAGTTTGCATTCAACTTCTTATTTCTCCATTTAATGTTTTAAACCCCTTATAACACTGGAAATCAAACATTTATTTGTTTGTTGTGTTTTGTGCATGGAATAGGAATCATACAACATAAACAAGAAATAAACTACAATAATATGCAAAGTGGACAATGAACTGCTGCCGATAAAATGTTATTTTCAGAATTAATAAAACCAAATACATGGCAGATTTATCAACTCACTAATTACTCCAGCATTAATGAAATAATACTCCAGCCCATGCTTTCGAATTTGCTGCTACAGTGACGTGAATAGTACCACGTGAATAGTGCCGTGTGAATAGTGTCGCGTGAATAGTGCCGTATGAATAGTGCCACGTGAATAGTGCCACATGAACAGTGCCGCTACAGTACTTTGTCCTTCAATCATTCCACTACCTTCATAAAATCATTCCCTCAAAGCGGCATAAGCATTGGACAAGTAGTGAAGAAGATATGAGTAAAATACCAAATCTGCCTGTAGCTGGAAATGCAACTAAACTGCCTGATAATGAAACTGATAACAATGGATTCCAAAGGCCAAACCCCAAGGGAATGACGTCTAGAATGTCACAAGAGAGGATAAACGTCCTCAAATGCCAAGAACGGATCTGCAACTCACACACCAATTTCTTCTCATATTCCACCCCTTAATGAAGCCACAAACGCTTCCTTTTATTCTATTTCCAAGGGTCGGTTCAACTCTCATGGGCAATGTGGGATAAAAGATGAGCAATATAAAACATATATTAAAATATCCCCTTATGTCTCCCTTGGGTACACATCCCCATAAAATAAATATTAAAGTAACACTTTAATACTTTACAATTAAATTAAATGTTACTTTAATAAAACTTCAGGCATTAAAAAGTATTAGCAATCGGACTCCGAATAATGCAAGTGATAGCTCGTCGGAAAGCTCTCACCGAAGAGTATCAAATCCAATCACCAAAACTGGCCTCCACTGTGTCCTGTTGACTTACTAAAAATAGTAAGTATGCCTGAAACTGAGTAAATCAACTTCATTTTGGCCCAAACTGGAAATGACTAGGCCAAAACACTCCAGGATCCCCTTAAACCCTTCGTTAGCCCTCGGGACCATGTAGAACAAGGCTAACGCACACACGCTTGGTCAACTGCTAAAGTGGGGACATTACAGAATAAATGGAATTGTAAAATACAATAAACAATGTGAACAACACCATTTTATTCAAATATAGAACCTCCATACAATTCTGGACAATCTCGCAAGTGAGATGTATGCCCATGAATCAATATAATTTGGGCTAACTCGTGGAAGAGTTGTGTGCCCAATTCCATAAAAGTTGGGCAATCCTGTGTGTGAGATGTATGCCCAAGAACTCCATATGGGAGAGTTGATGCAGATTGGCTATCTCAGCAAATGAGATGTATGTCCATATCACTCTGCTCTATTGATTCAAATTGAGCTTATTTATAAACTTTCAAAGAAGTTGAAAGGTTACCATGGTCATGTCCTTATTAGAAGCTAAATGGACAATCCAAAATTGAAAGGTCATTACACTTAATTGAAAATTGATTAAAATCTCATTTAATCTAAATGCCAAGTTATTTTCTGATCAGAGAGGATGGATTGAAGAGTTGCTGGGTTGTATAGAAACACACATTAGGAGCAACATCACACCGTATGGGTGTTGTATAGAGGCAACAAAATCATACCATACGAGCATGCGAGGAATGTCAAAACCATACGTTGTACGAACATTGCCAAGGAGCTGTATAGGAGAGAGATAATATCATGCGGTAGGGGTTGGAGTGTCACCGTATGGAGTTGTGTCATGCAGGCAACTTCTTGGGACCAAATAATTGCCGTACGGGGTTCTTTTTTTTGAATGACATCATTATTGTATGGTCTATCAAGTCAGTCGTACATCATTAGCTCTATGGAGTTCTTGCACCATATGTTGTACGTTCAACTTAGTATTATTCACACCATCGCAGTTGTTTCCCACTACGCGTTTGGACATGCCACATGAAGCATGACAATTCCCTTCGACGCATAGGTTGTGGCCAACCACACTGCACGTATCTACATCACAGGGAATCCAAAGGGCTACTCTCGTGGCCTTGTTGGTAGTAGGTGTACCTTCGGGCATAGCTACTACTCCTACCACTAAAGGTTTAGTCCCTACGGCTGAAGGTGCGGTCCCTATTGCTGAAGGTGCAGTTCCTATAGCCCAAGGTTTGGTCCCTACGGCCGGAGGTATGGTCCATATAGCTGAAGGTTCGTGTAACATGCAATTAAATTAAGAAGTGATAATATGAAATAAGAACTAGAATTCATGCTCTGCTAACAGTACAATATATATTTCTTTTCATCTTTAAATGAAAAGAAATGCTACTATGAAAATAAGAAGCTATCATGCATTAAATTAAACAATCCTTAAAGAAGTACAAAGTAGAGGAGTTATCGTGTGTTTGCACTTGAGGTTTCTCATTTTGAGTTTCCTTGTGATCTAATGCAACATAGGAGAGAAATTATCACCAGGGCTTTTTTACTACCCAACCACGGATTTACTGATCCCTCTCGCACACTTCCTACTCGAAGTAGCCTGACCCTTCGCAAGGGTGTAAATATAGTGTTGAGACAAGCCTTCTGAATCTAGTGGATGTTCCTACACAACTAGTCCATTATACACTATAGATTCTCCTAACTAGTATGACCTTTGACTAGGTTATGTATTTGTGGCCATTGGATTGACTATCACTAATTGAACTTAGTGTACCTTGGCCAAGGTTTCTAATTTCAAGCATGATTAACCATCCAGTCAAGTTCCACACCCTTTCTAACTTAGGTTACACTTCTAGTATACCCCCACGAGGATTAGCTCATGCTCACTTAGGATTAGCTCTTCAAAATCTTCCCAGGTTGCACTATCCTCAGTATATTGGTCCCACTGGACCTTGCATTGCTTAACTTATTTGTTTCGTAAGCGAAGCTTATGTACCTCGAGCACCTTGATGGTTCTATCATGACCACCCCTGAGTCTTGAACCTGCAAAGAGTTCCAATCTATCATATGTGCAAAATATGATACATACTTCTTAAGGTACGAAACATGAAAAACATCATGCAACTAAGCAAGAGCTAGAGGGAGAGAAATCTTGTTGGCGATTGGATTGATGACTTCCAAAACTTCAAATGATCCTACATATCTTGATGCTAGTATAGAGGACCTCCCAAACTTGATGGCACTTTTGTGTGGTTTAACTCGTAGGAGTCCTTTCTCTCCCACCTCAAAATATCTGGGTGTTCACTTTGCATCTGCATAGTTGTTGTGTTGATTGTTAGCCTCTGCTAACCTATGTCAAATCGGTTTAAGCCGCTCTTCCATTTCTGAAAGCATTTTTGGACCGATGATTATCCTATTTTCTAGCTTATCCCATCTTATAGGAGTTCTGCACCTTCTTCCATACAATGCTTCAAATGGTGCCATCTTTATGGATGACTGGTAATCATTATTATAAGCAAACCCAACTAGAGACAAGTAATCTTCCCACTTGTATTGTTGATCCATGCAGTATATTCTTAAAATATCTTCTAGAATCTGATTGACCCGTTCTATTTTGCCATTTCTTTTTGGATGGTAGGCTGAGCCAATGTTCAACTGTGTACCTAGGGTTGCAAACAAAGTTTGCCAAAATTTGGATGTCATTCTAGCATCACTATCTAAAATTATCTTTTTAGGTATCCTATGTAGTCTAAATATTTCTTGGATAAACTTGTGAGCTATGATAGATGCTCCACTAGTCAAGATTCCAAGAATGAAGTGGGCTACATTAGTAAGTCTGTCGAGTACTACCAAAATGGCATTATGCTTATTCCGAGACATGGGCACTCCTTGGACAAAGTCAATGATAATTATCTGCCATTTCCATTCTGGCACAACATGAGGTTGAAGCAATCTTGCTGGATGTTGGTGTTCTGCTTTTACCCTTTGGCATTCTAAACAAGTGGCTACAAATCTTGCGGCATTTTTCTTCATGCCCTTCCAAAAATATAGGAGTTTAACATCAGCTAGGAGTTTAGTGACTCTTGGATGCCTGGAATAAGGTGCAAACATTTTGCCTTCATATCTTAACAACCCCTGGTCTTGTGGATTGATCCGAAGGGCTTCTCTAACCTGCTGGTAATATCTATCACCTTCTAACTATTGAAGACCTTGTTGCCTGAAATTGGTGTAGACTAATGCCATAGCATATATGGACGTCTGTGAACTCAACACATCTGCCACACAATTTTCTTTTCCCTTAATATAGCTAATTCAAAGTCTTAGTTGGAAATTAATTCCAACCACCTTCTCTGACAAGCATTAAGGTTAGGTTGAGTGAAGATGTATTTCAGCCCTTGATGGTTGAACTAGAGTTCAAAATGTTTTCCCTTTAGATAATGATGCCACTGTTGCAAGGCATGAACAATTGCAGCTAGTTCTAAGTCATCGGGTGCATAATTTAACTCATAGTTCTTGAGCTTCCATGATTCATAGGCAATCACTCACCCATCTTGCATTAGCACCCCACCTAAGCCTTCTCCAGAGGCATTGGTTACTACTATAAATTGTTCTTCTGGATCTGGGACTTCTAGTATTGGTGTCAAAGTTAACTTCTCTTTAAGAAGTTCAAAGGCGTTCTGACACTTTTTTGTCCATTCGAATCGCTTCCCTTTTCATTGAAGAGAAGTAATGGGAAATGCTATTTGAGAAAAATTCCATCACAAACTTCTTGTAATATCCAGCTAGGCCCATAAAGCTTCTTACTTTTATATTTCTAGGGATTGGCTATTCTGAAATAGCTTTTATTTTGGCCGAGTCTATGACTATGCCCCTTGCAAATATATTGTGACCCAAGTACTGTACTTTTTGGAAGAACGTGCATTTAGATAACTTCCCATATAGATGATGTTCCCGAAGTTGTTGTAGGACTATTTGCAAATGCTGTAAGTGTTCTTCGTTCTTAGAATATTTTAAAATATCATCTAAGAATACTAGAACAAATTTGTCGAGACAATCATGAAATACACTGTTCATTAGATTCATAAATGGAGCTGGGGCATTGGTAAGCCCAAAAGGTAGTATAGTGAACTCATAATGCCCATAACAAGTTCAAAATGTTGTCTTATGAATATCCTCATCTCTAAGTGTCAATTGATGGTAATCCTAATTGCAAATCTATTTTGGAAAATACCGCAATTCCTCACATTTGGTCAAATAGATCATCAATGTGTGGCAAGGGATACTTCTTATCATTAGTTTGTTCAACATTTTGTAGTCAATACACAAGTGAAGGGTACCATCTGTCTTTTTAATAAAAATCACAGGTGCTCTCCATGGTAACACATTGGGTCGTATCAATCTTTTGTCTGACAACTCTTGCATCCATGTCTTCAATTCCATGAGTTCCACAATTGTCATCTTGTAAGGAGCTTTTGATAGAGGCTCAGCTCCTGGAACTAGTTCTATGGAGAAGTCAAAAATCCTTTTGGGAGGTAGCCCTGACAATTCCTAAGGAAACACATCCCGATAATCCCAAAGGTAAGGATATTTATCCTCAAAGGATTCTTCTTGATTTGTTCTCTTCTCTGGTTCAATTTTGCCTTGGTATCTTGTCTCATCAACAAACATGTCATCATGGTAGTTGATTTCTTTAGACTCATTCAACTTTTCCATTTTGACAACAAACATTTGGCACCCCTTCTTCTCACTTTGTCTTAGTTGATTGGCAAAGAGTTGTCTCAACCTGACCTCTGTCGAGAAGCTTGGAAGTTCAACCTTTACCTCAAACAAACATTGCTCTACCTGAGCTCTTAACTGGTTCGCATATTCTATTGACCATGAGTTAGTGTAATGTCCCCGTCATGAAATGAATAATAAAAATTGTATTTGGGTCGTGATTGATTTAGTTTATCTCGGGCCCATATTTTATTTGTTTGGTGTAGGTGTAGTTGTTGCCGTTGGCTCTATTTGGTACCCTCGGGAGTATTCTGACGGGTATTTATATCCAGCGTGTAGGATGAAATTTATATGTCGAGATTTGATATTTTATTTGTGATTGCGAATTCCTATTGGGATTCTGCTGGCTGCCATTTCGGAGGTGAGAGATCCTCCCTATTTTGTATTTTGCAGTTTCGGTGGGATTCAACCCTCACCCTATTCTACTTGTTTTGCTGTGTCGGATCTGGCACATCCCAAGTACCATTCAATAATTCCAATAAAGTTTCTTGGCAAATATATTTGGTTTTGCTTATTGTTCTGTGTCTGCAACAATCACATTTAATTATCGACAGAGGAACAAGGAACATCATCCAACGACTAGAAGGCATTCTCAACCACCGTACCACCATCAACCTACCTTCTTGCTTTTTCATACGGCCACTTTGCCACACCGTACAACTTCTAGCATTACCATACGACCTCCCTACCACATCGTACGACTTCCACCTACCACATCGTACGACTCCAAACACAATCGTACGACAATTCCTGCCACACTGTACAACCTTCAACCACTACCGTATGACCTTGTTTGGCGACTGCGTGTGGGCTCAGACTTCAATTGTACGACCTCATGTTGATTCGTGCGGTTATCGTACGACTTCTTCACTTTTCCATTTCCCTTCTCATAGTCCAGGTCGAGGTAACTGGCATTTGAAGGCATATTTTGGTAATGTCGCAGTTAGGTACATTATAGTGGTATCAGAGCTGGTGATTCTGCCAGTTGTGGGTAGTGAATGGAAGTTTATACCAGAAAAAGGAGAAGATATCACTCAGTTGTTAGAATGGCGGACCCCCAAGATCCTGCCGCCGAAGTCATGACTCTTTTGAGAGAACTCATTAGGAACCAGGCACAGATAAATGACACTCAATGCCTCAAGGAAGAAACATTGCAAAAATTGGCTGAAGGCAAGATATCTATTGAACAAAGTGATAATTCTGTCTTAGGAAGGGCGAACCCCCCAACTGTACGCTCTTGACCGTCGATGCCGACTTTCCCTCCATGGGAGGAGCAGCAGCACAAAGAGCAACCAACTTTCCAAGAAATGCAGGATCAACTTCGGGAAGATTGGAGGAACGCAAATATGGAAGGAGATATATCCTACAAAGATTATGCTGAGTTGAGAATGAGATACTGTGGCGGAAACAAGCGTGGCTATCATAATGACGATCTCAGACGAAAGATTGGCAAGGTTAATCTGTCGTCCTTTGATGGGTCTAGATCCATCACAACTTGAGCATGGGTGCAAAAGGCAGACACGTATTTCCAGCTCAACCCTATGCTAGAGGACAAGGCCATCAAATTTGCTGGACTGCATCTGGAAGGAGTAGCCCACAAATGGTGGCATCATGGCATGGTTACTCTCGGCCATAATCAAATAAATTCCTACACTGAATTCAGTGAGAGATTGATAGATTGTTTTGACGGAAGAGATCCAGAACTGAATCTCAAAGCATTGGCTTAGTTAAAGCAATCCGACACAGTCGATGTTTACATAACAAAATTTCAGAGAATGTCTGTCTTGGTAACAGATATCTCAAAAAGATGATTGGTGGTACTGTTTATGGATGGATTGGCAGAACCCTTGAAGGGCTGGATGAAAGGAGTCAACCCCATCACACTCACGGAGGCAATTAAGAAGGCACGCGACATGGCGACATCTTCTTCTTCTTCCACCAAATATTACTCACAATCCAAACCACCTCTCGCACAAAGGGAGAAAGACAACAGACCCCCACCTAAAAAGCCCCCGTTGGATGAGGCAAGTACGCAGGAACTCAGAAGGAAGAAACTTTGTTTCAACTGTAAGGAGCCATGGGTATCGAGACATCGATGCCTTGGCAAAGGAAAAATCCATTACATTGAGGTATTGTCTGACGACAAGGAGGAACAAGCACCAGAAGCTGAAGGGGATGAACAACAAGTTTTTGGGGAGGTAAACATCAATTGTGCAGAAAGAATCACCACACTCTTGAAGAGAGGAGGTGCCATTGCTACTCTGGCAGGAACTCCAAGGTGTGTGATATTCCGGGTCCGGGGTACCCTCCAAGGGCAACGGGTCGTGGTCATGCTTGACAGCGGAGTTACACTCAACTTCATTAACTCATCATTGGTGAGTCGATGGAGTTTGTGTACGGAGGCACACCAAGGATTTGACGTCAAGGTGGTGGGAGGAAACCTGTTAAATGAACCCATCTGGTTCCGCAACTGAGCATCACAATGGGAAACCACACAGTGATGGATGATTTCTTTATGGTCGATCTGGACGACATGGAGGTCATTCTGGGCATTCAACGGATGGAAACATTGGACGAATACACACAAAGTTTCAAACGAATGGAGTTCTTCGAGGTGAATGACAAAAAGATTGTGCTGAGAGGGATGTCGAATGGAGGATTGAAGGAAATTTCAGCCCGATGGATGGAAGCAATCTTCAGACATGACGACGTGGTCTGGGCCGCACACTGTTTCACCTCGCCAGAACCTGTACAGGGACAAAGAGCTAACTACTAGGATGAAGAGCTCAAACGGTTTTGGATAGACATCACCAAGTCTACGCCGACATACCACCAGACATACCACCCCACTGTGGGTTTGAACATACCATTGAGATGGAGACTGGCGCCAAACCGGTTATCACTGTGCCATACCACCACCCTAAGAGGCTTAAAGATGAGATTGAAAAAACAATACAAGAACTTCTTGACAAAGGCTGGATCAGGCCCAGCTCCAGTCCTTTCGCATCATCAGTAGTGCTGGTTAAAAAAAGGACGAAACGTTGCGTATGTGTGTAGACTACCGCGCACTGAACAAAAATACCATTGAGAACAAGTATCCAATCCCTAGGATCGATGAGCTGGTGGATGAGTTACACGATGTAGTCTATTTCTCCAAAATAGACCTCCATTCGGGGTATCATCAAATCCGCTTGAGGGAATAGGATGTGGAGAAAATAGCCTTCCGCTGTCATTATGGACATTATGAAGTTTTGGTCATGCCGTTCGGATTGACCAACGTGCCAGCTACATTCCAATCTTGCATGAATCACATTTTTAACAAACAACTGTGCAAGTTCCTACTGGTATTCTTAGATGATATATTAATCTACAACAAGACATGGGAGGAGCACTTAAGGCATTTGGAAGAAGTGCTCGGGATTATGAAGTCACAACTGTTGTTCGCCAAAAGGTCCAAATGTGAATTCTGGATGACAAATATATTATATCTAGGGCACATTGTCAGTAGCCGAGGAGTTCAGGTACATTAAGAGAAGATTCAGGCTATCGTGGATTGGCCACCTTCGAAAACTCTTTCGGAACTACATGGGTTCTTTGGGTTGTGTAGTTACTATAGACGGTTCGTGAAAGGCTTCTCATAGCTTAGCGCGCCACTCACCGATCTGATAAAGAAGGGGTCTTTCCAGTGGAGTGAACGGGCACACCAAATGTTTGAAAAGCTCAAGAAGGCTATGAGTTCTTGTCCGGTTCTTGCACTACTAGATTTCACTCGGCCTTTCATCCTGGAGTGCGATGCCTCCAGAGAGGGTATCGGGGCCATACTGATGCAGGACCGCCACCCAATTGCTTTCGAAAGTCGGAAGCTCTTAGGAGACGAAAGGTTGTATTCCATATGTGACAAAGAAATGCTCGGCATCATGCATGCCTTGACAAAATTCCCGCAGTACCTCGTCGGAGCCAAGTTCGTCATCTGTACAGATCACAACAGCCTCAGACATTTTCTGGAACAGAGGGAATTGAACGAATGACAACAGAAATGGGTAAGTAAAATACAAGCTTTTGACTTTGACATTGAGTATGTAAAGGGAAAAAATAATGTAGTGGCTGACGGATTATCAAGGAGACCAGCCCTATGTTCCTTATCTCAGATCTCAACGGATTGGAGGGCACATTTGTTGGTGGAATATTCCAAGAACACTTTTGCATGCCAACTACTTGACGAAGAAGTACATGACGACAGGTATAAGGTGGTTGATGATATTATTTTCTACAAAGGCAAAATTTATCTGGTACCTGAATCCAAATTGAAGGAGAAAATCTTGAAAGAGATGCACGACTCGCCTCTAGCTGGGCATCAAGGATACTTGAAGACCTATAGGCAGATCAGGGAAAGGTTTTCATGGAAGGGCCTAAAGAATGATATATTATAGTATGTCTGGGAATGCGCTACCTGTCGACAAAATAATTCAAACACACTCTGCCAGTGGGTTTACTTCAACCATTACCGATTCCAGAGAAAAAATGGGATGGATTTCATCTCCGGGCTCCCTAAGGCACAAGGGAAGGACTGCATCTTTGTGGTGGTTGATAGATTAACCAAGTATGCACATTTCTTTGTTGTGTCAGCAGAGTTTCCGGCCTTACAGGTGGCAAACTTATTCTTTCGGGAGGTGTTCTGCCTTTACGGACTCCCTCGAAACATAGTCAGCGACAAAGATAGCCGCTTCCTCTATAATTTCTGGAAAGAATTATTTCAACTAGTAGGAACGAAGTTGTCGCCAAGCACTAGTTATCACCCCTAGACCGACGGACAAACAGACATTGTGAACGAATGGCTGGAAGGTTACCTCAGAAACTATGTTTCCGCACAACAGAGAGCATGGGTCAAATGGCTACATCTGGGAGAGTTCTGTTACAATACCACCTACCACGTCCATTGGGATGGAACCCTTCAAAGCTTTATACGGGTATGAACATCCTTCATTTGTGGACTTGGCTCTGGGTGATAGTCATGCACCGAAGGCCAAAGATTGGTTGTAGGAAGGAATAAATATTTTAAGATCGCTCAAGGAAAATCTCCAACGGGCTCAGAATCAACAGAAAATGTATGCTAACAAGCATCGAATTGAGAGGAGTTTTGAAGTCGGGGATTTGGTATATCTTTGTAATGTCCTCGTCATTAAATGAATAATAAAAATTGTATTTGGGTCCTGATCGATTTAGTTTATCTCGGGCCCATATTTTATTTGTTTGGCGTAGTGTAGTTGTTGCCGTTGGCTTTATTTGGTACCCTCAGGAGTATTTTGACGGGTATTTATATTTGACGTTTAGGATGAAATTTATATGTTGAGATTTGATATTTTATTTGTAATTGCGAATTCCTATTGGGATTCTGTTGGCTACCATTTCGGAGGTGAGAGATCCTCCCTATTTGGTATTTTGCAGTTTCGGTGGGATTCAACCCTCACCCTATTCTGCTTGTTTTGCTGTGTCAGATCTGGCACATTCGAAGTACCATTCCATAATTCCAATAAAGTTTTCTGGCAAATATATTTGATTTTGCATATTGTTCTGTGTCTGCAACAATCACATTTAATTATTGACGGAGGAACAAGGAACATCATCCAATGACTGGAAGGCATTCTCAACCACTGTACCACCATCAACCTACCTTCTTGCTATTCCGTATGGCCACTTTGCCACAACGTATGGCTTCCAGCATTACTGTACGACCTCCCTGCTACACCGTACGACTTCCACCTACCACACTGTACGACTCCAAACACAACTGTACAACATTTCTTGCCGCACCGTACGACCTTCAACCACTACCGTACGACCTTGTTTGGCGACTGCGTGTGGCCTCATACTTCAACCGTACGGCCTCCTGTTGATTCGTATGGTTACCGTACAACTTCTTCACTCTTCCATTTCCCTTTTCACAGTCTAGACTAAGGTAACTGGCATTTGAAGGCATATTTTGGTAACGTTGGGTTAGGTACATTACAGTTAGCCATAAAACTAGTTCTTTTAGGAAATTTATTTAACATTCTAGGTGAAATAAAGCTTTCTGTTGCTCCCGTATTTATTAGTACTATTATGGGTTTTTTGTAAAGCATACTCGTAGTCTTGATTGGAGTGATTTGGTACTCTGCTTGCCTGTTATCCATTGCTGTGTGGATTTTTGGCGGAATATTTTTTTTTGATTTGGCAGTGAATTCTTTGAGTTTGCTCACCCTGAGTTCTTGTCGAGCACTCATTGGCATAGTGCTCACTTTCATAGGTGTAACACCCACCTAAAGGACCCTTCTTAGATACCTTGTTTGATACTTCATTGTGCTTCCTAGCATTAGAGAACCCTTTCCCGTCCCTTCTGGAATCTTGTCAGTTCCCTTTAAATCCTTTTCCACTTCTACTATTAGAATCAAATCTATCCCCTTTCTTCTTAAAGGGTTGGGAAGATTGTGACCATTTAACCTTCTTTCAACTTCTGTCTCTGATGGTGTCATCTTTTTTAAGTTTTAATTCTTGCCAAGTGACTTTCTCATAGGCTTCAATTGTGGTGGCTGAAGCCATAACTTCCACAAGACCATTGATCGGGTTATTAAGACCCATGATGTACTTCCTCATACATAATTTCTCGTTTTCTTGGAGCTTAGGTACATACTTAAGTTGTCGGTTAAATTTGTTTGAGTATTGATTGACTGAGAGTTCTCCTTGCCCGAGGTCTTGAAATTCTGATAATTTCTACTCATAGAAGAGTTGAGGCAACCATCTCTATCTAAACAATTCCACAAACATATCCCAAGTTATCTCTGCAGATGTAAGATTTAACTTAGTCCTCTGGTTTTCCCACCAATTGACAACTTCTCTTGTTAGTTGATAGGTTCTCCAAACCGTTTTATGTATCTCAGTGTTGTCAAGGATATCAAAGTACTTTTCCATCTTAGTCAACCATGTTTCTCTCTGGTATTGTTCCATCATATTGGGGTGGTTTGACTTTCTTCATTTCTTCTGATATGATTCCAACCCCTGGGTTTCGTTTGTTAACTTGGGTTTGGGTCTGGGATTGTTTCCTCCTATACTCATTGCTCTTACCTTTCATTTCTATCCCTGTTCTAAGACTCAGTTCTACCATCCTTGCTATCATCCAAGTTTGCTATACGATGCTCTAAATACCTAAGCCTGGTTTGGGTGTCCTACATTAATTGCAAAAGTCTATCCAGTTTCCCAACTGATGTATTTGGGGTTTTATATCTGATATCAACGTCCCTTGTGGTTTCCATGTTAAGGTTTTGTTATCAATTTACTTGGAACGAAAGTTTTCATTTAATTCTTTACCGGTTCAATAACACTTGCAAATTGGGTTTCAGAAGAAGGTTTGGGTTTTAGTTTCAACTCGGACAACATAGATGCCCTAATCACTGCTCTTCTTGTAGGGGTCCATTTATGTCTTTGCCTCTTAAACCTCGTAATGACTTCTACGAATGTTTTAGTATCAAATAGTGGATCGTATTGGGAGTAATCACACTCCCGGTTTATTACCCTTCCTAGTTTGACATAATCTGGGTCTCGAGCTCACTTTCATTTAGTGGTATAAATCTGTATCCTGGCAAGAACTAAAATGTTTCGTTTTAGTTTTCTCACTAGGTTTTGTTTGTAGTGAGCCCTAGGTTCCGTGTAGAACCTGATGCTCTGATACCATATGTAACATGCAATTAAATTAAGAACTAATAATATGAGATAAGAACCAAAACTCATGCTTTGCTAATAGTACACTTCATATTTTTTTTAAAACAATAAAGGAAATGCAAGTATAATGATTTCATCTTTGAATGAAAAGAAATGCTGCTATGAAAATGAGAAGCTATCATACACTAAATTAAACAATTCTTAAAGAACTATGAAGTAGGGTTAGGAATTACTATGTGTTTGCGCTTGAGGTTTCTCATTTTGAGTTACCTTGCGATCCAATGCAACATAGGAGTGAAAGTATCACTAGAGCATTTTTACCACCCAACCATGGATCTATTGATCCCCCTTGCACACTTCCTACTCGAAGTGGCCTGACCGTTTGCAGGGGTGTAAGTGTGGTGATGAGACAAGCCGTCTGAATTTGGTGGATGTTCCTACACAACTAGTCGGTCATATACTATGGATTCTCCCAACTAGTATGACCTTTGACTAGGTTATGTATCTGGAGCCATCGAACTGACCATCACTAACTTAACTTAGTGTAGCATGGTTAACCATGTAGTCAAGTTCCACACCCCTTCCGACTTAGGTTACACATCTAGTATACCCCGCCAAGGATTAGCTCATGTTCATTTATAATTAAAGACTTAACTAGTCTTAAACCTCTTATCTGGAATGCAGAATAGCATTGAAACTTCTTTAACAATTCCTTATTACATTTGTCAATTACGTAATTAATAATCAACCAAATATTTAGGGCTGCCTAACAGACTAGTTAGATGTTAAAATGGTTATATAAAAGATAATTCAGAGATGAGGTTCAATGGTCATAAAATATTTCTCTTGATAGTCAACACTGGTAAGGGATTATGTGGACCTTTTTCTTTACTTATACATTCACAATGTGCTATATTTGCACCCATTCATGCGTATTTGCAAATACATCATGAACTGTGCAACATGTTTATTTTAACCTTACCCCATAACCCATTATCCACCCAAGCTGAATCACAACTTTTAATTAATGGTTTCCCGCTTCATGGCCCTATCCAAAAAGTGATGCCATACTGAAATAAGGTACACATTTTTAATGACAGTCAATATTTGACTGAAACAAAATTATAATTCAGAATTGTGAGTGTTTTCAACTTAAATTCCTTAAAACCTAAGTAAATATAATGCTATTATTTCAACAGCCAAATGGGAGTGAAGGGAGTATAAAATGAATTAGGGTTTGAACGTAAATTCTTAAATCTTTTAAAAGGGAAGGGTGCTGTTATTATCTACAGCCACGTGGAAAGCAACAATTCTTAGACATTTCCCTTTGAACTATGAATTCTTTCACACTAAAGCTAAATAAAGACTCCTTGTTCTTTACATAACAGCAACACAAAACCAATGCTACATTAGATAGGAGTAATTTTCTAACAGCAAACCCTTTCTTCTTCTTAATTCATTAGCCAAATCCAAAATAAGAACGGGCTAAGAAGGAGGATAATAGAGAAAAGTAGACAGCCATGCCAAAGGATGGAAAACTGGAGCTATGTAATGTCCCTGTCCCATACTGTGGGGTTTGGGACTGATTTCTTTTAATTCAATTGCTAGAGGCTTCTTTTATCTTATGAGTGTATTATATAGTGACAATATTCCTTTAAAGAAAGATGTATCAATGCCAATTCGCTGCCTTGATGTTATGTAAGAATGACTCTTAATTTACTGCTAGAGTCCCTAGTTAGGAGATTTTCTTCTTGCTGAGTCCATGCACGTACCTAGTTCAAGCCAATTTTGGGCTGCCGAGTTGAGTTGAGTCTTGAAACTATGGAGCCAACCATGCAATGCTTCAAGTTGTGAGCATAATTGGAGTATGTTTGATCACATGCACTTCAAGAAGTGCTAGACTGTTAGTGTAAAGGTTGAATGATCTAGTTTATGTTCATTACAACCTTCATCTTCGCCACAAAGACTTTGGGTAGTGACATCGCACTAGAGGAGTTTGATCCATAATCTGATTGGATCACTGAGGTTGAGGATCCTATGTTTAGTGATGGGGATCTTGATTGGGTTAACTAGGGGGATAGAGAGGTTGAGGTAGTTGCCATGGTAGAGACAACATGAGCAAACACCTTTGATGTTGGTGGGAGTGTCATTGAGACAGAAAGATATCATGGCTGCATCATCATCCTAGACCTATGTAAGAACCCCTATAGGTTCTAACTCTACCAACCCACTAATTTTGCTATGCAAATGATATATATGACTGTTTTTTGAAATAAATATGCAATTCCTTGAATTTTTATTAAGTGTTGCCAGACAAGATAATAACTTTGCATAAAATATAATAATCTGAAAACAAACTGAGAGTATAGAAGAGTTGCAATATATTATATTGATTATTGAATGTTTACAATACTTCTATCAAATCACATGCATACCCAGAATTGTCTATATACTAATTGCATAACATTCTGGAAATAAGAGTGCAGCTACAAAATTCTGAAATTGACTTTCAAACTCTGCCTTCAAACCTTTATGTATTCTCTGAATTTCTTCACCAATTTTGTACAAGTAGAACTTCTTAATGAAGCTCTCGCAAAGCAAACCTTCAATTGATTTTCCACAACCTTTGATAGCTGGAATCAATGAGAGTTTTCGTTTCCAATAATCAAATATGGCTGAAACCCTAGCCACTGTTGATATTTTCAGATTTATTCAAGGAAAATACAATCTATAGACAGGTTTTAAAAACTAAAACAATATAGAGACAAAATTGACAAAGAAAGGTGGAAAGATGGTACCAATTTTGTACACCATTTTATCTTGATAAGTCTGCCCTTGTTTTAGATCTGCAACTCCAGTATTGATGTAGCATAGAAAATGCTCCTACACAGGTCAAAATTGCAGCCCTCTAGAGTGTTAAATTTGATCCTCAAGGCATGCGAATTCTGTCCAAGAATTTGCCCTCCAAATCGCACACTAGATTTGTATTAATTCGGACTCCAAGTTAGTATTTGCTGATGAATGCCTGAGATAATTTGCTCCAATTCACTGCTGAATTTCGTTCTATATTGCAGAGATAATTGACCTTCTTTCGAATTCTTGAGAAGAAGACAAACGTTATGTCTTTTATGTGTCTTACCTCCATGAATTTGATCCTTATATATATGCGATTTCATGTCTAAATTCTACCTCCCAGAGGTAGCCGACTTTGGGCCCTCCAAGTATTTAATTTATAATAATAAATATCCTATATTTATTATTAATAAAATCGCACTTATATATATATATTGACTAAGTAAAGGGTAATAATAATAAATATATTTGCCCAATATATTATAATATTATTTTTTCAATTGTCCTTATCTATGCAATAAGCAATTAGGCATAATGTTGATTTTAGCCGTAAAGGCCATAATATTAATAGTTGGTTCCTTCTCCAAGCAAGAACTCCAAAAAGCATAAGTCAAATGATCAACAATATTATGAGGTTAATTTGCTTTTGATGTGCTTTTTATACTTTTCCCAATTAGGTCAATCCCTTTGTGCTTTTTAATTCCATTTCAAATCTATTTTAGGGTTGCATAATATCTTTATAATAATTCTCCAATATGGGCACCCAAAGTCAACTTCACAATAAATGCTTTTTTATATCATTTAAATGATATATATTATGTTCTCACATTGACTTTATAAATTGCTTCAAATATTTGGCCCCATAAATCATATTCAACTAATGCACTTTTAAGTCACTTAAATTGAGGGTCATGACCCCATTGTGCATAAAGCGACTTTATAACTTTATAATTCACCTTTATTGATATATTGTTAATAAGGTTACCTTTATTAATAATTAAATAATATAACTCACACTAATATCATTATTTCACTAAGTCAACTGAAAAATAGGACGACCACTGCATATGCCATGTATCTAGGTGCCCTTCCAAAAATAGTAATTTTGCAAATATGACTTGCTACAAATAGTAAGTCCTTGAATATCTGAACAATCCAATGGTGCCAGGGATCAACCTTGCAAATATAGCCCATTTTTGTGCCCTGCTATAATTAGTAATCTTGACTTTCCTAAAATAGTCACTTACTATAAATAGCAAGTGTGCAAACTGAACCAAATGAAGAGCAAGCTTGAACACTTCTGACCTTCAGAATGAGAATAAGCCTTCGACACTGCCAACTGGGACCTTCTAAGTTTCTAACCATCAATCTTAGCCTACGAGGGCCAATAATAGGCTAATCCAATCATAAACCATATCATCCCAGAAAGGAGGTTACCTTTATTAATAATTAAATAATATAACTCACACTAATATCATTATTTCACTAAGTCAACTGAAAAATAGGGCGACCACTGCATATGTCATGTATCTAGGTGCCCTTCCAAAAATAGTAACTTTGCAAATATGACTTGCTACAAATAGTAAGTCCTTGAATATTTCATCAATCCAATGGTGCTAGGGATCAACCCTACAAACATAGCCCATTCTTGTGCCCTGCTATAATTAGTAATCTTGACTTTCCTAAAATCGGCACTTACTGTAAATACTAAGTGTGCCAAACTGAACCAAATGAAGAGCAATCCTGAACACTTCTGACCTCCAGAACGAGAATAAGCCTCCGACACTGCCCACTAGGACCCTTTAAGTTTCTAACCATCAATCTTAGCCTACGAGGGCCAATAATAGGCTAATCCAATCATAAACCATATCATCCCAGAAAGGAGACATTACAACCTATCTTAGATGCCCATGCAAGAGAACTAAGTGATGTAGGCTCCTTTGAGCCATAGAATTCTACTTTTTGTTTTGTACTTTGATGCCATGGATTTCATATTTCACGTGTTCTATATACATTTTGAAAATATTTATATATCTACATGTGTTATTTCTTTCAGCTAAAATTTGTGTTTAAACTTTTGTGATTGATGTATAATGTGTGTGAGGTTAAAGTAGCTTCTATTTGATGAGGTTATTGTGTCTTTAACGCTTATTAAATTATTTATTAAAGGGTGCATGAAACAAGTTCTAAATCCCTAAAAATCTCTGAATTTCATGGATTTCTCAATTTGTCAAGTCTTTATCGAGTTCACACTGAGTCTAGCGTGGAGTCCTAGTCTAAGGCAAAAATCAGCTTGCTGAGTTCAAGTCTTGTAACACTGATCTAATTTGTTAATGACAGGTTAAGTGACCAAGCACCATGGAAAGAGATGCCTATGTTGTATCTTGCTAGTGTTTTGTGCTTGGATGTGGGACTATGGTTATGTAGAGTTATGATAGGGTTTATAACCTCCTAAAGCAGCAAAAGAGAGTCGCATATAACTTAGTATGTTGTTTTCTATATATTAGTAAATTGACTTTATCATGTGGTGATGTTGGTTATACATGCTTAGTATGTAGTTTTGTATAGATCAGTATATTGATTTTTTCATGGGTCGACTATAGTCACACATGCTTAGTATGTTGTTTTGTATAGATAAGTATATTTACTTTTTCATCTGATGATTTTAGTCAACCAACACTTGATTTCATGGTGTTTGGTGGTTCTTTGAAAACTTGGATCACATAATGAATTCATTGCTTGCATTTTTTAGCTCTTGAATAGTGTTTCCTTTGAGAGACATGCTTTGCTTAGATAGCAATGGCATAATTTTTTGAGTTGGCAAGCATCACTTGATTGAAAGATTTCAATGGAATTTTAGTTTGAATTTTGGCTGGTTTCTGATTATTGATACATTTGATTTCCATGAATGTGATGACAGATTGTGATTTGTTAGACAGATGGTTAGTTGACTGGTTTTTAAAAGATGTGTTTGACTCCAATTTTCCAGACTTGAGATTAATGTTTAATGATTTTGGCACTTGTGTAGATTGTGAGGTGAATCTGTAGACATTAAAACTCCAGTAGTACCTATATTGTATATGTTTCTTCTAGCGACTTACGAGATCTGCTGGAGACAGCAGTGCCAACAGTACCCGGTGACAATACTAGATGCTTTTTTCATGGATTTTGAGTGTGGTGTAGAGTTGGTTTTGTTATCTGATGTATTAACAAGTGGAGATGTTGATGGCTTATGGTAGATAGTAGATACGACTGTCTTGAATCTTGATGCACATGAGAGTTACAACTGGAGTATTGAACTGTGCACAGGGACAGGAGAGATTTCAAATACTTAATTATTTTTATCATTGGTAGATTTATCACAGACCGCCTGACTCTTCTGCGATTGGTTGTATCCTACGTTATCTGGGGATGCGTCCCAAGATTTTTTTTCCAGCCGTCCCCGTCTTGGAAACATCTTGGGGATAGGGGATGCCTAGGGGACTTGACTTTGACTCATAAAATAACACAAATTTGCCAAAAGAGTTCTACCGATTCTTATATTTTAAGGTTCTATAATGTATAAGTGCATGCTTTATCCATGTTATCATATTTTAATTTTTTCTCTTTCTATATAGCCATCCCCTTTGCCATTCCCTATCTGTACCCAAAATTGGCAAAAAAATTTGCTGTCCCGGAAACTCACCCCCCTGTCCCCTGCCGTCCCTGTCCTGGAGACTTGGAGTGATCTTGGTTGTAAAAAATCTTTGGCAGAAGCCTCATGAGGCATAACTGATCTGAGGATTGGATAATTGCTTGATCAAGATTACCCCAGACTTGATTGGTTGACATTATTAAGGCTTGGATTGAGATTCCTTGGTATTCCAGTACTGGAGATGGTCTAAGTTTTTCCTTTGATTATTGTACAATGTATTCTTGATATACACAGATGTAAGGCTGATGTTTCTCTCGTTTGTAATGCAGTTCTGTATCAGAGTTTAGCTTTGATGGTGGGGTTATTATTAGAGACCTCTAGGAGCAAAAATATGCACCTCTTGTATCTGTTAATCCTAGGTCATTTATATCTGTAGACAGTGGTAGCCTAGATAGCATAAGAATTTGGGTAAATATGTACTTTGTTGGACTGACTTAATTTGGGACGTTAGTCAGATAAATTGTTGCAGATCTCTATTAAATGGTTTTTCTTAGAATAATGACCCCAACTTGTGGGTTACATGGACATCTTCATTCGTGATGGCAGTTGTGTGTCAAAGATCTGAGAAAAGTAATGATGAAGCCAACCTTATGCTTTACTTTTGATACCTCTTGTGCAATTCATTATATGTGCATTGATTGATCTTTGCCCCACTAATACTTTCTGCTTCGTGTGCTATGTGGTCTTACAAACATGTCACTTTAGCTGATTCAGATAATAAAATGAAACCAAGTCAAGTATTTAATTTTATATATTTAATCTGAACATGATATTGTAAGGAGAAAGAATATGGAGAGAACTTGCATAATTTTTTAAATCATTTAAATATAAGGAGAACCAACTTTTTTGAATTTACAATTTATTTGATAACATGGAATAAAATTGAAAGAGGTTTGACATAACATAGACTATTGCCTTGTAAATGGTACAGAATCTCCTAGTACATTTGCGGGGTTTATGATTTTTAGAGTATTAACATATATTATAAAGGGGTGCAGAATTTGAAATAGTTTAGTATTCTAATTTCAGAGTCATAGAATGCATGCACAATGTCAATTTTATTCTTTTAATTTTTTTACCTGATGTACTTTTAGAGTTTTAACAGAAAATTATTTTAGCTTTTAATGTCAGGTCATTAGCTCAGAAATCCTTATAATGTTGTATTTTATTGTCCTAGAAGGATGTCATGTGAGTTTTCAGCCTGTCTGGGAAGTTCTTGGAGAGTCTTTTTATTGTGGCACTATCTTGTTGGTTGGAGACTCATTGCATACCTCTCAGAAGCTACTATTGAGCAATCTTGTTTTACACTAAATACGTTAGTATCATCATCATGAGAGTTAATTTGACTTATTTATTACTTATTTTGCTGTCTATTAATTTTTTTCAAAAGATCACTCCAAATTTGCGCTCACCCCTAAACTGCATTCAGCTTCTAACTATGCAAATACACACACTCATGTCAACACACACATGCCTGTGTCTACACAGGTATCTAACTAAGTTTTTCTTGTCAATGCAATGGAGTTCCCATGTGCTCAATAGGCATATTGGCTAAGCCAGGAGCTGAACAGTCTCCTTTCCCTTTATTAATCGATATCTATTTATTTATGAGACTTTCAATCTTTTTTGCCAATTGATGTTGTGAAGTTACTCCTATCACATCTTTCTTTTGTTTACAGATTAGCTTGGTGGAAATGCGCCAAAAAAATAGAAGACTGTTGGAAGCTGTAAATGCAAATGTTATCAGGGATGAAAACGATAAGGTGACTTCTTCTTTTTGTTCTTATTCTCTTGGGTGCTTTTAACCACTTTATTAAGGCTTTTGTTCATTTGTTTTTCCCATTTTATCTTGGGATTGTTATGCTGAAAACATAAAGATATAAGGTATAATTCTCTTTCTAGCTCAGTGATTTAGAAAATGTCGAATAGGTTTTCTTTTCAGTCTCATGTTGTATTGGTATATCTAAGGCAACACTTTAGCCACAAAAACCATGGTTTTCATCAAAGTTGAGCCTTTCTAAGAAAAATATGTAGTAAGTTTTTCATTTCTGTTTCTTATTACAAAGGTTGTTTGGGTTCTTCTTAGTAGAACTATGTTTTCGATGAATCCACATTAAGTATTTGTAAGGGTCAAAATAAGACATTAAAATATATTCTGATTGTGTTTTTGTATTGCACTATATTTGGAACTTTTACAGCTGCTCACTATTACCATTCAAGCACATCCGTTTTCAAAAGATACTCAAACTTTTTATCCTTTAACTTGAGGAAAAGTTGATAACCAATTTAATATGAAATGCATTTTATAATAGATTGCAAATTATAATTGTGGTTTAACTTGTCATGCTTATGGTAATGTGAAACTTTGAATTACCTTTCACACTCTAAAATTGAGCCTTGAGGGGGACTAAAGAGTCCACTTGGATCCACCTCTCAAAAATTACTGATGCTGCTTTAGAGTCATGAGACTCAGACCTAGTTTGATTGTCTTATAAAGTAATCAGAGATTCACAAAAACAAATGTTTTGTTGTTCTTCCACATTTGCTGAGCAGGGTAGGACCTGAGAAAAGTTCAAGCAAACATTTTTGGCTTTTTGGTATTGAAAGGAAAAAATTACAAAACCCTGCCTCAAGATTGGCTTGATAAAAAATACATTGTTTTAATATTGGTGAAGTGTTCAAACTAGCTCAAGTGAGCTGTCCAAATCAAAACACAGAAAATATATCTCCTGAAGAGAATGTTTGCCAACATATATATAACAGAATACTTTAGTCTACTGAAGGCTAAACTGCAGAGCCCTACAAAAATGGAAAAACCGGAATTTCAGTTTTTTTGATCCTTTGCTTATTTTTTTCTTGGAGCAATTTTCTTGTCAAGATTTACCAGCACATCATCCTCTTTCTTCTCATTGTTTTTGATCCTGTATTCAATACATGCTTTGATCCACCAATCAAGATATACACTAACGAGTCTCTCAACATCAGGAGCAGGGGAACTGGAGTTCTGTTCTTCCTCATCAGCTGTGACAAGTGAACTTTTACCAGAAGAAGATAAATACATTATATTAGGCTACCAGTCTAATAAAAAAATTTCAATGTAAATTATCAAATTGAAAACAATATATTTTCTTCTATTGAGTATAATTTAAACAGCATTACAATATAGTTTGAGTTCCATCATCAAATCAAAAACTAGGCTCCAGACTAGGACTATTTACAGAGAAATTACATCAGAGTATGAAGGCCAAGTAACAACATATAATTATGAATATACAAATTTGATAATGGAGCAGAAACTGAAAATACTGTGACTACATCCAAGCAATCCATACACTAGGTCCTTCATTCCATTTACGGACTTTGCCATTCTGTACAGCAGCTCTTGGTGGAGGAGGGATGACAGCAGGAGAAAGAACAGCCACTGGTTCTGCCTGAACAGCTTTACCCTTTTCTAGAGCTTCCTTTCCCAGCAAGTCATGAGTTGCTTCTTCAAGTTCTGCAATGCCTATTCAAAGGGTTGAGTTTCAGGTTGTTCTTTAGCTGTGGTGAATCCATATGCTATCTCCTTCCTTAGTACTCTTACAGCCCCATCATTAAGCAATTCCAAAAACTTTTTCTCCTCCGACTTCATGATGACATTGACCTGCAATGAAACATTGTGGTAAATGAGTATCCGCAGAACTCAGTAAGGAACCTGACTCTACTTTTAAAAATGTCCTCATTCCTTAATTTCCAAATGACCCATAAAATAACAGCAGATAAAGAAGACCAAAAAATATTGCAGTATTTCTTAAGACCCGGAAAAGAACCAGAAAGGATATGCAAAACACTGAAGTTACTATGCAAGTGGAAGCCAAACGTTGGCCAAATTTGTTTGGCAAAGAGACAATCAAAGGAGATATGATGGATAGTTTCTAGACCTCTACAGACGGAACAGATGTTGACATCCCCATTAGGTTGCTTAGCGGGTAGCTTATGTACGAAGAGGTGCCAAATAAAGGAAATTATTTTGGGTCCCAAGGGTCTATGCCACAGGGCTAGAAGATACTTGGTCCAGTCTGAGGGTTCCAAGTTAAGGTTCCTGCGGGAGTTGAGGTGATCAAAGATTTCAAGGCTGTCTGACAGTAATCTGTATATAGATTTAGCTTTAGTGTAGGGAAAGGAAGTACCATCAGACCATTTGAGGAGGGACAATCTATTGTCATTAATGTCACAAGGTCCCGGGAGGATCAATTTATTGCAGGCTTCTCTAAGAACAACATAGCTTCTCTATTGGGTTTGGGGAAGGTCATACTTTTGCCACAACTCTTGCCAACTAATAAGATTGCCCTGTATGATAATATCAGAAAATTGTTTTATGCCCTTGTTTGCCCACTTTTTGGCAGAGAATCCTTGCAAGAGAGCCAAGGGCTTGTTTCCATGCCAGAGGTTCCACCAGATAGATCTTTCCCCACATAGTTTGTTATTCTCAGCTATGATCCCATTGTTGGATATCAACTTCCTAACATGTTCCCAACATTTCCGTATGGCTTTGAAGACATTGGATCCTGGCCACCTTGATAGAAACATTGCCAGAGACAAGGTCATTCATATGCATTCCTTTCCAGGAGGAGGCATGAACTGCAGTAGCCCTGGATATATTGTTTCTGATTAGGATTTTCCAGGGCTCATTTCCTGAAGAAGATTTTGCAATCCATTTAACAGCAAGAGACAAACCTTGAGTTCTTAGATCCTTTAATCCTAGGCCCCCAGATAATTTACTCATTGTGCACCATTTCTAGCACACCCCGTGCTTCTTCATATTCCCTCTACCATCTGAAGAAAGGAAGTCCCTTATTTTCTTCTGGATATAGTTAAATTGGGAGTGATTGAACAAGTAGGCTGAGGAGTAATATACAGTGTAGGAGGAAAGGATATTTTGGCATACTTGCAATCTACTAGCCATAGACAGGTAATTAGAGTTCCACCTATTCAACTTCTTGTCTATTTTATCCTTAATCCATATCCACATGTCTTGCAGGTTGGGATTAATGAAAAATGGGATCCCCAGGTATTTTACCTAGTGATTTGGGCCACCCCAGTTCAGATCAAATTTTTCACACCAATGGGGAGGTTGTTCTATCCACCCCAATAGGATAGATTTGGAGAGAGAAACTTTGCTACTTGATGTAGCACAAAAAAGATTCAGCTTGCTCATGAGATTTCACAGGTTTGCTTCTTCTAGCACAAAAAGGATTGCAATATCATTTGCAAATTGGATGTTGGAGAGCTCATCTTTATTAGGAAGAGACACCCCTTGAACCTTTGGGGAGATGGAGTTATCTTTGAGAATGTAGAAGAGTGCAACAGGTGCTATAACAAACAAGGCTGGGGCTAAGGGACATCCTTGTCTAATTGATCTTTTAAGCTCAAAGGGTTCAGATCTCACCCCATTCACTTCGACCCAAGCTCTGACACCATTTAGGAGGGTCTAAACCATATTGCAGAACAATTTAGGGAATCCCAAACTCTCAAGCATCATCTTGATAAAGCTCCATTCAACTCTATCATAGACCTTCTCGTAATCTAACAACAACATACCAATCTACTAATCAAAACATCTGGACCAATCCATCACCTCCCAACAAGTAACCAAGTTTTCCTAAATATATCGGCCTTTGACAAACCCAGTTTGGGTTGGGTTGATGATAATGGGGAGAATGTTTTCAAGCCTTTCAAGCGTGAGAGCAATCAATTTGGCGAGGATCTTATAGGAAACATTCAACAAGGTAATAGGTCTCCATTTTTTAATTAGCGTTATGCCCCCTTCTTTAGGTATAAGTTTGATTAGCCCAACATTAATGGATGACCCAAGTGAGGTCTTGTTTATAGCCTCATTATAAATATGCAACAACTCACAACCAATCCAGTTCATATTTGCTTTGTAAAATTCTACGGGTATTCCATCTGGGCCTTGTGTCTTCTCATTGCTTAAAGATAAAATAGCATTGTCGATCTCCTCTAGGGAGATTGGTTTGTCTAGGAATATTGCATCCTCTTGGGAGACCTTTTTGGGGATAATGGATTTGATTATAGGTATAGCCTCCTCTGTTGTTGGTAAACTTGTATGTATGAGAGTGTTATGTGAATTAAATTGTTAGTTTGGGTCATTAGTGGCCGAAGGGTTAGTGGTTATGTCACGACAATTCAGTCGCACCCCTTCGGGTGATATATGTACTCTCTTAGACGGAAGAGAAAGGAATGGAATTGATATCATAATATGTTTTGCTTGCATTGGATGTAACTTGGTTATGATTAATAGAATATCTGGTAGTTCTCTGATATCTTGTTATAATTTCCTTCAGTAGTAGGCATTAAATATAGTTTACCGTAGGTGGTAAACATTTGGCACCGTTGCCTCTACGATATTGAGAAGTGACGAGGTGCGGATGGCGCACGAAAAGCAATAGGGCAACCAATAGATTATAGTGGAAGGATCAATGAGGAAGAAGAGAATGCAAAACTATTTCAGGGTGAACGGGCACTGACAATAACTTTCATCTCGTTACTCCAGGCATCCATCAAAATGCATGTCCGAAGGGAGGCTGCACGCAAGTACCGGAGAGTGCCGTGTGGGCTGCCCTCGGAATGAGTCCCGTTGTGGATCGGTTGATGTGCTGTCTACCTCAGTTATTGGCGCAAACATTCCTTGCCCTTCAGAACCAACGAGAAGAGGTGAAGTGGGAGAATCGAAGGTAACAAATCCTGGTGGACTACCATCGCCAAAGGGAGTAAGAAGAAAGAGATGAAAATCACCGTAAAGGAAGCATGAACTAAAGTTCGAGAGCAAAATATGAATAAAGGAGAACACGGAGCGAGATGATTATGTCCAAAGGATGACATATATTGTACATGAAATATGAATTAATAAAGTGTTCTAGATTTTATCATGTGTAGTTTTCTTGTGGATGTATAGGGAACATATTTATGCCAAACCAATTAAATAAAAATAAGAATTTGAAAGAACAAATAGAAGGGTGCGAGGCTGTACAAAAAGCACTAGTGTTACAACAAGTAGAAAGAAGACGACGGTTGAGGAGACTTGCAGAGGGACTAACCGAAGAGGTGGTCGGTGAAGGCAAGGCCGTTGGCAACAACGAGGAGTTTTGTGAAAGAGGGGACAGTGATCCTCAGCTGGAGGTGAATAGAGAGGAGGATTTTATTGAGGAAAAGAGAAGTCTTCTTGGGAACTTAACATTAACCCCACGAATAGAGGCAAGGGAGGCCTGAAGGAAGGAAAGGGAAGAGGCCGAGGGTAGAGGAGCCGAGGATACCAGTGCCGCCATGAGTGTCGGAAGGACAGAGGGGCACGAAAATCAAAGCAGCCTACTAGGCTTGAACACTTCTAGCAGTTCGGGAGTACCAAATGCATCAAGTTCAGGGATACCAAGCTCGTGGGTTCCAATACAACCAGTAACCACAAAAGTTACAATGGTGTAGAAGCAAAAAATGCCCAAGTCCACAGGCGATGGGAAGGAAGACCCCGTGCGACATTGCAAAACACGTGAAACAATCTAGACCACCAACGGAGTCACAGACAGGGATGAATGGAATAGGCAGTTTCCAGCGATGTTGCGTGGAATAGTCGTTGACTGGTTCTTTGATGTAGATCCAACCAAAATTTCTTCATGGGTAGACCTCAAAAAGGAATTTCATATAGAATTCTGACTACTCAGGGATGATAATGAAATAGTGGCGGAAATTTATAACACCAAACTAGTGAAGGATGAAACCGTCTGAGGGTACGGTCACCGCTTGAAGGAATTGGTGGGAAAAATGGAAAGCCAACTGGTAGATGGTCTGAAAAAGCGTTGGTTCATTGAAGGATTAAAACCTTCTCTCAAGAAAAAAATGAATATTGTATCACCGTCATAGTACGAGGATGGTTATAACAGGGCGATGGACCTAGAACGCGAAAACAAAATAGAGAAGAAACAGAAGAGCAAATCGTGCGACGACGACGAGGATTTTTCAGATGGGGAGTGTAGTAGTGAAGAATCAAACAAGAAAGTCCAAGCCCTCCAGAAAGACATGCTACGCATGATGAGGGAATTTAAGGCAACAATGAAGGGGAGCACCAGTCGGAATGAAGAGGGAGGCCTATGGCGCGCGGATTGCGAGGAAGGCCATGCCAAGGGCGCATGCTCGAAGAAACTATTTCGTGACATTTGCCAAATAGCGGGTCATTTTACCAAGGAATGCCTGTATAATATGAAGACATGAAGCCATCATCACGTCTTCTTGACACAGGAACCGTCCGCCTCAACAACAATGGGGAATACACAGAACACCATGACATCATCCGAGGGCTATCAGAACAACCGACGGGGAGGAAGAGGTAATGGTAACAACAATACAAATAATAACAACAACGGGGGCCGAAGACGTATTCAATATGATGCTAGTGGGCGGCCAATGATACAATGTCGTGCATGCAGCCAATGGGGACACTTTGCTAGGGACTGCACAAGAGGGGAAGCACCACAATTCCTCTATAGGTGGTGTGGTCCTGGAGACCACGACGACTCGAAATGCCCAAAGCTTGGGGTGAATTTGCTCAACATCGAAGGCAACGAGGGGGTGTTGGCAGTCACTCATGGGCAAGCTAGAAAGGCAACCTACCCAGAACCAAAAACCGAGAAAAAGAGGGCGCGTGAAGCAAAGGTGGACATTGAGAAGGAAATGACAGCTGAACAGAGAGAAACACATGGCACCGGTAGTACCTCGCTAAGAGGCCAAGTGGAACAAAACATACTATGACAAGTGATGCGGACAAAAATTCCAATACAATTAAAGGACCTCCTTGTAGCCATGCCAAAACTACAAACTTCTCTACTACATATGATACTGCCTCTAAGGATGGAACCAAAGGAAAACTCCATCGGGAAGCGAAACTCCCTTGGAAAAGGAAATTCCCTTGGAGAGGATCCGATGTTGCTAGTAGTGAACACTGGTAGACATCCAACAGTGGTCGAGATGGGCATTCTCGGCACCATTCTAACAGACACCATCGTCAACAGAGGGTCGGGTGTCAATGTCTTACCTGAAGAGACATGGAAGAGAATAGGGCGACCTACACTATGGCTGCCAACTTTCCAACTTGTAGGCTTAGACCAACACGAGATCAAACCCATTGACACATTGATGGCACAAAGGGTAATGATTGGTACTCAACCCTTCGTGTTGGATTTTGTGGTCATCCCACTGAAGAGGAAGGGGTATGACGCCATCCTCGATAGGGGTTGGCTAGTACAAGCTAAAGTTAACCATGATTGGAAGAGAAAAACCTTGTCCACAGAAAGAAATGGTCAGAAATTTACAATTGACTTGAGGACCCAATTGGTCAGTGAAGACTTAGGGTGTTCATCAAAGTCAGAAGTAGAGGAAGTAGACGAAGGGAGACGATGCATGGAGCCGAATGACAAAGGAGTCCTCGAATTAGAAGGGTGCTCGGAAGATGACTTGGACTCATTGAACAAACTCTTCCATTGGCAACTCGAAGACTATGAGTTATTCCACTGTAACATGCTCTAGGCGAACGAGGGGGTCGAGAAAGGCTCATTCCTAGCCGAGTACAGTGAATACAAGGGGAGGCTTGGGTAAGTGAAGCCCCAAAACACAAGTTTTATAAAGAAAATCCAATCAAGTATGAGGAGCCCCCCCTAAAAGTCGAACTTAGGAGACAAGGCTAATCCCAAAAATATCCTCGTGGGAGATAACTAGAATCCAGTCCTAAAGACAATGACATTTAAAATATTCATGGAATATAAGGACATCTTTGCTTGGACATATAAAGATTTGAAAGGGGTCCTGCTAGAATTATGTGTTCATCAAATCCCGTTGGTACCTGGGGTGGTGCCTGTACAGAAGCGACCGTACAGGATGAACAAGAATTATACCGCACGAGTTAATGATGAAATTGAATGCATGTTGGAGGCTGGGATCATATTCAGAGTACAAACAAGCGAATGGGTATCGCCCATTGTTATCTCATTAAAGGAGGCAACCCAGATTCCAATATGCATAGACTACAGATGCCTGAACGCAGTCACCATAAAAGACCCATTCCTGATACCGTTCATTGATAGCAAATTGGAAGAGGTCGTAGGACACGAAATCTACTCATTCATGGATGGAGTATCTAGATACAACCAGATATCCCTCGCTGAGGACAAACTAAAGATGACCTTCGTAGTCGAAGATGGGGTATATGCGTACAATTGGATGTTGCTTGGACTCTGCAATGCTCCCGCAATGTTCCAGAGGATGATTTTGCATATCTTTGATAAAATGTCAGTAGGGAACTTTAAAGCTTTTTTGGATGATTGGTCTATCTTTAGTGCGGAGGAGACTCACCTGGTAGCCCTTCAAGAATGCATGGAGAGATGTAGACGGGAAAGACTTGCACTCAACCCCAAGAAGTGCAGGTTCATGGTTGCGTAAGGGAAGCTACTCAGACACATTGTTTGTAAGGTGGGACTCAAGACAGATCTTGACAAAATACGGGTGATCCTGGAGATGGAGCCACCCATGGACGTCACGGGGGTTAAATCATTTCTTGGACACATCGGACATTACTGAAGATTCATCAAAAACTTCGCCCATGTGTCCTATCCGATGGATAGGTTGACTCGGAAGGGAGAACCCTACACTTGGGGAACAAATCAAGGAGAAGCGTTTGAGGGACTGAAAGCATGTTTAGTAGTTGCACCCATTCTGGCGTACCCCAACTGGTATAGAGAGTTCCATGCACATGTAGACGCATCCAATTTTGCAATCAGAGCTACATTGGTACAAACGGGTGACCATGGATTGGACCACCAGATATACTTCACCAGCAGGCTTCTGTTGAAGGCAGAGAAGAATTATAGCACGATAGAGAGAAGCATTGGGAATGGTGTACGCTGTACATAAATTCTGGCACTATTTGTTGGCTACTCCATTTACTTTTTATGTGGATCACCAAGCCTTAATGATTCTTGAGCATTTTGATGGTGCTCGTCAGCTGTTGGTAGTAAACTTATGGGGTGCTCCTATGGAAATTGAGCATGGCGGTGGTTACCTTTCCCTGGTAGAGATTCATTCCTTGCAGGAGATTGTTAGGATTTTGAGACAAAACTATTTACAGTTGGTAGCCGACCGAGATCACCTAGTTGAGTGGGGGAGTACGACATGTGAGGCATTGGTGCTTAGGGAAGAGGAGGTGAGTGAGCATACTCAGGAGCTCACAGTGACTTCTGAGGCTTTAGAGGGCACTTTGTGGTCTCTTCAGGAGTTGCAGTTGTAGTTGGGAGAGGTGATTGTGGAGTTGGAGCGGATGTAGTGTTTGCCAACCATAGATCCAGTTCAGTTGCATATAATGGTGGTTGTTGGTGAGTTAGCTTCCACAGTTGGCAGTGGTGGATGTGTTGGAGGCATAGTTACATCCATCCTTGAGACAGATGTAGTAGACATAGTGGAGGTGAGTGCTTCAGTGGAGGATTGCAGAGATAGTTTTGTGATATCAGGTTTTCCAATTGTTAGCACAATGACAGATGATATGGACCAGGTTGCTGAGAGGCCTGAGATAGCAATGGTGGATTCGTCGGAGAGCTGTGTGCCATTTTCTGACACTACTCCCTTTCATTCATAGGACATGGATAGGGTATCATCTTGTTTGGGGACGAGCTTTTAGGGTGATTTGTTTCCTTCTGTTGGAAGTAAATCTATTTCTTCATCTCGTACAGCTGATAGTAGTAGGCAGTTGGGATTGCAATAGTTTTTGAGGGATCAGTTGTGGATTGCAGGGGAGCAAGTTGATGCTGCTTCTTATAATTTCTACTGCACGGAGTCTTTCATGTAGTACTTGCTTGAGAGTTTGGTTTTGCGGGAAGGGCCCTTCTGGACTTCTGAGGGTACTCTCATCCGGGGTTCTTGCGGTATTCAGCTGTTAGTGGGAAAGATTGTAGATACCATGACTACAATGCTTCCCCACAGGGATTTTGTGGTTGGATTTGCTGAGAGGGTTTATGAGGATCCTACCCAATCAGTTTATTAGAGTCAGAGATTGGAGCCATCTCTTGATTCGAGGTTGGATTTGGATTAGCCTCTGACAGAAATTGGAGCATTTCACCATGATTACATAGTGAGGAGCGCTCATCATTTCTCTTTTGACCCACTAGTTGAGGATTTGGTTGCACGTCGGTGTGGGTTGGCTCCTAGATTGTATCATCCTTTATGGGATGGGGTTACTCCATCTGCAGTTGATGGAGTTAGTTACTACAAGTTAGCAAGAGGTGACTTGGGGGGGCAGCATACCTATGATGATTTTGCAGGGGGAGGATATCAGGGATATGGGAGTTCCCTTGTTGCACAGAGGAACTTCATCCTCAGAGTAGAATGGTAGGGTGTGCAGGGAGATTTGATCTATCAGTTGATATTGGATATCCATTCTTTCTGGTTGTGGATGGATGTTAGTTTTGTCTCTACTGGGATCCAGGTAGAGATAGGATTAGCACTACGGATTGGGTGAGTCACCATTGTTGGTATGGTGACAGTATGTTTATGATAACATTGTGGATAGAGTTATCATCACAAGAGTTTGCAGGTGAAGCCAGGGACATTATGCATATTTATCCTTGGGATCCGGGTGGATCATTGTGTTTCTTTGATTCTTGTGATTGCTTGAGGACAAGCAATCTTGGGGAGGGAGGACTGTAATGTCCCCTTTTAGCATGACTATGACTATGCATGGATTAGCCTATCATGTGACCCTTGTAGGCTAATGAGGATGGACAAAGGGTGTCTTTCAGTGAGCATCTACTTCAAGATTCAATATGCTTTGGTTTGGTGTCATTTGGACTTTATTTGCTATACTTTTGCCACGTTTACTATTTATAGTAAGCTTGATGTTGTTCGAGAAGGACTCTTTCTATTTTTGGAAAGTGCATTTGGTCACATGGGGAAATAATAGGCATGACTCATGTTTCAGACGACATATTTAAAGGATAAGTATTTTGGGAGTTATTATTGTTTTAGTGGCCAAATTATTATTAAATCATTTAATGACTTATTATAAAGTTATAATTTAACTTTATAATTTCACTTAAGTTGAGGGTTCAGTCATCATTGGAAGGGGCCATTTATTCAATTAATTCATGGAAGCTTAAGACAAGGTATTAATTAAAGTATTGAAGTAAATGATTTATTAAAAAGAAAATGTATATTTATCCCACATTGGTTGGAAATGTGTATGAGTTCTCCCACAAAAGTTATAAAAGACTCACATGAGTTCTTTTTCATTATGTTGATTGAGCTTTTGTTATTCTATGAATTTGTGATGAATGTGGAACCAAGGTTTTCAGCATTTGGAAATTGGAAGAATTGGGAATTCTTCTAAGTATTTACACTTTGAATTGATGGTTCTTTGTGAGTGAATTGGGCCAGCGATAATCTCATTCCGAGATTATGATTGTGCTCAAATTGTAGTTGAATTGTGGTTAGTTTTCAGTGTTTCAGTTCAAGATTATATCGCAAAGATTGGAGACTGTTTATTAATGGCAGATTGCATGATAATTGAGGCGTGCGTTTGGATATAGAGGCTGCCGCAGCAACAATCAGAGGCTGCGTTCACTCCCATTGGCTGCCGTAATACCATTAAAGGCTTGGCTTCATATTGTACTAGCTGCGATCTATTTCCAAGGGCCCGCGTTTGTACATTGAGGCAGCGTTAGTCTTTTTCAGGAAGCTGCGATATCTACAAGAGGATTACAACAATTATAAATTTCAATCATTCCGGGTTTCAATAATTGTTGACTATTTTTTATTTCTCAAATTTAAATAGCTGCTGTTGTATGCAATCTGATTTCATATTACCTAAATTGTAATACTTCTGTTTGGATTTTGGAAATAATAGTTTATTTCATGCATTGTTATATGTTAAGAAATTGCAAACCCATTCAAATACAAACAAAAGAAACACACTTACATTCAGAAATCAGAACTTAAACATTACATGCCAATTGTTTGACGAAATGTCAAAAGGTTTGAAATTGGGTTTCAGAAGTTAGAACCAGCAGAGTTTCTTACACAAACCCCTTTCTCATCCTTCTTGAAGCTAAAGATCTCTTTGTTCACATAGAATCTGTCTAGCCTACAATAGATCCTCTTGTCACCTTGCTGGAAATTGGACCATGTATGTGAAATGTCAATATTGCTGGACCCATTTCCAGCCAAGGGATCAAATAGTTTGAGCTTGTTAATCTTCCTGTACCAGAAATGCTTCTCATTGCCTTTCCACTCAAACCTGCTACCTCCAGATTTGTCTTGTGGTGTAATCACATTGAGATTGTTAGGAATGGTGATCTTTAATACAGAGAATTCAATATATTTTTTTCTGTTATTCACAATTATATTCTTGTATGTCTTTTTTGAACTATATATATAAATATATATATATTTGTATTTTGTATATGCTGTGGTAGTAATATTCACACTGTTATGGATATGTTTCCACAACATATACGGATACATATATATATGTAATACAATGGTCATGTCTATGTAGAGACATGACCGTAGGTGGCTTAAGCCACGCACGGTCATGTCTTTACATAGACATGCCGTTTCATGAGTGCTGTTTTACATATTGTTTTGCACGGTTTAATATACTTGTCGACACTGTTAGTATAACACGAGTTTGTGTTACGTATAACTATGGTGTGATAGTTATCGTGACACATTTAATATGTGTTAGGATAACTATCACACGATAGTTATGGTAACTCCAATATATTCATAGCAATGTATATCGACAACAGTCGATCAACAATAGACTGCAGTAAGTATTGAATACAATCCATAGTATATATACGATATGCAGTCAACAACATATCGAATCCGATCATTATATAATATGCAGTCAACAGTATACCAAATCTATTCAATATGATAATGATGTTATATATATATATGTCAATCATATCGAAGCTATAGTTTAACACTCCCTGTTAGCAAGAGAGGATTGATCAGGATCAAAATCTTAATATGTAAGTGTGTTAAGATCCCCGACTCAATTCAGAACTGGATATAACACTTAATTTCTTTATATCAGGGTAACCAGCAAGACCTGGAATATACTTAACCTGATGGAAGAATATTATGACAACCCCTGACTCAATTCGGAACTGGATTCAGTGATAAGTGATGGTGTCAAGATATCCGGCGCAATCCGGATAAAAACTTGAAGCACTTGTTATCATAGTCCCCGATTAAATTTGGAACTAGATTTAAATGATAACTTAATTAGGTCGCACTATTGTAGGTCATCACCATACAATGGTGACCTCACACAAGAAAGATTGTCACCTTTCAAAAACACATAATATTGCAATATTTAATTTAATTTAATTTTATTCATGAATATATCAAACTACATAATAGAGAGAATTAATCTCAGAAGTTTACTCACAACTTAACCATACCGAGTTTCCTTCTGAAGTACTTGATTTTTAACTTTGCAAGAGGTTTGGTAAAGATGTCGGCATTTTGTTCTTCAGTACTAATGTAGACCAATTTGATGATGTTTCTGTCCTCCATGTCTTTTATGTAGTGATAAGGAATTTCTATGTGTTTAGAACGATTGTGAAAGACTGGATTCACAGAAAGTTTAATACAACTTTGATTGTCACAATGAATTATAGTAGGATTTAGAGGCTTGCCAAACAATCCAAATAGTAACTTTCTCAACCATACTGCTTCTCGAGCTCCCATCGAAGCAGCCATATATTCAACTTTAGTCGAGCTTTGAGCAACTGCTGATTGTTTCCTATTGAACCATGAAATCAAAGTAGATCCAAGACTAAAGCAACATCCTGTAGTACTTTTACGATCGATTGAATTTCCAGCCTAGTTAGAATCAGAGAATCCTTGAAGTTGTATCTCAAATTTCTCGTATTTTAGGCCGATTCCAATAGGACCACGTAGATGTCTTAGAATATGTTTAGCAGCTGTTAGATGAATCTTCTTTGGTTCACACATGAAATGACTTAAAACATTTGTAGTATAGCAAATATCAAGACGAGTATTTACCAAGTACAAAAGAGATTCAATGGGCTATCTATAATATGAAGGATCTATAAGTTCTGAGTCTCGGCTTCATCTTTGAGTTTATGAAGATTAATTTCCATTGGTGTGGTTAATGGTTTACAATCCATCATGCCAAATTTGGTTAATATGTCCACGGTATATTTTCCTTGATTTAGGAAAATATGGTTTTCCTTTTGTAATACTTCTAATCCTAAGAAGTAGTTTATCAATCCTAGATCCTTCATGTCAAATTTGTTTGTGAGATCTTGTTTGCATTTAATAATAAGATGATCTTCTCCTGTTATTAATAAATCATCCACATAAAGAACTATGATTACCATTTCACCTTTGAATGTTTTGAAGTATATGTTAGGATCAACTTCATTTTTGGAATACCCTAACTTGGAGAGATAATTGTCTATGCGTTCATACCATGCCCTAGGAGCTTGTTTAAGACCGTAGAGTGCTTTCTTTAATTTGCAGACGTAACTATTACTGTCAAGAGTGGTGAAGCCTTCAGGTTGTTCTATATATACCTCTTCTTCAAGAACACCATTAAGAAATGTTGTCTTTACATCCATTTGGTGTATCTTCCACCCTTTGGTTGCGGCAATGGCTATAATGGCTCTTACAGAGGTATATCGGGCGACTGGAGCAAAGGTTTTTTCGTAGTCAATTCCAACCTTTTGAGAAAAACCTCGGGTACAAATCTGGTCTTATGTTTTTCAATACTACCATCTGAAGCATATTTGATTTTGAATAACCATCTTGAGGAGACGACTATTTTCCCTTTAGGTCTAGGTACTATTTCCCAAACATCATTTTTTTAAATAGATTAATATTCCTCGATCATCTCAGCTTTCTAGGCTTGACATGTTAAGGCTTCTTTAACATTTGATGGTTCAGATTTTGTAAGTTCTGCCATAAGTGCAAGATAACACTTCTGACTTCTTGCTCTTTTACTTTCTTTAAATACTTCATCTGGTTCAACATTATTTTCCTCAATCATTTTTCTTGCCCATAATGGTCTTTTCTTGTTGTTAGAAATTTCAACGTCTTCAAAATTGGATGAAATTCATTGTTTTCTATTATGTTCTCATCATCTAGAGAGGTATTCTCCCTCTGATTCTCAATTTTATCATTTTCTATAATATTCTCCCTCTGCTTCTCATTTGATCCTTCTTCTGTGAGTGTAGATATTTTTAGAGCAATATCCTCTTCAAATTTGATGTCTCTGCTAATGTCAATAGATTTCTGTCCTGGTATGTATACCCTGTATCCTTTAATAGTTTCACTGTAACCAACAAATATTCCCTTCTTTCCAGATGGTTCTAGTTTGGTTCTTTTCTCTTTAGGAATGTGTACATACATGAGACATCCGAAGATTCTTAGATGGCTTAGATCTGGTTTCTTCCCTGTAAAAGCTTCTTCAGGTGTGATGTTTTCTAGGATAGAGTGAGGACATCTGTTTTGAATGTATACAACAATATTAGATGCTTCGGCCCAAAATGAGGTATGAAGATTTTGATCATGCATCATAGCCTTGGCAGCTTCCATAATGGTTTTGTTTTTCCTTTCTACTACTCCATTCTGTTGAGGATTATAAGGTACTGTATACTCCCTTTTAATCCCAACAGATGTGCAAAATTCTTTAAAATTTTCAGAGATATATTCACCTCCATTGTCAGATCTTAGTGTTTTTATTTTCTTCCCAACTTGGTTTTCCACTAATGCCTTAAATTCTTTGAACTTCAGTAATACTTCATTTGATTCTTTCAGTTTAAGAAAGTAGATCCAGGTTTTTCTAGAGTAATCGTCAATGAAGATTACATAGTATGAAAACCCTCCTAGTGAGAGAGTTGACATAGGTCCACATAGATCTGTATGTATGAGTTCTAATACAACTTTGGTCTTATGTTCACTAGAAGGAAAGGATTTTTTGATATTTTTCCCTAGGGCGCATCCTTTACAAGTACTAATATGATTTGATGTTAGATTAGGTATGCCTGTGGTGATTTTCTTAATGGAAGGAAGGGTGCTAAATCCAAGATGACCTAATCTTCTGTGCCGGAGTTCATTAGAGTTTGATACTTCATGACACAGAGCTGATTTGTGATTAATGCTTAACTTGTATAGGCTTCCATCCCTATGACCTATAGAAATGGCATTTTTGACATTAGTGTTCTTAGTCCATATTAACACTTTATCTTCTTGAAAAAGTGACTCGATAGCCTTGATCTACTAAGCCTGAAATGGAGACCAAGTTCCTTTTTATGCCTGGTACAAAGAGAACATCTTTCAACAATAGAGATACTCCATTTTTCAATTTAATTGAGCAGGTCTCAATTCCTTTTGCTGGATAAGTGGAGTTGTCTCCAATTGTAACTTCTTCAAAAGAATCTTTCTCTAGGGTTTCAAGTTGATCTCTGAATCTAGTTATGTGTCGTGATGCTCCGCTATCGATTATCCATGTGTTTTTGCTTGAATTTACTTTACTTGATAAGACCAAGAAGAATAGATATATTTCTGCCCCTTTGACTTCGGCTAATGTTGCTTGAATTTTCTTCCTCTCTGGACATAACCTATGCGTATGTCCAAGTTTATCGCATTTATAACACTGTACTTTGGAGAAGTCTTGATTTTTTTGATTTTTGTTATGGTTTCCCTTCTGTTTAAACTTCCATTTTCTTTTGAAGTTTGAATGAGTATTTAGAGCTTGAATCTCTTCTCCTTTGTTAGGCCCGATCCCTCTTGATATTAACCGAGATTCCTCTTGAGTGCAGTCATTCTTGAGTTGATCAAACTTAGGCAGAGAAGAACGTCCAGTTATACATTGAATAAAAGATTCCCATGTAATAGGTAATCCTCTAAGGGCTATTAATGTTAACTCCATGTCATCAATATTATTTCCAATGGTGGATAGTTGATCTCTTAATTCAGAAATTCTAAGAAAGTAAGATGTGATGGTCTCCCTTTTGTTCATTTTTAAATTCAAAAGTGGTTGTTTGAGAGTAAGTAATCTACTTGTATTATTAATCTCAAATGTCTCTTGAATGGTTTTGAATACTTCATAGGCGGTTTTAAGCCTTGCTATGGAGGGAAGGATATGATCTTTAACAACATCAATTATTATCTTCTTTGCTTTATTGTTACGCCTTTTCCACGTTGATTTATCCGGTTCATCTTCAGGCATCTTTTTATCTTCCTCAACATAGGAATCTAATTCGAGTTCTTGGAGTAATGTTAGGATTTGTATTTTCCATGAGAAAAAGTTTGAAGTACCTTCAAGTCTATCTTCTACTTTAATGCTGTTGGCCATTATAATTTTCTTTTTATTTATAATGGATCTGATAGAATTCAGAATTTTGTTTATATTGATTCTTCTCTAGTGAGGCTCTCATACCATGTTAGGAATGGTGATCTTTAATAGAGAGAATTCAATATAGTTATTTCTGTTATTCACAATTATATTCTTGTATGTATTTTCTGAACTATAAATATAAATATATATATATTTGTATTTCGTATATGCTGTGGTAGTAATATTCACACTGTTATTGATATGTTTCCACAACATATACCAATACATATATATATGTAATACAATGGTCATGTCTATGTAGAGACATGACCGTATGTGGCTTAAGCCATGCACGGTCATGTCTTTACATAGACATGCCGTTTCATGAGCGCTGTTTTACATATTGTTTTGCATGGTTTAATATACTTGTCAGCACTGTTAGTATAACATAGTAGTTGGTGTTACGTATAACTATGGTGTGATAGTTATCGTAACCCCAATATATTCATAGCAATGTATATCGACAACAGTCGATCAACAGTAGACTGCAGTAAGTATTGAGTACGATCCATAGTTTATACACGATATGCAGTCAACAGCATATCGAATCCGATCATTATATAATATGCAGTCAACAGTATACTGAATCTGTTCAATATGATAATGATGTTATATATATATATATATATATATATATATATATATATATATGTCAATCATATCGAAGCTATAGTTTAACAGAGATCACCACCTAGGATCCACGAAATGTCTTCTAAAGAGAGCATCCATTTCCAAAGAATTCTATCCCAGTGGTCATTTGCAGCATAGACATTGCAAATACCAAACTCCTTCCCATTTACATTGAAGATGATCCATTCTAGTCTTTGATAGGGGGAGCAGCCCCATCTAGACACAAATTTATGCCACTTGGGGCCTACAAGAAACATTGCTCCACCCTTGCCTTTCTGGTGGGATGTAAAGAAGGCTTTGACATCCTTCCAAATGCATTTAAGGCTAATTTCCAATGTGAATCCAACGTCTTTGACCTCTTGTAACATGAGGATTTCAATATCTCTGTTCATTCTAAGGATTCTTTTGATGATATATTTCCTGTCAGGGGACTCCAGTCCTCTGACATTCCAAGATGTAATGTTAGCTTCCATAGAAAACATCACGAATCCATATCCATTGGGGACTTAAAGTTCTTGTAACAGCTAGGAAGCTATTTTCTAGGATGCTTGACATCCCTTGTGTTATATGAGGGGCCAGGTGGTCTACCTCTCTTCCTTTTAGGAGGAGGATATGTAGCTTCATTACCAAGAGCAGGGTATTAACTTCATTATCAACTTTCTTTCTTTTGGCCCCTCTCTTCTTCTTTTGAGCCTTAAAAACAAATGACTTAGATCCCATGTTTTCCTCATTATGAGGGATCATATCCAATACTTGGATCTCGCCCTCCTCAAACTTCTCACTACCAAATTGCACCTGAGGTGACACCTTTTGTTCTCCCTCATAAACCAAGCAGGCAATAGGGGTAGGAGTGGCAAGTTTAGGGAATGAGGAAAGGTGAGGTTTGGGGAGGAGGGGAGGGGGATGAGGAGCTGGGATAACCATAAGGGAGTAGTTGGATAATTTATCCTCGTCACCATAAGCGTTTTGAAGGGCTTCGAACACATCACTATTAGTTGCAACCTCAACACCACATACCTACATCTTGGCTCTACCCCCACTCTTGCCCATAGGCTCAGTTTCTTGAGGATCACTCTCTCCCATATTGTCACCATCATTCATGAGGGAAGAGGAAAGATTACCTCCTTCAGGGCTAATCTGCAAAGTAGGGGGAAGTTGACGGATATTAGATCCTATCTGATTGAGGGGACAAAAAGAATTAGTCTTAGGAGCCAAGAGCTCCTGATTTTTTCAAGAGCAAGTTGTGCATACTTGGTCCTATGTTTAGGACGAGGAGTCGGGGTTTCATGACCAAAGTTTAGGGAAGAGATATTTGGTAGGTCTTGCACTCCAAGAAGGTGATCATTTTTATGGAACCTAGGGGTTTCCACTTTCTTGGAGAAGACATCCTTGAGTTGGTCCAATTTATCACATATATCTTTAGGAACACGGGGGAGAGAGGAATTGGAAGGTGGGATGGGAGGACCAGATGGTTTGCTGGTAAGGTGTTTGGTTTGAGATTGGCTCTGCTCATTATGATCGCCAATATTCAGCCTGATAGGTTTAGGATTAGGTTGAGGCTTCGTCTTGAGCAAAGTGCATGAGTTTCTCAGATGTCCCTCTTTCCTGCATAAGAAATATGTGTTAATGTTGCCTAAGAAGGTGATAGGACAAGCAACAAGATGGTCTTCAAGGTCAAAGAAAATCTCCTTCGGAATATCAAGGCCAGGATTCAGAGAGATAAGGACTCTGGTATCGGTATGAGGGAGAAGGTGGTCTGTTTTATCCACCCTCAATGCGTTTCCAATGGGTTCAAGGGCACGGGGAACCGGGTTCCAGAGATATGGGGAAAGATTGCCTATGGTGAGCCATCGAGGTTTAGAAAGGGCTAGAATCTCATCTTGGACGGCTTCAGGTGACCAAGAAATCGCTCTAAAGTTAAAAGATCCAATCCTCCAAAATTGTCGTTTGATTATCTCCTCTGGCTATTAGGGTTGGATAGAAAAATAAAAAATAAGCCTTTTTGAAGCATTCGACAGTAAGTAAAATGAAACCCTAATCTACTAGCCCAATCAGAATGTAACCACTCGTTTAAAAAGTTTTGAGATGGAAGTTTTGATATGTTCTGAGCTACAAGAAATATTGCACAATTTTTTAACCTATTTTTCTCTGTGTCCATCACTCGAGCCATTTGCAAATTGGGTTTAAGAATGAGAGCATTAGCAGAGGGTTCCTTACCTCTATGCTGTCCTTTGGTTGTTTGGTTGGAGCCCGTGGGTTGCTAGTAGAACCGTGCTCCATTTGGAATCGTCTGCAAATTTTCGAGGGCATCCTTGAATTATTTGGTTCTTGCTTCCGCCTCTGCTGGTCTAGGGTTATTTTTTTTTCTTGTCGAGGGTCCTTCACTTTGAGATAAGGAGCCAATTAATGCCAAATGCTGTTTTAAATGCCATACTCGATTTTTGTGTCGAGAGTTGCACAGATCAATAGAATAAATAACTAAGTTTTTAATCAATTGAAAACAATATTTCTATTGTAGCATAATTTTTTAATGAAATAAATGAACAAAAGAACAGTACTTGGTCTTTGTTACTATGTATCTTCAATCTCATCATGCTTGTTTGCTTTTTTATGTCTGCTTAAGTCTTGAGGAGGTATACTGCTAGTTGTATTTTTTGATGAATAACATGTGTTTGAGCCCTTATCAAATGTTGTTGGCAATTTGGCTGAGTAGGATATCATGATGTTGTCATTATGGCAACATATATTCAGTGTTAAGACATGATCTAAGGAGGAAGTTCTGGATGAGAACCTATGAAAATTGTCTAAGTAAAATAGTGATTATCTGTCTACACAGAGACCATTTTGATCAGGGAAGTTCATAGAAGTACTTTCAGTGCATGCGCACTTGAACACATATTATACAAGGTATATTGAAGCTACATCTAAGAGTGCAAGATTGTACGACATGTACGAACAAAGATATCAATGTTTTACAGAAACAGTGTTGAGCCGACGAGAACAGAGCAACGATTAGTAATTGATTATTTTGAGTTAAGGGATTATTTTGTTTATCAAAATAATGACTTGACTAATTAGGGACGACATCCTAGATGTTATCCCTAAGGCAACAAGAGTTAATATTATGATTTGATAATATGGAAGCCGACTGATAACTATATTTGAGATAGCTAGTATAAAGAAGAATATTATGTTATGCGAAGTTGTGAAGTATGATGTATGAAGCTAATGCGAAGTTGTAAAGAGATTTTGTATTGATGTATTATGCGAAATCTGATATATGATCAAATAAGTGCGAGTTGACAAGTTTTGTGAAGAGCCTACAAGCTAGATCAGAATATTGAAGATATTCAGCAACAGTAAAAGGTTTTTGTATTCTATCTTTTGTATTGAAGATTATCATTGTATATTGCATGTTTGGGCAGTGAGCTCATTTTGCATACATTCATATTTTGTAATACCAACTCTTAACAGGGTTGGGGCCTCTACCAAGGCCTAAAGTCCTCTAACAAGGACAAAGACACTATACGGATGTAATAGACTCCTAACAGGATCAATATCTCTAACCACATACTTTTGATTAGTGGATCATTTGTGGGTATCATCCCCACCGGGGTTTTCCCTTGGCCAGGGTTTCCTCAAGAACAAACATGGTGTTATGAGTTCCTTAATTTTATGGTTGTTTTTATTGTTCAGTTTATTCAGTTTAGTTTCTTATACAAGTTACAAGTTAATTACATATATCCATAAGTGGGCAAAAGTAAAAGTTTGTGAAATACTGATTCATCGCCCCCTCTCAGTATTCCCTATTTTTAACAATTGGTATCATAGCACAGTTGCTCAGAGAAGGTCTAACATCTTGAGTAAGATCTCTATGGATATGGATCAATTGTAGAAAAACCTAGATGAAGCTCTTGAACAAATTGATATTCTTACTGAAGAAAGAGATGCTCTGAAGAACAAATATGATAGTGCAAAAGACTACATTGAGAAACTAAAAGACAAGATATAAGATCTGAAATCAAAGAAAGAATCTAGAAGTCAAATCAAGGATAGTGATGAAGTTTCAAAACTGAAAAAGGAGAATGAGATCCTAAAGCATGAACTAAAAATTGTAGATCTAAAGTTAAGCCTGAAAGATGATAACAACAAATTTGAATCAGATTTGAAGTTTGAAAATGCAGATCTAGGATCTAAACTTACGAAAGTAATATCTGAATTTGAGACTACAAAGTTGCAGTATGCTGAACTTGAGAAATACAATACAATTGTGAAAGGAGAAGTAACTCAATCCAAACAACATCTTGAGAAATTGTATTCCAGCAGTGAAAACATTGATGAACATATTTCTTACTAGAAATTTTCTTATGATAAAACTAGTCTTGGATATTTCGAAGAAAAATTCTCAAAGAAGATTGAAGAATGTAAAGAACCAGATCCGGAAATTCAACAACCCGAGAACAAAGAAGAAAAACAAAACAAAAATGAGTCTAACCAATTTGAAGATGTACCTAAACAACCGAAGCAAGATTGATGACCTAAAAAAATGCGAAGTGAATTCAAAGGTAGATGTTTTTCATGCCATTCATTTGGACACATGGAAAGAGATTGTACAGGTAAGCAATTCAAACCTATCTCTGGTTATTGTTATAATTGGCATGGTTTTGGTCATAGAGCTATTGATTGTAGGAAACCTAGATCTAATGATAAAAATAATAGTAGAATGTTTAGAAATACTAACCTTGCAGATAAAAGACCTATTGGAGCAGCAAACAATATAAGAAATGGAGTTGTTTGTTATAGATGCAACTATTTTGGACATATTGTTAGAAATTGCAGATCCCAAATTAGTCAGTCAGGACCGAGATATGAAACAATATTATAGTTTGTCAGATTTGTAATAACATGGGTCACACAGCGAGATATTGTAGAATGAATAACATGAGGAATCCTAATCCTAGAAGAAATATGAACTAAAATAGAAGAAATATGGGTACCAACAACAGTTGAAAGGGAAATAGCAGTAACATGAAAGAAGTTATATTTGTCAAAGCTACCGATCAAGCAAGTGCATCCACAATATCAGAAAGTCAGTCAGGTGAAGTGTTTGAGAGTAAGTTGGAATCAATTCTGAACCCATCTCAAACTAATTAAGTATCAAATTTCATGAATTATGCATCAGATTAAGCATCAGAATAGCATAGAGCTTAGCAAAATTGAATCAAGCCTTGCGAAGTTAATATAAGATAGTAAGTGATATAAGGAACCTATGGTTAAGAGCGCATGAATTTCTGAGCATGTATGCGATCACACGAAGAGAAAGAGGTTTTGCAGGTAACCAGGAACAGTTTTTTGTCATGTATACACTTATGCAATTAATGCGACGACAATGTCATGAAGGATTTGATAGATAAAAGTTGATTTACAAGAGTCTTAGAGAGCTAGCTAGTGCAGATTGAAAGATTTGGATACAAATTTTTGCCAGATCTACGCGGAAGCCCTAAATTGCAGTTCCTAGGTATTTCACTAAGTATTTATTGTTAGAGCAATTACTTTTTAGTGCAATCATGGATGTATCCCTAGTTCATAACATTAAGGACACACCTAGACCTAAGGTGAGAAGGGAATCAGTAGAACCCTCTGAGGAAGACCCTAGTTTAGCATTATCGGCTACACCAAACGATGTCTTGCATTTGGAAGATGTAATAGGATACTTGAAGTTTAAATTTGAGACTGTAGGAGACAGTAGTATGACTGAGGAGTATGACAAAATATACAACCAGAATATGACATATAAGGAAGGATATGAACATTTAGGTCAATTGGACATTATCAAATACATGTTTCACTATGAATTTCAGAATGATGAATGGACTAAGATCATTTTAAGCAAAATTCATAATGGAAAGTTTTGGTTGGATGATAGAGTGATAGACATCACAACTGATTTGATACATGAAGTAACAGGATTATCTAACAAAGGTGCAATTCCACTAAATGAGAAGAATGTGAAGAAAACAGTTCTAGACAATAGTAAATCTTCATATAATGGAAGAGGCATTGTAATTAGTAAGATTGAGCAGAATGATGTGAGGTATGTGTGTAAGATAATGGCTACCAAGTTATGTGCCAGCTCTAGGGAAGATGATATGGCGACAGGTATGGTACAAACAACTTTTCTTATGTGTGTTGATAAGGTTGATGTTGACAAGAGTGAAATTCTAAGGATTCAATTGATTGAAAATCTTGAGAAGATTAAGAAAACAAAGAATTCCCAATTTAGATTCTCATCCTTAATCACCTATATGTTTTTCCATCTTTTGAGAAGATTTCCTTACACTATAGGAGCTGATTGGAATGATGAGAGGAGTTCAATGGAAAGAATCAACAAGGTGTATCTTAGACACCCAATTGATAAAGTAAATGAGAGTGCTAGACTTGTAATTAAAACCTTTCAGAATGAGATGAAGAAAAGGTCAAGAATTCAACCTTCAATAGTTGAGAAGTACAAAAATGAGATATGTTTTTTAGTTGACACAGACTTCACATATATTTGAAGCAGTAGAACCAAGAATTGAATTCATTGACCCTCTAGAATATGAAGTATCTGAGGAGGAAACTGAAGGATATGTATGCAAAATTCTGAAGTGCAGATTAGATTGGAAAAGTCCTAGATTTGGAACATTTAAGGAAATTTTCAGCACAACACAGCAATCACAGGTGTAGAAGTTAGCTAAGAAAAGGGTTGACACAACAATCAAAAAGATATTCAAAGAAACAGGTATGACTGAACATGAATTCAACATTGCGAAACAAACAGCAGCAACAATAAGAGATATTGGACAAAATGAAGTGTTAACAGTTCCACCTTTGGCATCCAAAGCAATCCCTATTCCAGATATTCAAAATATTGATGAAGATATCACTGAGCGTAGTGAGATGAGTATGTCACTGGATAAGCTGCCAGTTAATCTACTAGATCTACCTCCACAACACAAACTAAAAGGGTAAAAGAGATGGCTAGTGGACCAACTAAAAGGCAGAAGACTATCTTTTCTCCCGTGGAAAGGATAAGGACAGAAAAGGAAGAATCACGACCCATCAAAACAATGAGAGGTCAAGTTTCAATTCAATCTCAAGGAGAAGAAGAGGAAGGTAACAGCAAAAAGAAACAATGGACACCTAAAATTGAGAAAGTGAATCCTTTGATCATAAATGAAGGAGATTTCACTAAGCTAAATAAATATTATCACATGTACAATAACTTTGAAAAACTGAATCTTGAGAATGCAATTGTCAGGCATATGATTCTTGCTGACAAGAAATTTGAGAACATTAAAGATAAGATACTGAGTGATCTCTATGAGAAATTGGTCAATAGAAACAAGAGAGCAATAGAAGAAGATAAAGGTATAAGAGAAAGATTTGTGAGAACACTGTGTGTAATCAAAGATAAAGAACATTTCAAAGAGATAACGAAGAGTCTCAATACCCACTTGAGGAGAAAAAGAAGAACAATTCTAATTATGGGAGGTAATTATGAGGAAGTCAATAAGGAAACTGAGGAAGCAGGTGTGAAAGTAATGACTTCAGTACCAGGAGAAGCATTGAGTGAATGAGAATAGGACACTCAAATAGCAGAAGCAATTTCACAGATAAAAGAAACCATAGTTCCACCACCCACCATTCATATGGATGATGAATCAATGCATGTAGAAGGCACCAACACTACCATTAACAGAGAAGAAAATCGTTTCGAAGATCAAGGAGAGGATGTTTGCAATTTGGGAGAAATGATAAATGAACAAGAAAATAAGGAAGAAAATGCGGAAGAAGAAAAGGGAGAGAAGCAAGGATAATTAAAGGCAACATAGGAGACACAATCAAAAGTCACCAAGCAAGCAGTGCAAGAGGAACAAGGTACAGGAAAAGAGGTAAAGCCTATAGAGATTATACCTTAACACATTCAAATAGTCACACCACAAAAAGTCACAGCAGCAAGCTCATCAAAGTCACCAATTGAGTCAGTATTAGCAAATTTGGGAGCTGAAGTTGATGATGATGATCAAATAGAGTTGATCTCATCTTTGAATAAGATAATTGGAAAGAACAAGAAAGCAAAGAGCCTAGAAGGATCACTACTTGAGGTAACGAATAAGCTTCAAGGAGTCATATCTACTCAAGTTAGTGAAGTTGATCCGCAAGTTAAAGCAAGAGAGGTAATTAAAGCTTTTGACAGTGAGTTCACTACTCTATCCAACATTGCATCAGTGAAAGCACAAACACTTCATGATGTACAATTATTCCAAACCACCTGTCAAAATATTAAGAATGACTTAGATAACCTTGATGTTTCATTAAGGAGTTGAGGAGATGTTTGGAAAGAGGAAGAGCGTTGTACAGTCAGTGTGCTTTTTCACACAAACTTATCTCAGATATTTCAGAGCAGTTGAAGAATAAAGAAGCAAAATTGCAAGTCACAGTGAATGAGCTACAAAATCCTAGCATGAAGATCACTAATACTGAGAAGAAAGTGAGTAAAATACATGACGAAATAAGACTATTGGAAAATGAGAAGGAAACAAAATTGAAGAGGTTTGCATTACTTAGAGAGCACCTAACCCTGAAAATCAGTAATGTGCAGAATCAACTAGAAGAATGTCTTTCATCAAAGACATCCTATGGTAAATTTACCTACCCAAATCTTAGAGCAGTTGAAATAGCATCTTATGGGCTATGTGCATTACTTAGTGTATTAGATTTTGTTAAGGCTACATGGGACAAAGAAATTGAGAACTTGAAGGCGAACTTTACAGATTGCATTTCAAGTCTTCCAGCATTACAAAATTGAAGACAAGAAGGTATATCAAAATTTTGACCTGTATATATACATATTTTGACACCTTTGTCATTGTTGTCAAAGGAGGAGTAATATAGCATGAGAAAATTGCTTATATGTCCAAGATATAGATGCGTAAAATAGTATGGAGTATAACTAAAGGGGGAGTATCCCTATGGCGAAATTAGTAGAGGAGTATGATCCACAAATCTTTTGCAAATCTTGTAATGGCCATGTAACACAATGTTGCGAGTTTGTTTTTTGAAATTTTGTTGTAAGTTTTTGGGACTTAGCCAATTTTCCCATATGTTGCCACCAATGACAAAGGGGGAGATTGTTGACAATTTGGCTGAGTAAGATATCATGATGTTGTCATTATGGCAACATATATTTAGTGTTAAGACAACATGATCTAAAGAGGAAGTTCTTGATGAGAACCTATGAAAATTGTTTAAGTATAACAGTGTTTATCTGTCTACACAGAGACCATTTTGATCAGCAAAGTTCATAGAAGTACTTTCAGTGCATGCACACTTGAACACCGATTATACAAGGTATATTGAAACTACATCTAAGAGCACAAGATTGTACGACATGTACAGACAAAGATATCAATGTTTTACATAAATAGTGTTGAGTTGACCAAAACAGAGCAACGATTAGTAATTGATTATTTTGAGTTAAGGGATTATTTTGTTTATCAAAATAACGACTTGACTAATTAGGGACGACATCCTAGATGTTAACCCGAAGGTAGCAAGGGTTAATATTATGATTTGATAATATGGAAGCCGACTGATAAGCTATATTTGAGATAGCTAGTATAAAGAGGAATATTATGTTATGCGAAGTTGTGAAGTATGATGTCTGAAGCTAATGCGAAGTTGTAAAGAGATTTTGTATTGATGTATTATGCGAAATCTGATATATGATCAGATAAGTGCGAGTTGACAACAAGTTTTGTGAAGAACCTGCAAGCTAGATCAGAATATTGAAGATATTCAACAATAGTAAAAGGTTTTTGTATTCTATCTTTTGTATTGAAGATTATCATTGTATATTGCATGTTTGGGCAGTGAGCTCATCTTGCATACATTCATATTTTGTAATACCAACTCCTAATAGGGTTGAGGCTTCTAACAAGGCCTAAAGTCCTCTAACAAGGACAAAGACACAATACGGATGTAATAGACTCCTAACAGGGTCAATATCTCTAACCACATACTTTTGATTAGTGGATCATTTGTGGGTATCATCCCCATCGGGATTTTCCCTTCGCCAGGGTTTCCTCGAAAACAAACATGGTGTTATGAGTGCCTTTATTTTATGGTTGTTTTTATTGTTCAATTTATTCAGTTTAGTTTCTTATACAAGTTACAAGTTAATTACATATATCCATAAGTGGGCAAAAGTAAAAGTTTGTGAAATACTGATTCACCCCCCTCTCTTAGTATTTCCTATTTCTAACAAATGTGGCTTAGGAAGGGCCACAATATGTGGTTTAGTTTATTATGGGCAAGCTGGCACACAAAATTGCTACCTGTAAAAGAAAATTCAAGATCAATCATATGTGTAGCCAAATGTCCTATCATTTCTATTGCGTCAATGTCAATTATGTTATTTTTTATAAAAATAGCCAAAAGTGTAGGTTTTGGTTTCTCTTGGTCTCATAATGATGTATGTAGGTTTTTAATCTTTAAGGAGATGTTAATATACATAGAGGAACGAAAGAATGAAGTCCAAAGAAAGGCTATGGTGGTGGATGTGAGGTAGAGGCAAGGATCAATGCTAACTCAAATCTTCTCTAGCTCACGAGAGGGAATGATATATAGGGATAGTCTTGCAAGCATAAAGTGGTCTTTTGGAGGGTCCAATATTTAGTTCAAGTAGTTTTATTGAATATCAGAGATCAAACTTGCTATTTTTGTAAAAAATGGTTTTTGTTTTTTCGTCAAAGATTGAGAAGCACATAAATTAAAAAAATTTCTATTTTTTAAATGTTTATTTGTGAAGAACCTGAGAGGCTCTTCCTGGAAAAATTGTTGGTAAACTGAAAACAATTGCGACTATTTTAATTTTCAATAATATTTATGCAAAGTACAATTCTGATAACATATCCGGCAATTTTCAATTATCAATTCCAAACAAATAACATTCTGAATTTATTATTCTTATTTGCAATTTATTCCAACAAAATTATGTAATAGCCTTGAGTTTATAAATTCGATTGCACTTGTGCTTTGGAAATCATTCCTTTGTATGCAGTCACGGTTCCTAATCACAACCGCCACCCTCAGCATTCAACACGTCCCTGGATTGAACAACACGTGACTGATAGTAACAGGTTGTCGTCCAAAGAAATGGACTCACGGCTCCAGTTGGAGTGAAAACGTGCCTCCAATAATTGCCGCAAGCACCTTATCACCCACGAACCAATCTGCTGGTTGACGTGGGCAGATTTATTTGTATTTCGCTGTCATAAAAGCATGCCTCCCAATGTATTACTGAATCGCAGCACAAGGAAACCCAATTTCCAATAAATCCAATGATCTCTATTTGCACCACTTTCGATAAACTGAAATTGTATAATCAGTTACCAAATAATTATTCCATAACTTGAATTGATTGAATTTTCAAATACAGTTTCTTCAGCAAACTTGAAATTCAGATTTGAATCTTCCACCAATTCGATGTACTACATCACCGAATTGTGTTCTTAGAAATAATCAGCTGTAAAATTCACCATCATCAGATAGTGGCTTAAATTACAAAATGAGGAATCAGTCCTCAAAACCCTAGCCAGGTTTGTCTTCTTCACAAACTTCAATAAAAAAAGATTTCAATAATGGATGAGTAAAGTGCTTTTTCGAGTAGAATATATAGGCTTTTTTGGAAAAAGCACTTTACATTATTTTTCACTTAATTGGCTTTTAATATAACTCCACTTTATAACATAAAGTTATAAAGTCGTAAGTTATTAAATTAAATCAAAATAATTTAATTTAATAACAACATTTAAAATAAAGCCACTGAATTGTCCAACTGAGATCAACGAACTTCTGACAAAGCCCAGGTCCAATTGCCCAACCAAGAATAGGCACTCGGCAGAAATAGCCCTGCTAAAAATAGATTTACTAAAAATAGTAAATCTCTCAAACTAGAGATTCTCTGAAACTCGATCCTGAGACATCTGACACTCTGTGCAGACACCCCGCTAATCCTGGCCATACCCAAAATATCCCTTACTAAAAATAGTAAGTTGACCAAAATGATCCGAACAAAGAGCAGACCTGATAATCAGAACCTCCAGAATGGAATCCCAATGCTGGCTTCACCATCTGACCCCCTTTGATTGCCTAATTAGCCTGTGAGGGTTGCCAAACCAAGCTAATCCCATAAGACAAAAAAACGGGGACATTACAGTCCTCCCTTCCCAAGATTGCTTGTCCTCAAGCAATCAAGAAAAACAAGCAACATCATAAACCACCCGGATCCCAAGGATGGTCACAAGTGATGTCCCGATCCTCACCAAACTCCTATGAAGAAAAAATCAACATCAACAGAAAAGACACCGCTGAAAAAAACTGTAAACCAACTGTATGCTAAAAACAACCCAACGGAACTCAACCCAACTGAAATAACAACTCTGTCGAAACCTGAGTCCCTGTTTATCCGGCACTCACACCCAACTGCACTGGAAAAACAACAGTGACCAAATGTGCCTGAATCACTTTTATCAACTCTGCCCTCTGATAAACAGTCCTGAGTGTGTGGATACTACAAGTAATCTAATTTGCCATTGCCAAATCCATCCGTAAACGATGGTGCTAATCCATCCCATAATGGATGGAAAGATATTGAAGCCGGTTTACCCCTGTGTGAGATCAAATCTTCCACTTGTGGGTCAAAAGAAATATGATGAGCATACCCCACTGTATAATGCCGGTAAGAAGACCCAATCTCTGTTAATGGCTCATCATCCCCAAACTAGGAATCAAAAGATGGCTCCAATCTCTGACTCCGTGTAACTGTAGGTTGGGTAGGTACCTGAGCAATCCTCTCAACAAAACCAACCTCGAAGTTCCTATGGGGAAGCATATTAGAAAGAGTCTCCACAATCTTCCCAGCCAGCCTCCGAATAGCACAAGAGCCTCGGATGAGCATACCCTCAGACACTCTATAAGAATCCTGTCGAACATCTGCACTCTCAAGTAAATAATTCATAAAAGTCTCAGTGCAGTAGAAATTATACGTGGAAGCGTCAACATGCTCCCCCGCAATCCACAACTGATCCCTCTGAAAATGTGGCACAGCCAACTGTCCCATGCTATCAGCTATGTGAGATGATGAAATGGATTCAATCCCAACTGATGGAAGCAAATCAACCTGAGAGCTCGACTCCGTTGGTACTCCTACCTCAATCGTACCAAGTGCTCCCATATCCTGAACAGATGTGTCAGCCACAACGTCATGTTCCTCAATACCAACTGTAGGAGCAAACTCACCACCAACCACCTCAATGTGCAATCGAACTGGGTCTGGGGCTGGTGTGGATCGTAAATGCTCCAACTCCACGGTCACCTCCTCCAACTGGATCTGCGACTCCTGAAGAGCCCGCTGAGTGTCCTCTAAAACCTCAATAGTCGCTGTGAGCTCCTGGGTAAGCTCACTCACCTCCTCCTCTCTGTCCATCAGTGCTTCATAAGCTTTACTCCCCCACTCAACCAGGTGATCTCGGTCGGCTACCATCTGTAAGTAATTCTGTCTCAAAATCTTGACAGCCTCACACAAAGAATGAATCTCCGTCAATGAAAGGTAACCACCACTGGGCTCATCTGTCATAGGAGCACCCCAACCATAAACAACCAACAACTGATGAGCGGCATCAAAATGCTCTAGAGTAGAAGAAATATCCCTCTCATCAACTCGCAACTGGCTAGTCACATGATGGCTCTGCACAACAGGCCTCCTATGAACAACCTCAAACGCACTGTCTACACTATGAGAGGAAGCTGTAACCAACAAACTCCCCTCAAGATCACCCTCTCTCTGTGTACTTACATCTGAGTACACCTCTACAAACTGAGTACAGGCATCAGAGACATCCTCATCTAAATCCGGGGAAGCTGCTGCTGAAACTAACTCAAAACAATCTCCAACTTCCTCGTCCTCGGCAACTATCTGATAATCCAGACCCTGAGGCGCATCCTCATGAGTTACCAAAGAAGTAACCTCGTCTCTAAAAGTGGAAGCCCTGGCTGTAACAAACTCTTGCCACTCATAAGCTTCCCTGTCCTCATCTGTGAGTCTCTGTAACACAGAATCCTGGAACCCACCATCACCAAATGACAACGCTGAATGAACACCCAAAGTCAGATATAGAAAGCCAGAAACACTACAACACTCATCATCCTCGCTCTCAGCATTGGAGATATCTGCAATTCTAGTGTACACATCATCTATCTGCATCTCCTCTAATAACTTTGGCTGCATACACGACTCAATGTCGTCATGTGAATCAACTAAACTGTGGCATGAAACTACGTTGCCCAAATCAACTGCAACACTCCCATCCTGAGTGTCATCACTAGAAAGCTCCATGCTCACATCCTCAACACAGGAATAAACCACTGTCTCCTGTACTGATTCCACACTACGACTGCTATCATAAATCTCTGAGCTGTTAGAGCTCATACGCTCCTCGCAGTCATCACCCAACATCTCACAGGGGGTGTCATCTCCAATGCAACTCACAACATCCTCAAAAGTGTCATCAGATGTGTCTATACTATCAGCTCCCACATCTCCTGTTGAAATCTCATCTGCGGACACGTGTCTCTGCACACATGACTCAATGTCAAGCTGTGCACCAATAATGCTAGAGCACGAACTGTCATCAACTGAACCCGCTGTAATGCCGAGATCTCCAACCTCACCACTGGAGACTCCATACATGCCTCGGTCCTATCTGAGGAAGCAACTGCCTCCTGAACTGGAGCAACACTACTACAACTGACATAAACATCTCCAATAATAACTCCCTCCATGAAAGAGTCTGAACACTCAGTGATATCTGCAACATCAGTTGCTCCTGTACAATCTGTAGTGACTGCTTTGGGAGCCTCAACTTGGTGATCCTCAGCGCTGCTGTCAACCAATGGCACTGAAACATCCATTGGCTCCTGTGCAATAAATCCATCACCAGCACTGCGGATGGGAATAGCAGGTGGTGTACTAGATGTAGGAACATCAGCATCATGAACCACAATCGGAGAAAACTCCAGCCTTCTCCCTTGCAAACTCGATGTCGGCCTTCTAAAGGTAGAGATCATATATCTCGCTGCCCTGTCTACTATAACTGGATCCGACAAACTCTCTACTAATCTCTGCTGATGCAGTCTAAGTCTCTCCATGCTTTCTACTAAAGCATTTAATTCCTCTCTATATCCCTGACTGCTATGACGACTTCCGGAACTGGATCTCCTGTATTTATCCATGGCTAGAGAAAATAGAAGTGCTGATCACTTTAAAAAACTTCTGAATAAAAATGAATCCAGACCCCACAGGATGGCAGGAAAATAGCTCTAATACCACTGTGAAGAACCTGAGAGGCTCTTCCTAGAAAAATTGTTGGTAAATTGAAAACAACTGCGACTATTTTAATTTTCAATAATATTTATGCAAAGTACAATTCTGATAACATATCCAGCAATTTTCAATTATCAATTCCAAACAAATAACATTCTGAATTTATTATTCTTATTTGCAATTTATTCCAACAAAATTATGTAATAGTCTTGAGTTTATAAATTCGATTGCACCTGTGCTTTGCAAATCATTCCTTTGTATGCAGTCACGGTTCCTAATCACAACCGCCACCCTCAGCATTCAACACGTCCCTGGATTGAACAACACGTGACTGATATTAACAGGTTGCCGTCCCAAGAAATGAACTCACGGCTCCAGCTGGAGTGAAAACATGCCTCCAATAACTGCCACAAGCACCTTATCACCCACGAACCAATCTGCTGGGTTGACGTGGGCAGATTTATTGGTACTTCGCTGTCATAAAAGCGTGCCTCCCAATGTATTACTGAATCGCAGCACAAGGAAACCCGATTTCCAATATATCCAATGATCTCTATTTGCACCACTTTCGATAAACTGAAATTGTATAATCAGTTACCAAATAATTATTCCATAACTTGAATTGATTGAATTCTCAAATACAGTTTCTTCAGCAAACTTGAAATTCAGATTTGAATCTTCAACCAATCCGATATATTACAGCACCAAATTGTGTTCTCAGAAATAATCAGCTATAAAATTCACCATCATCAGATAATGGCTCAAATTACGAAATGAAGAATCAGTCCTTGAAACCCTAGCCAGGTTTGTCTTCTTCACAAACTTCAATAAAAAATGATTTCAATAATGGATGAGTAAAGTGCTTTTTCGAGTAGAATATATAGTCTTTTTTGGAAAAACACTTTACATTATTTTTCACTTAATTGGCTTTTAATATAACTCCACTTTATAACATAAAGTTATAAAGTCGTAAGTTATTAAATTAAATCAAAATAATTTAATTTAATAACAACATTTAAAATAAAGCCACTGAACTGTCCAATTGAGATCAACGAACTTCTGACAAAGCCCAGGTCGAACTGCCCAACCAAGAATAGACACTTGCCAGAAGTAGCCTTGCCAAAAATAGACTTACTAAAAATAGTAAATCTCTCAAACTGGAGATTTTCTGAAACTCGATCCTGAGACATCTGACACTTCGTGCAGACACCCCGCTAATCCTGGCCATACCCAAATTATCACTTACTAAAAATAGTAAGTTGACCAAAATTATCTGAACGAAGAGTAGACCTGATAATCAGAACCTCCAGAATGGAATCCCAACACTGGCTTCACCATCTGACCCCCTTTGATTTCTTGATTAGCCTGTGAAGGTTGCCAAAACAAGCTAATCCCATAAGACAAAAAAACGGGGACATTACATTATTTTTTTAGCTTTCTTACTTTTTTAGCAAAAGGTGGTAGATGGTAGAGGTAGAAGGTTATTAGAGCATGTTCAAGCTTCATCATGCAAAATTTTTATTCAGATAGAACTTTATAAGAAATGGAATGTTTCTATTGTAATTTGCTTTGCTTTGTGTTGGTTTTAACGAATTCTTCTAAATGAAAAATTTGGGACAATGATTGTTTATAACTCTCTTTCATATACAAAGCTAGTTGGCCCAATGTTATGCACTAAATTTGGCCAACATGTGGAAATAAAGATTACATTTTGGAAGTTCTAACTCTTTGGAATATATGCTGGAACAAATTTTTATTTTTCTTTTGTATTTTATAATGTCGTATTTTTATGATTTTTGCATATATTGGGTCTTTACTTGATCATTTTGTCATCTTTTGGACCTTGAAATCATTCAGACGATGTCCTATATTTTTGGAAAAAGTCTGTTTGCCTAGAGATATGGGTTGTGTTTGTATGGAGTTGGTATCTTGGAGTATATAAGATTTATAAAATACAAAGTTCGATGTCTAAAAGTTTTATAATTGTCAAAAGTTTTCTGTTGATCTTTTTAGATTTCTATTTCTCTCTTGCAAATCTTCTCGTTGAGGTAATTTGGGGCCATAGGAATCCAGGTAGGTAAGTAATCATCGAACAATTAGTCCATTGATAGCCACAGATCTAATGACATCTTTAAAGTTATTGTCTTCTAATCTTGTGGCATAGTCCTCAACAATTCTGCTATCTAGCTTAAGAATAACGGTTAAATTGTCATTGCATTTGCCTTGGTTCTTTGTCATCTTTAGAATAATATTGCATTTCCCTAATTTGCTTGGAACTTTGGATAACCTGTCCATTGATAACTTCAGACTTGACAACATCTATAAATTTGCTGTCTATCTTGAGAAGAATAATCATATCCTTAAGAATAAAGAATAGTTATCATTTTGGACAATGCAGCCCCAAACACAGGTGGAGTAAACACTAATTATTTCTTTGCATCTTGTACTTCACTATTATCACAAACCACTTTAGAGAGCATAGGATAGAGGAATAGCATCCAAGAATAGGTGAAGAAGGTGATTGTGAATGTTTGGTTCTTCTCTACCCTACTATTCTATATTACTAGTCTCCATATTGGCATGATTTGATAGATGCTATTGCAGCTATAGGTTCTGGGTTCAATGCTCTATCTTACAAGATATTGAGGATTGATATGCTCAACGATGTACTACAAGATGTTGATGATGTTAATGAACATTGACTAGAGTAGACAAAGATTGGACACATTGTAATGTTGGATGACTAGGTGGGTAGAGAGAAATATGTTGGCATTAACCGGTAAGGTTCTAACTGGTACATGGCAAAGAGGTGTTGTCATTGATGTCAAAGGATGCAAACAATGATAACAATGTTCAATCAGGTACAAGCTGACAATAATAAGTGCAAAAGAGACTGGTTTGGAGACCGGGGACACGTAGTAAGCAAGAGGAGGCACTATCTCTAAAACTGATAAAGCTCTAACTAATCATCAGAGCAACCGGTAACCAAGGAAGGCGCAACCGGTAATCAAGGAGATTCGGAACTGTGACCGATAAAGTGCATAACCTTAACCGAGGAATCAAACCGGTAAAGATAGAGAAGGGAAATGTGATAGGTGATAGTTTTTACCTGTGCACAACCTAAGGATGTAAACCGATCAGTGAAGATATCATCAAGACTGATGAACTGGGGAAAGTCACACTCGACAAACACTTTTGTGACTCTTCAACCGGGATTTGTTGCACAAAATCTAAATGACTTTGTGTTATCAAGAAGATTGGTGCAAGGCGCGATTGAAGGTTTTAATGCCGAATTAAAACATGGAGAAATCTCATCTAAAGGAAAGCTTGCGACACACATCTGTCGTTTCTTTTATAAAGCAGAAAAAGCATATGGCATGCATCAGATGTTTCCACAATGAATAGAGACTAAACTGGGTGATGGATCCGAAGGAGATTTTTTGGAGGTCGTGCATGTAAAAAGCGGAAAGGGCAAGATGTCTATATATTCTTCAGCTTGTGAAGAATATTGTTTGCCTTCATTTTGCCAAAGAAAAGAGTGAACCTGTACGCTGAGAGAAGCTACGAAAAGGTGAAAAGAAGAAGAGAAGAAGAGTGTGCAAGGAAGAACAACAGTCAAAGGAGAGCATACCTATGGTGACTGGTGATGGCTCTGGATTGAGAAGCACAACGATCTTATCAGGGTCAGCAAAGCCATTTCTTAAAGATCAAACCCTCTATTTCTCTCTGACAATTGCAATAGCAAAATCTTGGTATTTTGGGTGGACATTAATAGGTCCCTTGTTTTAAATCCCTTGACCGGGTGACATCTGTGTAGATGTTCTAAGTCCTCTAACAAGGCAGGCTTTAATAGACCTTATTTCCTAAATCCGTTAACTAGGTCGCATCTTATGGTGTGGTGAGTGGTGATGACTCTCGATTGAGAAGCACAACGATGTTATCAGGCTTAGCAAAGCCATTTCTTAAAGATTAAACCCTCTATTGCTCTCTGACAATTGCAATAGCAAAATTCCATTATTTTGGGTGGGCATTAACAGGTCCCTTGTATTAAATCTCTTAACTGGGTGACATCTATGTAGATGTTCTAAGTCCTCTAACAAAGTAGGTTGTAACATGTCTTATTTCCTAAATCCTTTAACTGGGCCGCATCTAAGAGTGCATTTGTAATCCTTTAATAGGGAAGGATCCTAACAGGGCGCACTTCAGAAGAGTGCAAAATTTGTGAGGTTTCCTCACACCGTGATTTTCTCCTGATTTGGGTTTCCACGTGATAAATCTGGTGTTGTGTATTGCTTGATTATGTGATAGCTATTTCTGTGATTGAATTTGTCTTGTTTACAATTTTAGTTAGATTATATCAGATTTGATACTAAAGTTTTAGTGGGTGCTGATTCACCCCTCCCTTCTCAGCACCGGTTGGAACCATCAATTGGTATCAGAGTTGAGTTCCTTTTCTAAGCCGCTTAACCGCAACAGGGAAAAGTTCTATTGATGAGGAAGGAAGGACCCAAGTTTTCTAAGGAAAACTTCACCTTATGTTGCAGCAAAATGAAGATGTACATGAAAACCACTGGAGATCAATACTAGACTCATGTAATCCATGATTACGCTGAACCCACTAGTACCTTGACTCCAGATCAAGAAAAGATTAGCACTGAACATACAATTGCAATGGATATGATAGCAAGCACGCTACTTGATCATGTATATGTAGAGATTGAAAATCTGACTACTGCTTTCAAGATGTGGGTGAAGCTACAAACTGTGTATGGTGGTGACCCTCATGTTCAAAGAGCAAAGGTAGAAAGCCTTAGAGGAAAATATGATGACATGAGGATGAATGAAGGAGAAGACATTGAGTACTACAGTAATAGAATCAAAGAAGTGATGAACTCCATTAAAAGCGCTGGAGGAACACTGAGTGAGGAAGATGTGATAAGCAAGATACTGAGGACGCTAAGGCCACAATACGCTATCAAAATCTCAGCCATATAGGAGCTCAGATTAGTGAGCATGTCTCAAGTCACTCTTACTCCCTAATGGGTAAGTTGACTGCTTTTGAATTGAGTATTTATGATAACAACTTATCCATGTTAGAGGTTTCTTTTAGGTCCTCTGTTAATACTGCTTCCACCAAGAAAGCAAGAGAAACTGGTAATAGCTCTACCGGTAAGGTTGAAAATTTTGTTGAAAATCTACTATTTGAACAGATAGAGTAGGATGAGTTTGAAGTGCTCATCGCAAGGAGATTTCCAAGAGGAAAAGGGAAGTACAAAGGGAAGCTTCCATTAAAGTGCTTTTCTTGCAACAAGATAGGACACATTGCTACAAGGTGTCCAGACAATGAAAATAAAGAAAAGTCTAATCGATTCAAGAACAAAGGAAAGGAGTGTTTGCCTTGTTGAGGAAGGTGTTACGGACAATGAATTTGAAGATTCTGGAGATGAAGAAATTGCCTTTGTTGCAATAAAAGAAGAAAGCAAAGTGATAAGTGAAATGACACTTATCTCAAGATCTCATCAATATGAAGACTGGATCATTGACAGTGGATGCACTCACCACTGACTGGTGATAAGAACAAGTTCATCATCCTAAAGCTTAATGATGGTGGATCGGTGACCTTTGGTAACAATGCTCCCTGTGCTATAAGAGGCAAAGGCTCGATTGCACTTGGCAATGAAGCTATATGCGGGGATGTGTAGTGGGTGGAAGGACTCAAGTACAATCTAATGAGTGTAGCTCAGTTAAACAACAAAGGATACATGTTGCAGTTTGGGCAAGGTTCTTGTATTGTCAATAATCACTCAGGCGCTCATGTTGCCACCGGTATACAGAGTAAAGGAAACCTGTTCTATCTGGACTCAACCGAGGAGGCTTACCTCATAGCTACGTCAAAAGGGGAAAAATAAAATTTGTCTCATAACAAAGGACGACAATAGTTGGCTATGGCACAAAAGGCTCTGCCACATAAACTTTTACAGTATTGTCAAAGTAAGTAAGAAGTCAGTCAAAGGGCTTCCTGAGATTACAAAGCCTGACAGAGGTATGTGTAAAAAATGTCAGTTAGGCAAATTGACAGGAACAAGCTTTAGTAGTAAATCCTTTTTTGCTGAAAACGTGTTGGATCTCGTTCACACAGACTTGTGTCGACATATGAGGACAAAGAGCTACTATGGAGACAAGTACTTCATGATCTTTGTACATGATTTTTCAAGAAGGATGTGGACACTCTACCTTAAAGAAAAATCAAAGGCCTTTCACATGTTCAAAATCTATAAGGCTTGAGTGGAGAAAGAGATCGGTAAAAGCTTGAAGTGTCTGAGGTCAGACAGAGGAGGTGAGTACACCTCTCAAGAGTTCACTCACTACTGTGAGGAAGAAGTGATAAAAAGGAAGATGTCTGCACCAAGAACCCCGCAACAAAATGGAGTCGCTGAAAGAAGAAACAAGACTTTGATTGATTGTGCTAGAACTCTAATGATTTAGAAAGATCTGCCCCATCACTTCTGGAGAGAAGCAATTATCACTATAGTGTATACACTGAACTGAGTTCAAGCTAAGAAAGGAACCGGTAAGACTCCCTACGAGTTGTGGTTTGGTCACATTCCTAGTGTAGGCTATTTCTGAATTTTTGGTAGCAACTGTTACATCAAAAGAGATGTGTACTTTGGCAAGTTTGAGCCAAAAAGTGATGTAGGCATATTTCTGGGTTATTCTACCAAGAGTAAAGCCTACCGGTGTTTGAATAAGAGGACAGGAAAAATAGTGGAAAGTATCAATATAAAGATTGATTAATATTCAAAACCAAAGGAAAAGATCAGTCATGATAAATCAGATAGTCACTAGGATCATGATGCTGAAAATCATTTGGACTTTAATGAAATGATTGCTGTTGATGAAGAAGAACAGGTCAACAGAACCTTGGAGCAGGGTAATGTACTTGAGCTAGGAAGGGATTAGAACATAAGAACAACTCAAGAAGATGAACAAGAAATTGTTCGTGATCTCGCTGGACATATTGCTCAACCGGGAAAACCGACCGGTTCTGCCAAGGTATGTCACATATCACTCCACTGATAACATTATTGGTGACAAACATGCTAATATTCTGACCAGGAAAAAGGCAAGAGAAAAGTATTTGCTTACTTTCGAGAATAGAGCCCAAAACCACCAGAGAGGCTCTGGAGGGTGAGAACTGGGTCAAGGCAATGGGAGAAGAGATTGAGAAAATCGAGAAGAATGAAACATGGACTCTTGTTCCTTGACCACAGGACAAGAATGCCATTGGGACCAAGTGGGTGTACAGAAATAAGTTAAATGAAGAAGGAAAGGTGGTAAGGAACAAAGCAAGGCTAGGCTGCAAAGGCTATGCACATGAGGCAGGACTAGATTATGGAGAAACCTTTGCCCCTGTGGCAAGACTAGGAGTGAGAATCTTGCTTGCTTATGCTGCTCATAAAAGGTTCAAAGTCTACCAGATGGATGTAAAGTCTGCATTTCTAAATGGTATATTGGAGGAGGAAGTTTACATAGAACAACTTGAAGGCTTCTCATCCACAGAGAAAAGTGGTATGGTCTGTAAATTGAAGAAAGCACTCTATGGGCTGAAACAAGCCCCAAGGGCTTGGTATGAAAGGTTACATTCATACCTCCTGACCATTGGATTCACAAGAATAGGAGATAATAACAATATGTAACTCAAGACTGGCAAAAAAGAGAACTTGATTGCTGAAATTTTTGTGGATGACATCATCTTTGGAGGAGATGACAAAATGAGCAAAGACTTTGCTGAAGAGATGAAAGAATTTGAAATGTCCATGATTGGAGCCATAAAATTCTTCATTGGATTGCAAGTCCATCAGCTAAAAGAAGGTATTTTTATTTCTCAGTCCAAGTATGTCAAAGAAATTCTTAAATCCTTTGGGCGAGAAGAATCTAGACTGGTTGGCACACCGATGATAACTAACCTCAAGTTATCAAAGGAGGATTATGCAAAAGAAGTTAATGAGACATTGCATCGGTTAATGATTGGCAAGTTACAGTATGCTGTGCATAGCAGACCTGATATTGCACATGCAGTAGGCATTGTAGCCAGATTCTCTGCTAACCCTAAAGAGACACATTTAATAGTAGTGAAGAGAATTTTCAGGTACCTAAAGGGTACTGAGGAGTACGGCCTATGGTTTCCTCACAAAGGAGGTTTCGAGATAAAGGTATTCATTGATGCAGGTAGGGCCGGTAATATTGATGACAGAAAGAGAACAGGTGGAGGTGCATTCTTTCTTGGAGAGGATTGTGTCTTGGACGAGTAAGAAGAAGAACTGCATTTCTCAGTCCACAATAGAAGCTGAGTATTTTGCTGCTGCAATCAATTGCACACAGGTGATCTGGATAAAACAAATATTGGAAGGAATCCAAGAATAGGTACCTGAATCGATAGCAATATACTGTGACAGTACAAGTGCAATAAATATATCTAAAAATCCTGTCATGCACTTTAAAACAAAGCACATTGCTATAAAGTATCACTATTTGAGAGGGCAGGTGAAAAATAAAGAAGTGAAATTGGAATATGTTCCAACAAAAGAACAGGTTGCTGACATATTCACAAAGCCTTTACCGAAGAGTACCTTCGAGTATCTCAGAGGTAAATTAGGGGTAGTGCGCCTTCTTGATCTTTAGTAATAAAACAAAAGTGTTCATCAATCCATTGCGCTTCAACAGAGGATTTAGTCTCATCTCAAAAGGATTGTGATAAAGGACTGCTGCTCAAAGGGGGAGCAGATTTCATGAAGGTAGTCTTTTGACTAGTCTATGGCATTACTGTCAAAGGGGGAGATTATGACCGGTGAAGAAGTTGTGTAAGTTGTGTTTTTCCATCAATGCCAAAGGGGGAGATTGTTGGCATTAACCGGTACATGGAAAAGAGGTGTTGTCATTGCTGTCAAAGGATGCAAACAATGATAACAATGTTCAATCAGGTACAAGCTGACAATAATAAGTGCAAAAGAGGCTGGTTTGGAGACCGGTGACACATAGTGAGCAAGAGGAGGCACTGTGTTTGAAACTGATAAGGCTCTAACTGATCATCAGAGCAACCAGTAACCAAGGAAGGCGCAATCGGTAATCAAGGAGATTCAGAACTGTTACCGATAAAGTGCATAACCGGAACTGAGGAATCAAACCGGTAAAGATAGAGAAGGGAATTGTGACAGGTGATAGATTTTACCTGTGCACAACCTAAGGATATAAACCGATCAGTGAAGATATCATCAAGATTGATGAATCGGGGAATGTCACAGTCGAGAAACACTTTTGTGACTCTTCGACTGGGATTTGTTGCACAAATTCCGATGACTTTGTGTTATCAAGAAGATCGGTGCAAGGCGCGATTGAAGGTTTTAATGCCAAAGTTTATGGCATTAAAACATGGAGAAATCTCATGTAAAGGAAAGGTTGCGGCACACATCTATCGTTTCTTTTATAAAGCAGAAAAAACATATGGCATGCATCAGATGTTTCCACAATGAACAGAGACTCAAATGGGTGATGGATCTGAAGGAGATTTTTTGGAGGTCGTGCATGTAAAAAGCGGAAAGGGCAAGATGTCTATATATTCTTCAGCCTGTGAAGAATATTGTTTGCCTTCATTCTGCTAAAGAAAAAAGTGAACCTGTACGCTGAGAGAAGCTATGAAAAGGTGAAAAGAAGAAGAGAAGAGTGTGCAAGGAAGCACAACAGTCGAAGGAGAGCATACCTATGGTGACTAGTGATGACTCTCGATTGAGAAGCACAACGATCTTATCAGGCTCAACAAAGCCATTTCTTAAAGATCAAACCCTCTATTGCTCTTTGACAATTGCAACAACAAAATCCTAGTATTTTGGGTGGACATTAACAAGTCCCTTGTATTAAATCCCTTAACCAAGTGACATCTGTGTAGATGTTCTAAGTCCTCTAACAAGGCAGGGTTTAACAGGCCTTATTTATGAAATCCCTTAACCGGGTTGCATCTAATAGTGCGTTTGTAATTCTTTAACAGGGAAGGCTCCTAACAGGGCGCACTTCAGAAGAGTGCAAAATTTGTGAGGTTTCCTCACACCGTGGTTTTCTCCCGATTCGGGTTTCCACGTGATAAATTTGGTGTTGTGTATTGCTTGATTGTGCGATAACTATTTCTGTGATAAAATCTATTCTGCTTACAGTTTTAGTTAGATTATATAAGATTTGATACTAAAGTTTTAGTGGGTGCTGATTCATCCCTCCCCTCTCAGCACCGGTTGGGACCGTCAAAATAAACTTTTATCTAATTTTGTGCCTCTTGTGATGCTAACATGATCTTTTTCAAATGTATGGATGCATTGGATATGATCAAATCCATGGCTGCATGCACTATTCAAATTGATTGATGAGGTGGTCATGGATGTAGGGCCACCTAATGTGGTTTAGTATATTACGGACAATGTTATTGCTTGTGTTGGTGGGAAACTCCTAATGTTTTTTATCCCATACACAACACATTACTTTGGTCTAACCTGAGAGGACATTGGAAAATTTATATGAGTTAAAGTGGCATTGCAAAATACTCACACTATCACAAGGTTCATCTCCAATCACATAAGGGTGTTGTGTATGATATGCTCCTTCACAAAGGTCTAGGAGTTAGTTCAATTGGGGGTAATAAGACTTGCCGCACACATTCGTGCATTGTAGACCCTTTGCCAAATAGAAAATGAATTTGAAGAAAATGTATGTTCCAAATTGATGGATGGAGTCTAGCTTCATAAATCAAACTAATGGTAGAATAGTGGTAGAGTATTTATTTCAATTTTTGGGTTGTGTCTGAATAGATTGTTGAATGTTGAGAGTCTAATAAAATTTTTGAAACTAGTAGATGAGGAGAAATTCCCCATGGGATATTTGTATGAGGCCTTGGGTAGGGCTAAAGAGGTGATGAGGGGTAGGATGGAAAACAATAGTGGCAAGTGCATTCCATTGTGGGACACAATCGATTGTTGGGATCAATAGATGTATTGCTCATGGCATGCCACTAGATACTATTTGAATCCATCATTGTTCTATAGCGCCTTATTTAAAAATGATGTTGAGGTCATATAGAGCCAACTCATGTTTATGGAGAAAATGTTTCCTAACCCAACAATGTTGGATGCATTTTTGGTAGAGCTTCCAATATACAAGTAGCCAAAGGGTTTTTTCTCAAGTATGTTTGTCATGCGTGGCAGGAAGATTGTTAAAAGAGCTAGACTCCATAAAATCTTGACACTATGTTAAGATTTAAATGGATTTCACAAGATATCATCACAAATTAATGTTTTTTTAGCACAACAGTGGAACTTTTGTGGCCAATAGTAATAAATATTTGATGTACAACAATATATATTTTGAGACAGCCATGTAGTTTGTAATGTCCCCTTTTTAGCTCACCGTGCTTGGTGGTTTGGATTAGCCTATTAGTGGCCCTTGTAGGCTAAGTCAAAGGGTTAGAGGGTCTCATATGGCAAAACCAAAGGTCAACTCCCACTCCAGAGGCCAAGGATGTTCAAGATTGCTCTTCATTTGGATCAGTTTGGCATACTTACTATTTATAGTAAGTGTCTAATTCAGGAAAGTGATGTTTTCTATCTTTAGTAGGGCGCCTGAACAACTTGGTGGTAGTGTTGAGATTCAAGATCATTGACTGGAGCAATTTTTCAAAGACTTACTATTTTTAGTAAGTCATTGTTGAGGAGTTGCTATATCTGGCAGGGGCACTTGGGGTCATGGTATGCACATTGATTGACTAATTCGTCAGTTGGCTCAGTTTGGGAGAATTACTATTTATAATAAGTCAATTATGCTCATGTTGCTATTTTTAGCAATGCACTTGGACTTGGTATTGGCAGAGTTCATCTGTTGACAAAATGGAATGAGTTATTGGCTCAAGCCCAAGGTATTAATTATTAATCAAGAATCTTTTATTAATAATTAATTGTTAAAGTTATAATATAAAGTTTTTATGTAAGTGGGGGCCAATTGACACATTAAAGTGCACATCATTAAATGTTATTTGACTTTATTATTAAAAGGGGTTATTTAATGATTATAAAGTCAAATTATAAAAGTGCATATGAGGAATAATGTAAAGTGCCAATTTAAAGGGAGATATAAGTGATTATTAAAATATACTTTATGTTATTTTTTTGTGCACCAAATGTAGGGAAATATAATTTTATATTATATTTCAAATATGTTGAAAGAAAGTGCAACAAAAGCAAAATATTTTATAAGTCATGAAAGGAGTATTCAAGAAGCTAGTGGCCAATTGGGATTGAAAGTTATAAATGAACTCATTGCAAGATGAAAATTATTCTATTGTGCATTTTCTTTTGTTGATTTGGGTGGAGTGAAGAAACAAGGGTTTGAAGAATTTCAGCATGGTGGAATTGTGATTTCTACATAGGTTTCAACACTTTGAATTGGTGAAACATCCAACTAATTGTGCAAATGGCGATGGCTTTACTCAGAGACCATGATTGGGTTTATTGGTGAAGAAATATCAAGGGTTTTTGCATATATTTGATGGTTATTCATTTCAGACCTGTGGATCATCATTGGCAGCCAATAAAGAGAAGATTGCAAGCTTTAATTTTGCTGCTACAGTGATGCTACAGTAAATGCGCTATAGTAACCCGTGAACAGTAAATTGCTACAGTGCTTTTGCATTTCAATTGAAAGGTGCAAGGGTTTAAGTGCATATTTTTACGAAGTATTCCGAGAATCGATTGTGGCAGCCATTACAGTCATTACCGGCATTAAATATTCATTATCAGTTGTTATCTACAGGCTCATACATTGCTGCCATAGATTTCCAGATTTTATAATTAAAGCTTGAGGACCTCCGGGTATGAATGGTTAATGAAAAGCATTGTAAATATTTATATATTATGCTCAATAAGAATCATTGCAACTCTATTTCATTTCTAGAATATTTTATATTTGCAATGTTATTATATCTTGCTTGGCAAAAGTTTTTATTTTATTTTAAAATTGCAAGTCAAAACCAGACTTATGCAAGTTGGTGGTTGGATAACCTGTTGGGGTTGTTACATAGTTCATCTGCTTGCACCTATACTTGGAGTGTTTTTGAACATGTATATTCTAGAAACACAAAGTCAAACACAACAAAAAATGAGTGATGGTGTTCGTTCACCATAACCTCTACTTGAAACTGACAAAATCTTAAGTTTAAAGATGTGAAACACATGCAATTGTAATCATTTCTTTTGGTTTCTCTTTCAATTGCCAAATCTAACATTTATATGGAAAAGGTCAGGTACTGTTGAGAAGGACCAGCTACTTGACCTGGAGAAAATCGATCCAATTTTTGGGTGGATTGCAAATGATGATGTGTCCTCCTTATTGCTTATGATTTTTATATCTTAAGGGAGGCCAACCTTGATAGTGATTTGGTTAAATGAAATGTTGCACGGAGACAGGGGTACTTGGAGATGCCACTTTTTTTCAATATAATTTAATAATTTATAGAAAACTTGAAAATATAGTGGACTGTAACTATAATTTAATGATACATGGAGACTGTAACACCAAAATCCCCTACCAACACTGAAATCCCCACTCATTTCTGATGTTACAGTTGCTCTTAAATTCTTAAACTTCGAAGTGGTGTCCAAAACCAGTAAATATTTCACCATTAAACCAACAAAGTCTCTGTGGAAGTCTCCGGTATGGGAGACGCGTCCCAACCTCCAGTACGCCTCCCAAGGGATTGGGGATGGACGTGTCTTTGTGCAAATATGGTTAAATGATTTAGGAGAGGCTCTAAGCCAGGAACTTCATCACCAGGTTTTGCAGCCCTCTAGTGTGACTCTTTGTAGCAACATCATTGGCTAAATCTGATTTTTTGGAACTTTGTGCTTAGTTTGTAGGTAGACTTTATACAAAATAAATTGTAATTAAAAACTTGAAAGCCATTGGCATTTAGTTATCATTAAGGCAGTATGTAGCACACATTTTGTAATGTAATATAACTAGTGATATGAAAAAAATGAGAAAACTAATATTCCATGATTCATGTGATAAAATCCAAGTTTTATTTTCTGTCTATATCTCTATGCTATTAAAATGACTTAAATTTAATAAACAACAAATTTCTCTTATTTTTTTGTGTTTTTCTAAAATCCTACATTTTTTTGGATTAAATCCCAAAATTTGAAAATATTTTGACTTTTGGTTTGCCAAAAATTTCCCCAAAAGATTTGTTTTGCCATGTATCATATAAATGAGTCACATTGTGTAGCTATCGAAAGAAATAATTTTGTGCTTCTATTTATATGTACCCTTATATTTTATTCTTCGCATGGTGGTAGTTGCATTCCATGGTTATGAAGCATGGAAAATTATGGTAAAGGCCAAAGGAAAGATCTTATTCTTCATGACTAACTTTTAAATGATAATAAACTAATCCTTTGTAATGAAAAACATTGATTCTTTGACAAGGAGGAACAATTACAATTGGGTGTTGTTTGAAGTTCCATAAAAGCAAAAATCTGCAAAAAATCCAAATTATACCTGACTAATCTTGAATCCTGGAGCTTGCTGATTTTTTCCCTGAAAAAATCCCGATTCATGAAAAAATCATTGACCCATCGTTGACCCGATTTTTAATGACCTTTTTGCATTTAAAGCACATTAAAATAATACTAAAATCCCTAATAAATGGCAAAGAACGAAAAAAATCATTGCAAAAACCTACGAAACCTTAAAGAAACTCCCGAAATTGACGATTGACTTAGAAATAGGGTTGATTCCAGGACGGAAGTGAAGTCAATGAGGAATCGGTTTTGAAAGAAATTGTAATTTTGTCCCTTTAGTTTTCTTTCTGACCTCTGGAAAACCCTAATTAGAGGAGCGGGAGGAGCAATGACAATCATCAATGAAATTTGAAAGGGCCTCAATCATCCTAAATTTTCGGAGACATGTGAGATGTTGAAGCAACTAATGAATCTGTTTTAAATCGTGTTTTCAATATGACCCGAGCTCTTTGCACACCTTGCCCCACTAATTTTGATGAGATCAACTATATAATTAATATTATACACTAATTTAAAAATTATAATTATTATGTACTATTATAGATTGCCCTTTAACGGGGAAGCAGTGAACCCCTATAGTTTATAATTGGAATGTCCCCATTTTAGCCAGTGTCAGTGGTTGAGTTGTTATCCCATCATTGCGACATTCGTGGGTTAATGTCTTGGTTTGAGGGTCCTTAGTTTGAGCTGTTACCTGAGCAGTGATGACATTACTTCTCTTCAGTGATATTTGGGATTATGACCCTGCCTCTGCATTAACTGTCTGACCCATTTTGAGAGACTTACTATTTATCAATTTTGCTAATTAGCTACCACTTTTGGCAGGGTTACTTGGGTGTTTGGCTTTGGCAGTGAATATATGGATTCAAATTTGACCACTTGGAGAAATTTAATAAGCTAATCCCATGTTATTTAATTATTAATTAAGTTCTATTTAATAATATTTTTAATGACTTATTATAAAGTTTTGTGGCGCCAAGTTCATTTAATGTATATTTAATGTGTTTGAAATATGGTGCCTAGTATTGGAGGGAATTATAATTTATTAATGAATTCAAACTCCATCAAAAGCAGATATGTTTTGAAGTTATGTGAAGTGTGAAGCTCAAGACTCTTGGTTGATTTGTGTATGGAGAAATATATAAAGCCAAAAGCCAAAAATTGAATTGTAGCATGCATTTTGATTATTGAATTTAGTGAAAGAGAAGTTTTGTGAGCAAGGGTTTCAGAGTTTGCTGCTTGGAAGAATGGAATTCTTCATGAGCTTGGGCAATCAGAGATGGTGAAAGAACCATCGATTTTTGCAATCAACTATGGCTTCATCCAAGATCCATGAATGGAGTTAAATGCATTGAATCTGGAGAAGTTTGAAATAGGTTTCATTAGCTATTGAGCATAGGTGGTAATTAATAGACAGCAAATAAAATTGCAGCCTCTAGATAAGTATGTATAGTGTTTCTAACGCAGCCACACCCTGTGATCAAGCCGCGTGAGCCCATAAAGATAGATGCCCAGCCTCTAGGTCTGCATGTGTGGTGTTTGGGGTTGCATTTTGTTTCAGATATTAAAGCCTAAAGGTTTCCTGACATCGTGTGCAAGCTGCAAACAATTTTGAGACATAATACAAGGCCGTGTCTCATTCCAGGTGCCATAAATGTTGATACTTTTATTTCATTAATGCCAATAAATGAAATTGTATGTAAATCAAATCATATAGAGAATAAAAATTGGGATTCTTCTGCATAGATTTGCAATAAATAGTTTGTTTTCATGCATTGTTTTATATATTCCAAAAACACAAAAAAAGCACAAAACTCAAAACACTAAAAAACATTCAAATTTGCAAAAGTATCATCTGGGCAGTGCTAGTAGGACAGGGGTAGAGCCAACAAGGCTTTTACAAAAATTAATATTATGAAGTAATTTCAAAATTTTAATTATTATTGACTATTAATATATATTAATAGCAGAGAAAAAAATGGCAAAAAATCACAATTATATGTGATTAATCGACAATCGGCATGTGCAGTGATTTATTCCCTAGAAAATTGAGATTTTTTGGTCAACGACTTTCAATGCTTTTTTTGTGATTTATTGAGCAATTAATTGGCGAAAACCGATGGTTATGTTAGCAATATGAGTTGTCATTAGTGTATTTCACAAACCCCATTCACACCGGTAAAGGGTCACCGGTCACTCACATTACTTAGAAGACACCGGTAGATGAAGGACAGAGTGTAAGCACCAGTTAACCATTTCGAAAGATGCACCGGTAGACCGAACCAAGGACATACAAGGACAAACCGGGTATAAGGGTATACCGATCCAACTGCAAGATAGATTCGATCCGGATTTTGTGGATCAGTCAGAGTTACAGTTTTAGTTAAAAAACCTGATTATATGAGACATCCACCGCTTAGAAGTGGAGTTAGCTTTTTTAACAGAAGTTAGCTTTAACTCTACAGATGATCTCAAGGTAAACTCTAGATCACAACGCACAGTTCTCATGCGTTGCATAAGTTATGATTAAGTTTACTCTCTGGCCGTTCTATGAGTCAAGAGGTTCACTCTTGTATAAATATAGAGCATAGGACGCAAGATATGTTGTTGCTGTTGTTGATAGTTGAAGATTGCATAGTGCAGAGAAGAGATATCTTCTGAGTAGTGCTACAGGCAGAGAGGTGAGGGAAGAAAGAGAGATCAACAGCCAGGCAGACCGGAGAAGAGATCTACAGGTATGATCTAATCTGACAGTCAGTGTCATAATAGATCACTGCTTTTATAAAGTGTTAAAAGCATATTGAAATCCCTCTATCAGGGTGAACCCAATCAGTTCGTTGTAAAAATCCCTTAACAGGGTGACATCTCTGTTGATGTTCAAAGTCCTGTATCCAGGCAGCTCTTAACAGAGTTTAGATCTTAACCGATCTTTTGTAAAATCCCTTAATCGGGTAGCACCTTAACTAGTGCTTTGTAAGCTCCTAATAGGGTGCCTTCATTTGGTACTAGTGAAGTTGTGAGCTATGTCTCACCGTGGTTTTTTTTTTCTAACCGAAGGTTTCCACGTATAAATACTTGTGTTGATCTGTGTGACTCTGTTTATGCTTGTGAATGATTGTTTACATTCTGTTTTACAACTGAGAATCTATTTACAAGTTTAAAACCTCATTTGAGATAGTATTTACTGATTCACCCCCCCCCCCTTCTCAGTAACTGGTAAGCAATAACAATTGGTATCAGAGCATCTGGTTCTCTATACAACAAAGTCTAACAACTTGAGAAAAAGATCATGGAGAGTTACCGGTATCAGAAACAACTAGAGGAAGCCAACAACATCATTGTCTCGCTAGAAAGTAGACTAAGGAAATCACTTGCAAAAAGGAAGGAGTTGGCTCTGCAACTAAACGAGAGCAATGAAACCATCGATGAACTCTTTGGGCAAAGTGGATCTGATGAGGCTGAGGAGGCAGTCTCTGAGCTTACGGAAAAGAATCAAATCCTAACTGGTCAGATTGCTGATCTCAAAAGGGAGTAAAAAGTAATGGCCTGAGGATGACTGAACTGACTGAGCAGAAATGAAAAACTGAAAGTGAAGGAAACACAGCAGTCAAGACATCAACAGCCTCAGAAAAAGCAATGAACCAAGTAGAAGAAGCTGTAAGGGCAAATGAACTCCTCATTATGCAACTTCAAGAAGATATGCTGATTGTCACCCATGGAAATGCCAATATGCACAAAGCATGGCAAGTCAGGGATGAAGCATGCAAGAAGCTGGTGATCGAGATATATCAGCTTAAGGAACAAAAGAAAGTCCTTGAAAAAAGGGATGAAATGCTGAGAAAATACAATGAAAGCTCGGTCAAGCTTGATAAGCAACTCAAAGCTCAAAGAAAGCACAATGCTCACACTGGTCTTGGATTCACCGATGCAGTCACCAAAAGGAACGGTGAGTCAGCTGGTGCAAAGTCAAGCAAGAAGAACAAGAGGAAGACACTAGCACAAAACGGTAAGAACACCTTTAACATTTCTTGTAAGCATTGTGGAAAACTGGGTCACAACACTAATGACTGCAGAAATGGACCCGGAAGAACCAACAACAGTTACTATAAGAATTGTTGCAAAAATGGCCACAAGACCAATAAGTGCTTGTCCAGCCCCTTATCTATGTCCAGTGGAAGTGGAGGAAGCTTCAAGGGATATTGTTATGCCTGCAATAAGTTTGGACACAAGGCTGAAGAATGCAGACCAAAGACAATGACATTCAGATCACCAAGACCGGTATTCTCCAAGAAAAGCAAAAACCGGAACACAACTATTCATACAAACAAAGGGATGCATTGCAACAGTCAATCATGGGGCAAATCCCCTAATCCAAGAGGGATGAACCCATGGAAAGCAACCGGTATAGTCTGCCATTGCTGGAACAGAGTCGGTCACCTAGCTAAGGATTGCTGGAACCGGATTAGGAACAAAGGCAAAGAATCAAACAAATCGGTGATGAAGACCTTGACTTCTGATAAGAAGAACAAAAGAAATAAGGAGACCAAGAAAGAGGGGAAGAAGATATGGTTTGTTAAGGAATCAAAGAACTCCGCCAAGGAATCTAATGAATGGTTGATAAGGCACAACACTTGCTGAAGGTTTTGCAAATGGAGTTGCAAACAAAGTAGCCTTAACCTTGGAGGAAACTTCGTGGTTAAGCGTGCTTTAGTTGTAATATTGGGATGAGTGACCTGCTGAGAAGTCCCAGTGCTTCACCTTTATGAGCATCACCTAGATGCAATGAGTGCTAAGTGTTGAATTCATTTTCATGAGAGATGGGTTCTTGTGAACCACTACTAATGAAACTTGGGTCAATGAGTTTAACTCAAAAACTATACAGATGAATCCTGATAGCAATATCACAATTTGACTTCTTGTGGAAAATATCTCCTACTTATCATTTGATGAGCTTAAGGTAATGAATGGTGCATAAGGCACAACACTTGCCAAAGGTTTTGCAAATGGGGTTGCAAGCAAAGTGGGCTTAACCTTGGAGTAAATTTTGTGGTTGAGTGCGCTTGAATTGGAGTAGTACTAGGATGCGTGACCTTCCGGGATTTCCTAGTACTTCACCTTTGTGAGCATCAAGATGCAATAAGTGCTAAGTGTTCCATTCATTCTCATGAGAGATGGGTTCTTGTGAACCATTGCTCATGAAACTTGGGTTAATGAGTTTGACTCGAAAACTACACAGATGAAACCTTGTAGCAAAATCACAATTTGACTTGCTATGGAAAAGACACCTCTCTTCAAGAAAGTCCCAGCCATAGAAAAGGACGTCTCTTTGTTCCTCTCGAGGGATATTTTTTGATAGACTCTTTTTATGTAAGGACATGGACAGAAGCAAGAAAATGAAATACAGGTAAGAGTTATTTTCAATAGCAGTTTGAAAATATATAGCAGCATCGAAGAGAATTAAAGACAATCAACATTCTTCATCATTCAACGGGTAGATTCATTCAGTGATACCCATTACAATTATCAGAGCAGAAGCAGTCATCGAAATATCCAGATTGGGCATAACAGACCCCTGGGTATTTCAGAACTGTTACCACCAACATATAGTAATCTAACAATTACTCCTGTGGTATTAATATTGCCTATACATTATTTGTCAATCAATTATCTTTTATACATGTTTATGATTGGATATAAAATGCATGTCAAAGGTCTGTTAGTAAACCCCTATCTTTTGTAATGTCCCCTTCCTCTAATAATATTTAATAATAAATAATAATTAAATAATAAAATTTGATTAAATAAATAATAATAATAAGAGAAATTAATTAATAATTATAGAATATAATTATAATTGTAATTATAAAATATAAAAATTATAATTATAAAATAATGAAATTAAACCATAAATATCTAAATATAATTATTTAAAATATTATAATATGAATCTTACATCTTGTAATTAATGAAATATATATATGATATTTAATATTATAAATATTAAACAATTATAATATAATTAAAATATCAATAATAATATAATTATAATATGATATTTTAATTATATTATAATGCCATATAATGTATGGTTGATAATTACAAAATAATAATAGATAATAAATAAAAAATATATATTTAATTCCTTATATAACATTTTAAATATTTTAATTATTATAATATAAATATTTTAATATTATAATATATAATCAGTCAATATTAATATTTTTATATTATAATATATAATCATTTTTAATCAAGTAAAATAATGTTCAATATTTAACATTTAATATTTTTTTTTTTATATTAAAGATCGAGAGTTCACAAAATAGCACCAAAAAGAGGGGAGGGTAGGCCTCAACCCACTAATCGGAGAGTATCAGGTAAGAAAAAGACAGCTAAGAGTTTAAGACATAATTACAAACTGAAACAGTACGGAGGATCAAACAAAAAGGAACAAAAGAGCTCTAATGAAGAACATCATCAAGATTATCCATCCAAGTGGTCCAACCAAGCGCGCCCTCCATCCAGACCACTTTTTTCTATTCCAAAATCTGGGAGTATAAATGCAGCATATCAAATATGGGACCACTGTTGTCTCTAATGTCTTGAATTAGCTTTCCAAGCGCATTATCAAAAGCCGTTTGGTTGTCCACAATGCTGGCCCACTCATAACCATCCTTCATCTTGTATATGAACATAGAAGCATGACCATCGCGAAGAAATCTCAACAGCTTCCTCCGCTCCAGATTCATCATGCAGCAAACCTGAGAGGCAATTTTGAAACGGGTGAGTTTTCTATAAAACCCAATAAGAGTCCTATCAATGCCTTGAAATTTAGATTCATTTCTCAATTTCCAAATATACCAAAAGATGAAAGATGAGAGAATTTGCCAGAACAGGTTAGCATCTTTGCGGAGCCCATCAATAAATCCGGTAATGATATCAAGAGTATAAACATGCTTGGTAATAGAGACACCAAACATAAGCCAAATCTCTCTAGCAAAACTACAATCAAAGAAAATGTGCCTCATAGTCTCAGGCATCCTGCAAATAGGACAGGTATCAAAGGCGGCCTGGTGGTTCCTAATAGGAAGTCTATCCAACAAAAGCTGCCATTTGAAGCATTTAATCTTAGGCGGGATGGGGGATTCCATAGTTTATCAAAAGTTTTCTACCAATCAGTAGAACTGGTGGTACTATACCAAATAGTGTTAATATGATCAGTGATAGAGGTATCATGATTGAGGAGTTTGTAGATGTCTTTAGCTTTAATGCTGGTAAGGAGGGAGCCATTTTTCCATCTAAAATTGAGGTATCGATGGGAGTCAACATCGGTGTTCCTAGGAAGATTAAGGGTAGCATAGGCCAACTTGAGCAGCTTGTAAGTTCTTTTATGGGAAACAGGAAGATCATAATCCCTGGCAAGGCTATCCCAGCTAATAAGATCATTATGTTCCATAATATCCGTGATGCATTTGATGCCTTTACTAGCCCAGAATCTGGCAGAACACCCCTTGGTAAGGGCAAGGGGCTTACCCTGGTGGAAGAGATTCCACCAAATAAAACGTTCTCCCTGTAAGGTATAATTGTAGTCAAATCTAGAATTATCAATGAACCCACGGACATTCTCCCAAGCCTTCCAAATGGATCTGAAAACCCAAGTGCCCTGAACAATCATGGGAAACTTACCAGCAATCAGTTCACAAAAAGGGAGGTCTTTTCAGGACCTGGCATTCTTAGGGACACCATTCTGAATATTATTTCTAATAAGCACCTTCCAGGGCTCATTCCCTTCAAGAGCTTGGAAAATCCATTTGGAGGCAAGGGACATTCCCTGAAGCCTGAGATCCTTCAGGCCAAGACCACCAAGACTTTTCTCTAAGTGGCACCAACTCCATTTAACCGCATGGGCTTTTTTGTTACCTTTCCCATCCGACCACAGGAATTGACGGATAGCCTTTTGAATTTCAAAGATTTGATAGTTACTAAACATCCAAGCAGAAGAGTAGTAAATACTGTAGGAAGATAGAATTTTCTGACAGACCTAGACCCTCCCAGCAAGGGAAAGAAATCTATTATTCCATTTGTTAAGCTTTTTGACAATTTTTTCCTTAACCCAGAGCCACATCTTTGAGTGAAGGGGACACAGAGAAGGGGATACCAAGGTATCTAACAATCTTATTAGGTCCTCCCCAAGCATACCCAAAATGAGTAAGCCAATCAGGAGGCATTTCTTTCCACCCCAGCATGACAGACTTGGAACTGGAGATACGGGCCCCTGAGGCTTTACCGAAGAGCTCAAGCTTTTGATTGAGACATTGAATGTTATTCTGCGAGAGTTCCAAAAATAGAGAGGTATCATCAGCAAACTGAATGTTAAGGAGTTCAGAATCATCAGGCAGAGTAATGCCTCGGACTCTAGGAGAGATGGTATCATCTTTAAGGAGGTAAAATAAAGCATCTGAAGCAATGACAAATAGAGCGGGAGCCAGAGGACAACCCTGTCTAATGGACCGGGATAGTAGAATGGGTTGGGAAAGAGCCCCATTGACATCAACCATGGCAGAGGCATCTTTAAGGAGGATTTGGACATACTTGCAGAATATGTTGGGGAAGCCAAAAGCCTTTAGCATCATAAGGATAAAATCCCATTCAACCTTGTCATACGCCTTCTCGAAGTCAAGAAGAAGCATAGCAGCATTCTGTTTAGAAGTGTTGGCCCATTCCATGGCCTCCCAACTAGTAACAAGGTTTTCAAAAATATACCTTCCTTTAATAAATCCGGTCTGGGTAGAGCAAATGAATTTGGGGAGAATTTTTTCCAATCGGGAGGCCAGGATCTTGGCGAGGATCTTGTAGGAAACATTAAGGAGAGTAATAGGACGCCAATTTTTAACAAGGGCTCTATCACCATCTTTAGGAATCAATTTGATAATACTGGTGTTAATAGAGTTTCCCAAAGTACCATTATTGAAAGCTTCCGTATAGAGATCATGAAGGTCATTAGTAATCCAGTCAATATTAGCTTTCTATAATTCAGCAGGGAGCCCATCCGGGCCAGGGGCTTTATTGTCCTTGAGCTTACGAATGGCTTCATAAATTTCCTGATGGGAGACCATATTTTGGAGAAGGAGATCACTGTCAGAAATCATCTTGGGGATGAGGTCAATGCACCTGATCCTAGTGACTTTCGAAGTTTTAGTATCCTCAGAGGTAAAGAGGGTTCTGTAGAACATCTCAAAGGCATTGGTAATGTCATGTAGGGTGAGGAGCTCCTTATCATTCATAACAATTATGTCAATCCTTTCTTTGTTCTGTTTGTGTTTAAGGAGGTTAAAGAAAAGTTTTGAGCCTTTATCACCATACTGAAGCCAATGGTTATGGGCTCTAATAAAGGCACCTTTGATCTGAACTTGCTAATGTTTCCTAAGGGAGTCTCTAGCTAGGGAGACTTGTTCGGCAAGGGCAGGGGAGTCGGGGTGGGATTGAATGTTACTCTCAAGCACATGAAGACGGTCAGAAAGTAATTTCTCCACACGTCTAAAGTCTTTAGCCTTTTTTTGACCAAAAGTTTGGAAGATTTTCTACCAAGAGGAGATATTAAGATTCCATCTACTAGTCTGGGAGAGGGTCTTATTCTGCAGGTTGAATAATCTAACCATCTTAATGGCAATAAGCACATCTTGATCTCCAAGAAGAGAAGTATTGAGAATAAATTTTTGATTAGTCTGAGAGGTAGCCAGGATGGAATTCCTGAGATTCACTAAAGCTAAAATGGGGTAATGGTCGGAAAGAGTAGCAGGGATAGTAGCAACAACACTACGATACTGGTTAGGGGAGAAGGAAAAGAAGCTACTGTTAGCATAAAACCTGTCAAGCCTAGAATAAATATGATTAGGACCCTGTTGAAAATTGCACCTAGTATACCAGAGGGCTGAAGATTCAAATTTATTGCCTTCAAGAGGGTCAAAAAGTTGAAGATGATGCTTAAGGTTATCCCAATGAGTCTTCTCGGAACCTTTCCATTCAAAGGGAGAGCCTCCAATTTTGTCATCAGAATTCTCAATCATATTAAAGTCACCACCCACAAGCCAAGGAACACTAGGCAGGGTGGTCATCCAATCCCAGAGTATGGTTCTTTCATTATAGTCATTAGGGGCATAAAGAGAGCAAATCCCAAAAGTGGAGTCATTAACCGTTAGAGTGACCCAAGCCACCCTGTTACAAGGTGAAATATCTGAATCAGTAATTTATCTAGTCCATTTAGGGCTAATAAGGAGGGCAACTCCACCTTTCCCTTTAGGATGCAAAGTGACAATCTTAAAGGCATCCTTCCAAATACAATTAAGGGCATTATCCAGAGTGAAACCCACGGCTTTGATTTCTTGCAACATCATAAAATCAATATTAGTATGACAGTCCATAAACCTCTTGATAATAAACTTGCGATCTGGAGACTCGAGGCCTCTAACATTCCAAGAGATAAACTTCATGGGGAGATATGATTAAGGGAGCTAGTAGGGAGACCAGAGACATCTCCATTCTTCTTTTTGTTCTTAGATCCAAGGGGTCTGTCTTTCTTCTTAGAAACAGAGCTTTTCATAACATCTTCCTCATCACTGCCACCAGCATAGTCAATACATGAACCCTGAATGTCTTTAGCAACAGAACCAGAGGCCGGCTTAGGTTTAGCATAGATAACTTCAATGACCAGATTGTCTTCAATTTCATTAAGGGAAGAGGATGAGGGATTAGGAGGAGGATCCTCAAAAGGAGTCTCCAATGCGGGAGTGGGGTCTACTGTTATAGTTTTAATCCTGTTATTGTCTGTATTGTCATTCATAGTAATGCCAATATCACTGTTAAGTTCAAATTTGTCAAAATTATTATGATGAGGACCAGCTTCAATCATGAGCAAACTGGTATTAAAAATTTCAAAACGATTAGATCTGGGATTACTTGTACGAATTCGTTCCAACGCTAGTTGCTGAGCGTTTTTCCGTCGACGTTTCCTATTAGCAACTATCTGGAATTCATCAGGAGAAGGAGTTTCAAGAGATGTAAATTCAATCGGGTTAGGGATTTTTCCAGGGATCATTATTGAATTGGTGTCCACAAGGCGTGAAGTTTGGTCCGGCATAGAGCCAGAGGTTGCGGGAGCAGTGGGGTTGAATTTGCTATGAGTGTCCTTAGGAACGGTTAAATCCGAAGATGATTTAGGGTTTTCGATGGCGGCATTAGGTTGTGTCCTAATTGAAGGAGCTCCAACAATGTTAGGGTTTCTAGGGGCCTCAGTCGAAGTAGGCTTTCTACGGTTAGCAATTATCGAGCAGTTTTTCCTTTGGTGCCCTTCTCTTTTGCAGAGAAAGCAAGCATTCAAACCACCTAATATCTCAACCGGGCAAATAAAAATGTCTCCACCAATATTAAGGTTCAAGCTCGAGGGGATGTCAATCACCGGTTTGATTGAAATCAAAACTCTAGCATCCAAATTAGGAACCAGATGGGGTGTCTCATCTATTTGGATAATTTTTCCAAATTCATCCAGCAACTGTGGTAAAAATTTCCAAAGAAAAGGTGGGACATCTTTGACTATAACCCACCTAGGGTAGGAGAGCGCAAGAACCTCTTCATTAATGGCTTCTTGCGACCAAGCTAGGGCACGAAAAGAGGTTTTTCCAACGGTCCAGTAATGTCTCTTAAGGGCTTCAAGCTGCGAGTCATGATTGCTAAAGAAAATGATATACAACCCGCGCTGGATTTTCCTACAGAAGGAGATCTTCAAGCCAAGCTTCAAATTCCATAGATTGTGAAACCAATCATCCATGAATTTCCGTGGTGGGCATTTTTCCACATCAACACAAGCAAAGAAAATTGCAGTAGAGCTTAACCTAGATTTTTCTCGAGCAATCTCATTTAACATTTCATCATTTGGGGAAATGAAGAAATCTTTCGAAGCATTGATAGGTCTCTTACCTTCGGCGTTGGGTCGTTCGCATCGAGCAGTTGAAACAAATCTTGCAGTAGGGGAGATACCATTGCTAGGACGGGCAACCGTCTCTACAAATGTCTTTTTCGGAGGGGGATGATCTGAAGCATCGGGGCTAGGGGTAGATAAATCAATGGTAGGCGGCTCTGGCTCCATTGAAAGCTAGGGGTACAACACACACGCAACCGGACAAGAAATAAATGCTAAACAACAACCAAGCAGCGGAGAACAAAAAGCTAAAGAAAAATAACAGGGGAGATAGAAAAAACAAACCGCGTGGAGGAGAATAAACTCCTCCACGTCACTGCAGCATCATCGAGTTCGCACGATTTCGCTCCAAATTTCACTCCCACTTCATAATCATCTGAATCAACATTTAATATTTTAATAACTAATATAAGAATATATCAAATGGCATGTCTCTCTAGAGAGACGTCACTAAGTATATAAAAAGGAATAGAATATAACATTTTGAATAACATGGGAAAGAAAGGAAGAAACATTAAGAAATAATATGGAAGACTTGGAAGAAAATAATATAGGAGAAAATGAAGGAGAAAAGATAAGAGGAGATAAAGGAGGAAATGTAGGAGGAACTCAAGGGAGGAAAAAAGTATAAAAGGAAAGTAAGAAAATATTAAGAAGAAGAAAGAAGGGAATATTACAATTTAAATTTAATAAAATAACTAACTAATCTTATTAGGGAATATTACAATCCAAGCCCTAATCAAGAAATCTAAGATAAATTAAGTAAAGTCCCAATAGGGGACATTACATCTTTATAGAAGGAAGGGGATGTTAGGGGAAGGGGAATTGTGAGGATTGCCAATAGGTAAGATACCCTAGATGGATGTCCATGTTGACTACCAACAGGGCCAAGAGGGCCAAAGCTCCACTCTTGGACTTAGATAGGACAATTGATGAATTCCATTATGATCTCCTCTCTAACTCTATAACGATGGCTATCATTCTTAGGAGATGAAACATGGATAGGGGAAGCAAGTACAAGATCCCCACTAGTAAGTTATCTTGGGTGGATGTGCATGTTGCTTGCCACCAAGGCCAAGGGGGCCAAAGTTACAATTTTGAGCTTAGTGAGGGATGGCTTCAGGAGGACATATTGTACTTCTTGCACACCCTAATGTGTTTGCAATGATGCTATAGATATTATAATATCACGTGTTATAGACTAACCCTAATAATTGGATATATATATTATACATGTGTATATGTTTCTTATGTTATGATTCCATGATTCAAATACAAGATTACCCTATTTGAAGATATATTTTACCTTGTAAGATGTAACCCTAACCCTAATTTGATTACCATTGTGATTTTTAGGGCTAATTAAGAAGGGGATGTCACACTTTTTTAATAACTTGATTGGTTTTTACTTTTAATTACTATGGTAATTGATGCTTATGAACTTACCTAGGGAATTGTAGGAATGATGAAACCTTGCTTTGTGCAAGATATTTTTGCTTTTCTTTGTTTCTTTTGTGACAATGACAATAGTATTTATCAATTTGGTTTGTAGCTTGTAACCTTGGCATCCTTTGGGATTGATTGGTAAAAATAATAATTAATATACTATATTTAATCGAGATTTATGCCAAAGCTCACAAGCTTTGTTACGTAGCAAATATGTCTCTTATTGTGACAGTTGATTGCTATGATCCCCATAGAAACCTGCATTGAGTGTCCTATTGAAGGTTAAAATTATGCTTTCTCCAAGAAATTATAGGTTTTTTCATCTTTTCATTGATTTGGTTCATATTGTTGAGCTTGTGATTTCCCTGGAGACTTCAAATGTCAGAATGAAAAACCATTTATGCAGTGGTATCCAGATACATGATTATGGCTGACTGAGAATATCTAAAATTTTTATCTCTTCTTTGAGTTGTATTCTGTGTTATTCATGCATTTCTTTACCTCATCTTTGAGTTGCATTCTGTGTTATTCATGCATTTTGTGTTTCTCTCTTGGCTTTGTAAGTCGTTGACTTGGATTCCCTTATACTGAGAATAATGTTAAAAGATTCAAACAACACACATGTTGCAGGATATGGCCTTTGGACAGCCAGGAGAAGAAGTAAGACTGGAGTTGATATTGCGAATTGTGGCAGATGTTGGGATTGTGGTATACTTTTCATTCATCTGGATTTGAGTAGTATCCTTTGAAAATAAATTTCTTATCAGCTGGTACATTGAGGTTTTAAGCATGTTCTTCTAATAGAGTTTTAGAGGGAAAAGCCATTTCCTAATTGTGTTTTCTGTGTACAATCACATACACTACTATTTTTTTATTATCGTGGTTCTACTTACAATGCTTAGCTATCTTTGAAATAATATATTAAAATACTATTTTATAAAGTTATTTATCTGTGACATACGCCTAAAGGTTTAAAATGACTTTTGAAATTAAGGTCAGATTCAAATCAAAGGTGTTGCAAACAGTTTTTAGAACAATCTAAGTTGTTTAAAGCAACAGAACCATCCCCTGTTTTGATGAAGACAATAATTATAAGGAGAATTTATTATGCATATCGTAAGAATTTGTGACCAAATTAGATCAGGTGCCATACAACTCTAGATGTACATAGTAGACATAGTATTAAGTAGAATGAATATCATGGAAACAAAGAGAACATTGTTTTTGCAATAGCAAGTTCAGAGAGTAAAACTAATCCTCACATCAACAAGAAAGTGTGAATATTACAAAATTACAATTGCATTAAGCATAAGAGGTATTATGATTCCAATATAGTGTGAATGACATGGAGCCACCTTCTTCTTACATGCAGCTGAAAGAAGTGTTAGGGAGAGCAATTCTAGTCTATTTATCTACTGAAAATGCGCAACCATTAAATATTGTGACCATTGTTACGAGACTTGGACTCAGTTTGGACTCGGCAAGCTGATTATTGACTTGGACTCAAATTCGAACTCAAACTTGGTGCCTAGTTACAAAACCCAAGAAATTCAGAGATTTCAAGGATTTAAAACTTGTTTCATGCACCCTTTAATAAATAAACCTTAAAGACACAATAACATCATCAAATAGAAGGTAATTTGATCACATACACAATTATACATCAATCACATAATTACAAACTCAAATTTTAGCTGGAGGAAATAACACACTTAGATATATAAATATTATCAAATGTATACAAAACTCATGTAATACGGATTCTATGGCATCAAAACAAATATCAAAACTATAATTATGAGTCTACGGCTAAGAGGAGGTTGCATTACTCATCCCAACATCACAACATGTCATGTGCTGACATCTATGATAGGCCCTAGATGATGATGTAGTCATGATATTTTCTTGTGTCACAATGATTGGTGTGTATATTCAAGAGAGAAATTTATTATTAAATTTTTCTTGAAGCCTTCAAGAGTGCATGTTTTGTTCACAAGCTCTTTAACTAAGAGGAATGGTTTAGTAAAAAGATAAATGGTTATGTTCTATTTTGACCTTAGGTAGGATTCTAATATATGGGATTCTTCTGTTAGTTGTCTATGCAAGGCATAATTGATACATTTTGCATTATGAAAATGACATTTCTTGCCAACTAAATGAGCACAAGACATGCAATTGTGGCAATGTTTTTTCTCTTTACATTTCCAATTTTCTTCTTTGGTTCATTTCAGTAGCTTATTTTTATATCATTTAAATATAGTAAATGACTCATTTTTTTAGGTGGTCCTTTTTAAATAAAAAATGGCATTCTTGTGAGAATAGAATTGTAATGTTAATGATTTGTAGCTTTGGTTGGATTATTCCAATCGATGAAATCAAATGCATAAGTGGCCTATTGGCCTTGAGCATTTGATCTCTATCCTTTTCTATATACTGTAATAATTAATTGCTATGATTATGCTTATCATAATGCATGATTAATAATTAGTATATTAATAATCATGTATGTATGTATTTAATAATGTATATGTATATTATTATATATACATATATACATGATCGAGTTTAATATAATAATTATTAATCATGTTGTTGATATTTATCATGCTATATATCGATATTGAGTATCAACATTATATATTAATCTTGCTGTGTATCAATAATGAATATCGATATCATATTATGCTATCGATAGTAAGTATCGATTATAATATGAATCGATAATGAGTATTGATATTGAATAAAAAGAAAACATATCGATTTGTAAATCGATGGAGATTAGTTTAAGTGATCGGTCATGAGACATGTCTCTACGGGAGACATGTCTCCACACAGACATATATATATATTGACCGATTCAAATATCTTGCAATGTACATAAATCGATAAGTGCAAAGCAAGATACAGCAGTGACATAACATATACTTACACAGTTTGGTATCAACTCATCAAAATATATCAGTGACATTATATATTGTTCAGATTGATATTGTCTTCTCATCATTCCTCAACGACATTATATTGATATCAATATTAAGATCATAGTAGATCGATTTAAATTCATATTGAATTTATAATGATATATATCCAAGTTCTATTATCGTGATATTGTGATCAACATATCATTTAGAATCTGCGTATACATCTGGAGAACAGTGATTAAAATTTAAAAATTCCTATGACCTATAAATCTGATCAAAACTTAACATGGCATTAGAGGTAGCGTAAGGAAGATCCGATCAGATTTATAAGGAGAGACAAACTAACTACCATTAAATTCTCTAGAATTTCATATTCAGCAAAATGGTGAATGGTGTTAGATTTGAGGACTGACTTGAAGGAACTGCATATTTTGTATCTTGGAAATTTAGAATTATGCTTGCACTAAGAGAACATGAATTGAACACATTTGTGGAGAAGGCAATACCTGTGCCTAATGAAGATGATGAGAAACTCCTATGGATGAAAAACAACAACAAGGCCATGAAGATGTTAGTGGATGCGGTGAAGGATCACATAGTTCCAGATATCTCCAAATTAGATACAGCATATCTAATGTTCACAACCTTAGAGAACATGTATGAAATAAATAACACTAGCAAGGCTCTTTCTCTAAAACAACAACTCCACCATGTCAATATGAACAAGGGAGAAACTATCACGTCTTACTTCATGAGTATAACAGAGTTAAGAGATCAGCTATCCACCATCGGCCACACAATTGATAGAAAGGAGTTAACCATGCTGGCTCTCAATGGACTCCCCACTTCTTGCAAAGCATTCATTCAAGGGATAAGTGCTCGATCTAAACTTCCTATGTTTGATCGTTTAAAAACTGACTGCATTCAAGAAGAGTCAAGGCTGATCACTAGAGGGATTGGTTTAAACTCCTCTAATGAAGATATTCAAGTTCTAAATTCTCATTCTCACAAGGAAGGGAAGAAAGGTAACTTCAAAAGGAAGAAAGGCAAGGACTCCAATGGGAAACACTCATTCAAGAGAATGAGGGACATGTCTAAAGTACAATGTTTTAGATGTGACAAATATGATCACCTCGCAATGAAGTGTCCGGATAGGCCTAAACCTCAAGCCTCAATTGCTGAAGTTAGTAAGGCAAGCTCGGATAAGGACTCTGAAAGACTTGTATTTTATTCAGCCCTATCAAGTCAGGTATCTACAAGCCTTAATACTTGGGTCATAGATAGTGGGGCATCTCGGCACATAACAAGATTCAGAGAATACTTGAATGCCTTGGTGGAAAATTCAGATGAGGAAGTCACCATTGGAGATGATTCCAACTACCCTATGAAAGGAATCAAAACTTTCACTATTCAACTAAAATCAGGCATCTCTCTTCAATTGACAGGCGTATTATTTGTATTGGGTATCAAGCGTAATTTGGTTTCCATTTCAGCCCTTGAAGACAAAGGATACCGAATTACCTTCATGGATGGTAAAGTTCTAGCATGGCCTAAGAATTCAAACATCAAGAAAGATCACACCATAGGAGTTCGACATGAATGTTTATACAAGCTTTGCACTTCTCCTTCTCAAGCCCTAATTCATGAATCGTCGAATACATGTTAAATTTGGCATAAAAGATTAGGGCATCTCCATTTTCGTGTTGTACCTTCAATAGAGAAAATGGGGAGAGGAATACCTAAACTTAATCAAGAACATGAAGGAACCTGCAAAGGGCGTGCCTTGGGGAAGAGCACTAAAGGCACCTTTCATAGTAGTGAAAGTAGATCTAAAAATGTATTAGAACTTATTGATTCAGACTTATGTGGACCTATGACAGTAACTATTTTAGGAGGATTTTTGTACTATGTTATTTTTGTAGATGACTATTTAGGAAAAGATGGATATACTTTTTGAAATGTAAAGAGTCTGATGAAGTCCTTATGAAGTAAGGAATTCGAGGCTCTAGTAGAAAATATGTCAGGTAAAAGAATCAAAACCCTAAGATCAAATAATGAGGGGAACACATCTTTGATAACTTCAAAACCTTTTGTAATAATGTTGGGATTAAGATGGAGTTTACTGTTCCTTACAACCCTGAACAAAATGGGGTGGAAGAAAGGAAAAATAGGACTATTGTAGAAGTAGCCAAAGCCATGATGCATGACCAAAACCTTCATACCTCTTTTTGGGTTAAAGGCTCTAGTATTGTTGTTTATATTCAAAACAGATGTCCTCGCTCCCTTTTGGATAACAAAACCCCAGAAGAAGCATTTATAGGGATAAAACTTGACATTGGCCATTTGAGGATCTTTGGTTGTCCTGTTTACATTCACATACCCAAAGAGACAAGATCTAAACTAGAGTCCTCAGGAAAAAAGGGAATATTTGTTAGCTACAATGAAACATCTAAAGCCTATAGAGTTTATATCCCTGGACAAAAACTAATTGAGCTAAGCAGGGATGTAATCTTTGAAGAAGATGTTGCATTCAAAAGATCCAAAGACATTAATGAAATAGATATTGAAGAACATGGGTCTCCTCAGAATATGGAAGAGGATCATGCTTCTGAGATTTAAAGGGAGACCCATGAACCTGTGGATGATGATAATCACAATGGACCTATGGATTCTGCTAATGGGCCTAGTGACACTACTGTGAATCTGAAAAGACCTCTATGGGCAAGGAAAATGATTCAAGAGGTCAAAAATTATGCAGCTCCAAAAGGAACCTTCAGGGAAAGCAAAAGACCTAATAGATATTCCATCTATGTTGCACTTATGAGTGAAATCATCAAATCAAAACCTTCTAGTGTTGAGGAAGCCTTCAAACATCAGGTTTGGAAAGATGCCATGACACAGGAATACCAATCTATACTTAAGAACGATGTCTGTGATATTGTACCTAGACCAAAAGACAAATCAATTGTTTCATCTAAATGGCTCTTCAAAATCAAACATGTTGCAGATGGGAGTATTGAAAACTATAAACAAAGGTTTATTGCCAGAGGCTTTTCACAAGAGTGAATTTATTATGAAGAAACATTTTCTCCAGTTGCTCGATATACCTCCGTCAGGGCTGTGATTGCTATCGCCGCATCAAAAGGATGGACAATTCACCAAATGGATGTGAAGACTGTTTTTCTTAATGGCATATAGAAGAGGAAGTGTACCTAGAGCAACCTGCAGGATTTGTAATACACAGTAATGGTTCTCATGTTTGCAAATTAAAAAAGGCTCTATATGGTCTTAAACAGGCTCCTCGAGCCTGGTATGAGACGATAGATCACTATTTTTTTGGATTGGGTTTCTCCAAGAATGATGCAGATCCAAATTTATACTTAAAGGTAATAAATGGTGACATGTTGATTCTCATTCTTTATGTTGATGACTTATTAATTACATAAGAAGATCATCTCATTACCAAATGCAAACAAAACCTAGCATCTGAATTTGACATGAAGGATTTGGGTTTTCTACACTATTTTCTTGGTTTAGAAGTGTGGTAGCAAGCTGATGGAATTACTCTAAATCAAGGAAAATACACCATTGACATTTTGAAAAGGTTCAGAATGATGGATTGTAAATCCATGTCCACTCCCATGGAGACAAACTTACATAAGTTAAAAGAAGCAACAACAAACTTAGAATTAGTAGATTCCACTCTCTACCGGCAGAGGATAGGGTCCTTGATGTACTTGGTCAACACTAGACTAGATATTTGTTATGCAGGAAATGCACTCAGCCAGTTCATGTGTGAACCAAGACAGTTACATTTAGTTGCAACAAAACACATTCTAAGATACTTTGCGTGGCACAATTGGATATGGTATAAGATATAATAATGTAGATCTAAATCTGCATGGATATATTGACTGAGATTGGGCTGGAAGTATAGTTGATCGTAAAGTACTTCGAGACGTTGCTTCAGGTTAGGATCAACCATGATTTCTTGGTTTAGTAGGAAGCAATCTTTAGTTGCATAGAGTTCCACAGAAGCCGATTACATTGCGGCATCTATGGGAGCTTGAGAAGCTGTATGGTTAAGAAAACTTCTTGTAGGATTGTTTGGACAATCTTTGGATCCCACTATCATTCACTGTGACAACTAGAGTTGTATAAAGCTTTTAGCGAATCTAGTGTTCCATGACAGATCAAAGCATATTGAAATTACCTACCATTATGTTAGAGACATGGTGGAGAGAAATGTTATCTAGTTAAGATATATTAGTACAGGTGAACAAACAACAAACATTCTCACCAAGCCTCTCTCCAAAACAAAGGCGGAATCCTTTAGAGGTAAGCTTGGTATGGTAGAAATGTAATTTTATTTGAGATTGAGTCTTAGCAATATTAATTTGTTCTACTAATATACTCTAAAGATGTTTAATGTGTAAACTCTTTTATTGTCATGTGTGTGTTTCCATGACTTCATGGGCCCCTGTGAACATCATTGAGAGGTGACAATCTTTCAATGATGAACACTTATACTTCTAGTTGTTATTGTAAGGTGACGACTTAACAATAATTAAACCTTACTATCATGATGGATATCATGTGATTTGATATCCGTGGACATGTCATGATAGTTAAATTTCATGGTGGATATTATGTGACGTAATATTCGTGGATATGCCATGAGAAGATATCCTTATGGTAGGCATCATGTGACTTGATGCCCTTGCAGATACCATAATGGATATTGTGAGTATGGTGAATATCACGTGACTTGATATTCGTGGACATGCCATTACTCTTGATATCACCGTGAGGTGATATCACTTATGGTGGATATCATGAGACCTAATATCCGTGGATATGCCATAACTCCTAATATCACATTGAGGTGATATCTCTCCAACACAATATATGGATCTATTGTGTCTACATCAAGATAATAATCATCCTCCCGACTAAGAGGGAGTGTTAATGATTTGTAGCTTCGGTCAGATTATTCCAATCGAGGCAATCAAATGCATAAGTGGCCTATCGGCCTTGAGCATTTTATCTCTATGCTTTTCTGTATACTGCTCTAATTAATTGCTATGATTATGGTTATCATAATGCATGATTAATAATTAGTATATTAATAATCATGTATTTATATATATTTAATAATGTATATGTATATTATTATATATACATATATACATGATTGAGTTTAATATAATAATTATTAATTATGCCAATGATATTAATCATGTTGTGTATCGATATTGAGTATCGACATTATATATTAATCTTGCTGTGTATCAATAATGAATATCGATATCATATTATGCTATCGATAGTAAGTATCGATCATAATATGGATCGATAATGAGTATTGACTCTGCATTAATCATAATATGAATCGATAATGAGTATCAATATTGAATAAACAACAAACATATCGATTTGTAAATTGACGGAGATTAGTTTAAGTGATCGGTCATGAGACATGTCTCATGTAGAGACATGTCTCACGTAGAGACATGTCTCCACGCGCGCACGCACACACACACACATATATATATTGACCGATTCAAATATCTTGCAATATACAGAAATTGATAAGCGTAAAGCAAGATACAGAAGCGACATAACATATACTTACACAGTTTAGTATCAACTCATCAAAATATATCAGGGACATTATATATTGTTCAGATCGATATTATCTTCTCATCATATCTCAGCAACATTCTATTGATATCAATATTAAGATCATTAGATCGATATAAATTCATATTGAATTTATATTGATATATATCCAAGCTCTATTATTGTGATATTGTGATCAACATATCATATGAAATCTGCATATACATCTGGAGAACATTGATTAAAATTTAAAAATTCCTATAACCTATAAATCTGATCGAAACTTAACATGTAAAACCAGTCAACTTGAGGATTGTGGTCCTTGCTCTTAATCAGTCATTAGTGAGAACATCCTCTCAGCTGGACAGTAGAAACCCAAGAGGAATTGTTCTATTGATGGTGGGACAGATAATGTTGTCACGATCAGTTTGTAGGATATAACTAGCAAAGAGAGCCATCTCAGGGCTGAGAGATTTTGAAAGATACATATAGGTGAACAAAGTACATAGATGATATTCTTTTATAAATTATTCATTTGAAAGAAAACTAGGAATGTGTAAAGGAATACTTGAAGGGAGGGAGTCGCTGTATGGACATACCAATAGACTGAAACAGCCAACTAGGCTATAGCTATCGGCAATATTGCTGCCCACAGGGACCTCAAGCAAACAGCTCACTCTTAAGAATGAATGTATGCATAGGAGTATCTCTCTTTCTCATTGGAAAGATCACTCATGCATCTAAATCCAAAGAAAAAGAAAATGATCTTAAATATGCTTTGATACATAAATGTAGGGGAATAAACTTTAGTTGTACAATGCACTAAGGGCCCGTTGATTTGCTTTGGGTCATTGAATGTGAAGGAGAGCATGTGCACCCATTGAATATCTACCCAATCAATAGGACCCAAGTTTAAACTCAATGTCCAAGATCCATCAAACATTGGGGCATGAGCCACACTTCATGGTGATATGTTGGAAATACATCTAAAAACATTGAAACTCAAAAATAGAAAGAAAGTATCAAATTATGAGTATAAAGAGGTGGAACTGTAAATTGAAAGCTTAGTTATGTGTGGATTGTAACATTTACACGGTCTCTTGTGTAGGACAACTGGAACTTGGAGATCACCCTAGAGGTATTGTAGATCATGATGTTATTTGTACCAAGGTTGACAATTGGCTTCCTAATCTCACAAAATTGACCAAGAGCATGCAAGTCTCTCAACAACTCTAAGGAGACTAAGAAAGGATGAACTCACACCAACAAAATTAGTTATTTGTCAAGACATAGAGAAAGATATTGTAATTTCCCCATTTTTGGTCACTTTAGTATTGCACTCGGCTTGGGCTTTCTTGGTGACTATCACCCTTGTCTAAGAGGATATTTGATGTGGGTAATGAGCTTAGTTCGTCTTGTGAACTACTATGCCACTTTCTGTATTGAGTTTCGGCTTCTAGTAGGTTCTTTAAGATTCTCAGACAGAGTGTCTATATGTAGTAAGTCACCCAGTTAGGCCCTATTTTCATTCTAGTGAAACCAAAATTCGATTTTCATGTTTTTCGATAGTTTTCATAACTTGGTGTTTTATTGGCATTAATGTAATTATTGTACTAAGATTTGCTTAAGTTTATTAAAATAATTTAATGGGCATCTTATTATAATAGCTCGTTGGAAATATAATAAAAAATTTTAAATGTTGGATGTTTAATAAATTGAATGAAGTGTCAAGAATTTATAAATAACGAAATATATCACTTCTTGGAGATATAAGGCTTAATTTTAATTATAAAGTGATTTTATGTTAACTTTTTGAGAAAGTTTCTGAAAAGATTTTAAAAGGAGGTTTGGAGAGCTCATTTGGCATTATGTAGATTATTTGTTTTCCCTCTGGTGAAACCCTTGTGGTTTTGTGAGATGTAAATTGGTTTATTTCAGCCCCCTTGAGGACTAGAACCTTCTCAGAGAAGATTAATCTTGGCGGTGAAAGATTCTTCCTTGACCAATGCAATTTGGCTCATTCAAAGTTATAGGTTGTGTGAAAAGGAGTTATTGTAGGTTAAATCATTCAGGGTTCTTGCTTGGACTCAATAATTGAAGGCTACTATAATTTGTAAAGTCTTGCCAAGCAAGACAAATTGCTGAGTTATTAGGGATGAAGGGTTGATTGAAAAATCAACAGAATGAAAGTTATTTGTTGATTTCTTAGTGTCACATTTTGGATGACATTCCCGAATGAATATTTATCTATTATTAGAGGTCTGTTGGATGAAAGTAATGCCCTAGTTGAGTGATTGGATATTTTAATGGTTCTTTCTATTGTTAATGTTGGACATGGACTTTGGAGTAAGGATTGGGTGAGGTTGGTATGCACTTGTCACTAGGTGTCATTCCTTCTGGTGTGTCATTTACTTGGTAGTTTGAGGGGGTTAGATCACTTCTTGTTGGAAGAAAATCAATTTGCTAGTCATGGATGCCAAGAGGAGACCAATAGGCTCACATAATGACGCAAACTGCTAATCTCAGAGAAATCTGCTATCACTCGACTGAGAATAGTGGCATAAGGGCTTCCTAGATGTTAATGAAACAAACATTATCACTTTGTACATGGTATCTAGCTGCCCTTTGTTGTGAGGTTTTCACACCATCGCCCCAAAGAATTTGGGGACCCCTCAATTTTTGAGCGGGCCTTGGCAATTTTCCTAGATCCGGGTATTCAGATGCCTTAGCGAGTTTTGGAGTAACCCTGGGGTTTTGAGACGATAAATTTGCAATATTTTTTAGACTTAGATGAATTTTGGAAAATTGATATAATTGCATAACTTGAACATTTTCCAAAATTTAATTGTGAAATTGGATATTTTTGGGAAAATCTTGTAAATTTTTGGTGGTGAAAATGGAAATTAAATGGCCAAATTTGAAATTAAATTGCCAAATGGAGATAATAAATTGCAAAATATGATAAAATTAATTGCCAAATGAAAATTAAATTGCTAAATAATTTTTGGATTGCAAAAAATTAATTAAATTGCCAAATGGGATTTTCAAAATTTTAAATGGAAAAAAAAAGAGTAAAATGGAATTGAAATTTATTTGAATTTTAATTCGCTGACAGATTTTGATTTTGGGATGGTGTTGTTATGATTTAAATGGGCTAAAATCAATTTTTCTTGGGAAAAATTCTAAATTTATAAAATGAAAAAAGCTACAGCTGGCAGCCCCTTCCCATTTTTTTATTTTTGCTTGGTATTGGGCACAACAAATATAAATTTTTCATCACCCAAGGCAGCCATCAATTCCAGCCCCACTTGCGATTTTTATGCATTAATTTGGCAATTTTAAAATAAATAAAATCATATTTTTGGGCTGAGTGTTTGTAATTTAGAAATTTAATTTGGGCCCCTTTGTGTGTTAAATTCAATGTATTTCAAGGCCTAAGAGGTGTGAAATTCAAGGTAAGTTATTGGGTCCACAATGGGAAAGGTCTAAAACTATATTAGAAGCCTAAATGACCTTTTTTCAAAATTTCAATTTTAGGGCCTATGATAATTTCGGATTTGGCTAATTTAAACCCATAATTTTTGCACTATGCTAGCCCAATTTTAAATTAAAATTAAATACCTAAGGCTGTGTGATTTAATGCATTTAATTTGGGTTATATGTTTGACAATTTAATTAATTTTATTTTCCCTCCAATGCAGGTCGGTCCTATTTGAAGAGGCAAAAAAATTAGTATAAAGGGAGGGTTTGTCTCATTTTCTCATTCATTTCTCACTTGTCTCTTGGCAGCCAAGGAGGAGCTCTTGGAGCAGGAAAAGAGCGAAATTTTGCGAGTGCATTTAGTAAGGGGCGATTTTCTTCTTTTGGTGGAGGAGTGCATTTTTGGTGTTGTCTTCTTTTTTGGAGGAGAATTTGTTGGTGTAGAGGAGGATCTTCATGCTTGAGGGTGAAGGATGGTCTAAAAGGAGGATTTTCTCCTTGTTCTTGCTTAGTACATTTTCCCTATTTTTTTGCCTGCATCATCCATCCATCACTTCATCATTTCATCTAGGTCTTGAAGTTGGGAGATATAAGTGTAGTTTCCGTTTAGGATTTGGAGAAAGGAGATATAAGTGGTAGTCCCACCTCTAGGAACAAAGTTGGGAGATATAAGTGTAGTCCATCTCATAAGTATTCGAAGAGGCAGAAATAAGTGGTAGTCCCATCCCTAGGCGAAGAGGCAGAGATAAGTGTAGTGTGATAAGCATTGGAGAGGCAGAAATATGCTAGTCCATCCCTAGGATTGGAGGGGCAGAGATAAGTGTAGTCCCACCTCACTGTAGAAAGAAGGGGCAGAAATAAGGGTTAGGATGGTGGATGCTAGTGCAAGCAAGAGCCAAAGGGCAATGCATACCAAGAAAGACAAGGAAGACATGATGCCCGAGACCACCTTCTTCTCAAAATTGAAGCAAGTTGGTGACACCAACATCGGTACAGTGGACATGGTACAGTTGAGAATTGGTTGCACGAAGGCAAGAAGGGAGTCACCAAGTCATCAAGGCTCACCAGGTCAGATTTCAAATCAGAGTATGGCGATCTTGTTGTGCTTCTCAACCGAGTCATGGGCTCCGCTCAAAGTATGCAGTTTGATCCTTGGATGTATTATTTTATTAAAGGAATTGAAAATGGAAAAAGAAAGTTGGATTGGGCTAGAATCATTAGTGAGAACTTAGAGTTGCAACTTAGGACAGTGCAAAATTAGAAACAATTCTACATGGGGTCTTACCTTTTCTATTTGATTGCAAGATTGTATGAACATCCTGGACTTAAGGCTAGAGGGGTGATTGGCAATGGGCTCGGACAATGCTTGGTGCATGAGTGCTATCCCCAACTTCATTTGCACAACACCAAGGATTACAAGATATTTTATGATGCCTTTGCCATGAAGACAGTAAGGATATTGCAAGGGACACCCGCAAGGAGGCTCTCACCGGAAGCAGAGACAAAAGTTAAGAAGTATGGGAGTTGGTTCATCCAGTTTTCGCAATTCACTTATATTAGAGTGGTTGGATGCACGGCTTGTCCCAAGAGGCTTCCAAGGTACCCACCCGATAGGATAGTTTTGATGGAGTTGGCTAGGCAACTTGAGCAATATGACAAAATGATGAAGCTCAAAGGTGAGACAGGGGTTACCTTCTCACTCATGATAGGCAATGATAGTTGTCCCAATTCTGTCGCCTTTGTGACTGCGGAGAAAGAGTTAGAACAATATCATATAGGATGGTATAGGGCAAGGCAAGGATTCGATCTTAATGGTCTAATCAAGACATCTCATGGGGATTCATTCGAGCATATTCCTACTTTGGAGGATTTTTGGGCCAATGCACAGGATGACTTTCATGTGAGGAAGTTGGCTTTCTCAAGGTTATCGGCGGGCATGATGAGGGCAATTAGATGGAGAAATCTTGATATTCCGGACCAACTGGAAGAGGATGAAGATGTACTAAAGGAAGATTACAGTACAGTAGAGGGAACGGAGTTGAATCCAATGGATTGGGATGATCATCAAGATCTTTCCTTAGATGCAGTAACAAGGACAGTTGAGGTACACACTGAGTGGTGGTATAATAGGAAGTTTAGGCAATTACAAAGTCAGAAGGTACACCGTACCTATGAGAAGATGAAGCCAAAAGAGGAGATTCCAACGGAGTTAGTCAGACAGCAAGGTGGGGGTAGTGGCCAGCAGCAAGCAGTTAAGAGAAAGAAGAGGAGTTTGGAGGTTGAGAAAAACAAAGAACATCAAGAGGCTCCGGCAAAGAAACAGAGTAAAGTCCCATCAAGAGAGCATAGTTGAGGCTAGGAGCCAAGAGGTTGGTACAAGTGAGCAAAGGGCAGCGGTAGAGGTGAGCTCTGGTTCAGAATCAAGTGGTTATAGTAACAGTACAGGGTACTCTCCTCTTTCGGAGAACCAAGTTGAGGAGGATATGACAGTCAGTGATGAAGGAAATAAGCCAGTTGACATCGAGGCTTTATCAGTTGAGGAAGGAAGCCAAGCGCCCAAGGCCGTTGGTGATGTTGTGCTAGTCGAACCAAATCCAGATTTGGGGAGATGCACTGCACCACTATGGTTGAGGCAGATGCTTATGCCAAGGGGCGAGGTTGTGGCAGTTCGAACAGTTGAAGACATTCAAGGGTTAGCCAAAGAGGAAAATATTAGTGAGGAGGTAGGTTTCATTGCAGATTGGAAGAGATTTGAAGATATTTGAGGCTAGGCAAGGCTTGGCTATTCGTGCAAGCTAGTTTGGTTAGATTTGTGGACCTTGCAGGAGGTATGGCCAAGGCAGGTGCCCCCAGAACCCAAGAGTATTGAAGCAGAGGGGGGTGCATGCAAACCAAATTCGAGTAGGAAGGTTAGAGAAGATCAGGAAAGTTAGGGAAGGCAAGGATAATGAAAGAGGAAGGCGAGACAAAAGGTTGAAAGAGGTCAAGTTCGATTTCATGGGGGTGGCCAAGAGCAAGGCTCTCAAATTGCAAAGAGGTTCACATCCAGGCAAGCCACCGAGGCCAAGAGAAGATTACCCCAAGTACATGGAGACCTCACCCTTTCAAGATCAGGATATCAGGTACAAGCAAGTTCAAGTGGTGATGAGAAAGTTTCTAAGGACGAGCTCAAGCATCCAAGGCTTCACCTCATCTCAAGGATTAAATAAATTTATAACATAAGGTTGATGAGGTGGCAATTTCACGTGCATGCAATCAAATCATGCCAAGTGTCCTATGTTCTCATTGGTTGACAGATTATTGTAATTTTCTCATTGGCCCACAAAGTTGGTGCCCTCATGTAATTGGTTGAAAGATGGTTACCCTAATTAGGGTTTGTAAGGTTTAATCTTGGCCCTTGATTTTGCCCCTTAATCTTGGCCACTCGTAATTTTGAGCCTCTATATAAGGCCATTTGTTCTCATTTGTAAAGGGGGTTATGTTGGAGAATTGTTGCCAAAATACTATCAAAATTGTTTGCTATTTATTGTTGCGGCTTGCATGGTGGATATACATGATTATTTTGGTGTATTGCATGGTTCTTCTCATCTCTCAAATTAAAGTAGGATTTTATTTCATGTTGTTAGAGTAGAAGTATGTCATGTCCCCATTTTGGCTGACATCGTTTGGCATGACGGATTTGCCTATCATCGACTCTCGTAGGCAAATGGTTTGGAGAGAGGGTCATTATGTTGATCATTTGATTGCATTTTGCTGACAGAGCCTACATTCGGTAGAGCCTACATCCAGTTTGGGCCTACATGCAATTGTAGTGGAGCCTACATCCAGAGTGAGCCTACATCCAGTTTGAGCCTACATCCAGTTGTAGTAGAGCCTACGTTCAGTCTTGAGCCTACGTTCAGTCGTAGTTGGGCCTACATTCAGTTATGAGACATTTGGGCCTACATTGTTATAATTTTGAGTTGAGAAATGTACTTTATTATTATAATGTTATTTTATTATAAAGTACATTATAATTGGATGTTTTTAGAAGTTCTAGCAACTTCTCAAGGAAAAGAATAAATAGAGGGCTTGGGCTTTCATTTGGACATGCTTGGATTTGGGATTTCTTCTACTTCTTCCATTGTGGAGCAATTTGTAGTTTTTTGGTCTGCAAATATCATTTGATCTTTGGGAACGATAACTCCCCTAGATTGGCATAACTGAGGTAGTGAAATATCCATTGAAGGGTTGCATTATTGGAGTTGGTACTCAGCCAATTCATGTTGGACTTCATTGAGAATTGATGTAAGGGTTTGCAATTGTTTGGAATAAGGGTTTGAATTCATCATTCGTATTGGTGAAGGTTGGAGACAATTTTGACACATTTCCAGTCAGTACATACCAGGCCCTGAAATCAGATTTTTATTCATATCTCCTAATCCACTTGGAGATATTTTTTATGCATTTAGGAGGACATACTACAGTCCCTGGCGATTCAGAATATAGCATTTTTGGCAATCACAAGCTTGCTAAAGATTTAATACTGCTGCCGTACAGGTCCGTACTGTACGGCCTATTACAGTGGCAGGGCACAGTGCAGATTGGGACCAGTTCTGGGTGCAGCTCGTGGGTCTCTTCATCAGTATTTTATCCACTATTAATGGCAGCGTATTTTCCAGGTTCCATTGCATATTTTGGAAGTTTATTTTTGTTGTCTAAATTGTAACAGGAGTTGCATTTTCGATCCCTGCTGTATCAGTCCTCCTATTCTCAGAATTCAGTCACTGTCATAGTTTGTGCATATTGTAATCAGATTTTGAAGGTTCATAATTCCATTAGCATTGTTTTGATTCAAGGGTTGCATTCACAGACACTGCTGAACATGCTAGATGCATTACTAAATGTCAATGGTTGATTATGTGTCAAGAAAGCCTATGAATTTAGTCTCAGTTTGTGCCCAGCTGTAGAGGACATTGGTGTAATTCGAATAGTGACACAATGAGCATGTCTGATTCTTTGTAATCAGTCCTGTCAGTGCATTGTTTATTTAGTAGAAGATTGAAGTTGCCTAGCAAATTGAGTTTGCAATTTTATTGTAAAGAAATCACCATTGAATGAATGTATTGGCACTGATTAGCATTATTAGGTTGAGTGGATTTGCTGCTCAACATTCTTCACATTCAGTATTTCACTTTCAGCAGTACATCTGATGCTTGCCAATCATTTGACAAATTGCCACTGATCGGATCAATACTATTTGATAACATTTTACTTCATTGTTGATGGCCAACTGTTTGACGATTTGCCTCTGAGTGGGAAAATACTATTTTATAGCATTTAGCAACACTTCTAAGCTGAACTCATTAAATATCATTTTGTAAGGAGGAATTAGTCCACAGCAGTGCTATTCAGTTTGCATGCCAAGTGTTTGACGAATTGTCATAGTTCAGTTTTGGGGGTTTTTAGTGGCCTTTATAGTAAGGGTCATTACAAAGTAGATGGCTAGTTGTATGGTGATGTTAGTGAATGTTTGATAGGGATCTATATACTAGGCCACTAGCATCCTAGCGGCTTGTTAGGAAGCCCTGTGTGGTAATCTAGTCCAATCGCTCCCAAGTTCTACTTGCATTTCATCTTTCCGCTTGTACTTCAAGTTGGGTTGGAAGATAGGTGTTAGTGTGAAAATTATAAGAGTATCCCTTTGAATCATTGCACCAATGGAGGTAGCGCCACAGGCAAGCTTTCATTTGGTTGGATCCCCGTCCATTTGCTAATTTCTTCATTCATAGGAGTAGTAGTAGAGCAGTAAGCAGTTAGTGGTAGGAGTAGTTGAAAGTGAAAGTGATCAAGGAGAAAAGAACAAGTCAAGCAAGTGAAGTACCACCAAGTTATCTTTGAATGAACAACATAAGCCCGCCTACGTGATTAACCAACAAAATCACATTAATATAACTGAGTTAGTATCCACAGGTGTAAGGAACCTTGGAGTTTTTCTCATGTTCTTCATGAGTATTTACTTTTCAAGAGATGGTTGAGTGTTTGGTATTCTATATGAAGTATTCAATTGCTATATGTTATGTAGTGGTACAAAACTGACATCAACACCGTTCGACCTTAGAGGAAGCTAAATGCAAATCTGTTCAGGTTCAGAAACTAATCATCTATATTTCTTTTTTCAATCAAAGATAAGTTTTATTATAATAACATATTTGAATTGGCTGAAATATATAAAGCTATGTTCCAGGATGCTTCGGGGATGGGGATGTCAAGAGCCATTTTTAGGGGACGATGATATAAATTTTTTTAAATTCCCACACATGAATTTCTCAAAATATAACAATATATTATAGAGAGGGAAATATATATATATATATATATATATATATGTCAATAACTGATAACAACAATATCAATATGTAAAGAAATCATGAGAGTGGTAGTATAACAACAATATAAATCTCAATAAAGCATTATAATAGCAGTTGCTAACATAAAAAACCATGGTTTATCAATATCCAAAAGTGTCAAACATGAAAATACAATAGTCTATGAAACCAAGCCTCATTCGGGCCATCAATATCCAAAGACTTAGAACCGTCTAAGTCACTATCACTTTGCCTAATTTGGATCATCCAATGGTAGTTCGACCAGTCTTGATTGCACCTCCTACTCATCAAATTGCTTAACATCTTTAGCATGAACATCCCATCGCGCTAGTAGAGTCTGTTGATACTTAGTAGTCTGTTGGTCTCAAAGTCTCAAGGCACTATGAATTGCAACTAGTTTTTCAACTCGTTTTGAAGTAAGCCTGTTTCTTTTAGTGGATTTGATGAAGCCATAGGTGGACTGTTTCTTCTTTGTAGCAAAGGAACTAGCAATTTGTGAGAGAAAATGAATGACAAGTTGTTTGAAATATGGTGTGCCCTTCACATGAAATTTCCACCATCCATTGGGTCTTTTTGTGCAATGGTGGACTTACCTGTCCTAGCCTCTAGTTTGCTCAATGTTTGACCTTGAAGATTGGCAAATTGAAGACATTGCTCTCAAAGAATGGTGGCATGATTGTTGTTATACATTTTACGAAAGGTTGTAAGCCCCTCTATCACCTCTTCATTCTCAGAAGGAAGCATTCAAAAGCCAAGTCTAGGTGCATACCACTTTGGATTAAGAGCATAGTCAAGCATATGAAGAGGGGTGTTCATTGTGTTCCACCTCTTTGTGACAATAGGTCTATATGCTCCTCATAGAACTGCAATTTAGGATCCTTTTGACAAATTGCTTTCTTCATTTGATCAAGCATGCTATCAAAAGTCTCATAGATCTCTCCCAAGCTAGAAGAGCTAGTAAGTTGCATACGGATTACCCCCACAACTGGTGATATAATTGAGCAAATATACTTGTAAGAAACATCTAAAAATTAAAACTTTTAAAATATGGAATAAAACAAAGTGTAACAAACTTAAAAAAAATTAAATTTTCAGATTTCTTACTTGATTTTGGCCTACCAAGTGTTAAAAAGTACTCTTTCTCTCACTGCTCTCCCTTCTTTTGTCTTTGATTGATCCCACTTTTTCTAATCTTCACAAACAACCATGGATTGTAGAGCATTTTGTACCTCCAACAGTCTCCAACAAAATATAATAGCTAGCATATCTAGCCTTGATTGGTTTGAGGAATTCTTTCTTTGGATATGACTGGAACAATGTAAGTGAAGTGTGATGGTTACATACAAACATTTGTACATCTCTAGCCTCTGTGACAGCTGCCTTCACCCATTCTATTTTGCCAATGTCTTTCAAAGCATTATTCAAAGCGTGTAGACAACATGGAGTACAAAAAATATGTTTATGAGCCCTCTCATTTATCAAACCAACTAACTTACAAACACGAACTGAATCTGTCAAAACCTACACAACATTAGATGGCCCAACCTCCTTTATGGACTCCTTCAATATGGTAAATTGGAAATCAACATTGTTAAGTTTCCCAAAACGATAAATAGCTCTAAGAAATTATGAACCAACAGGGCATGTAACAATAACAATAATGAGTGACCCATGTCAATTATTAGTCCTCCCATCCATGACAATGGAACAGAGAATCCTCATCCATGTTTGTCTCATTTACCGTCCATCATCATGGTCACTTTTGAATATTTTTTGTCAAGGAGGGAGGTACACAATCTATGTTCTGCAGGGGGCATAAGAGGGTCCAACTATCCATATTTCTCTCAACATAGTTTTGAAATAAGTTGACCTTGTTAATCAGAAGATGACCATTTCTTATTGTGAGTTGTAGTGATTTTGTCCTCACTCACTCCAGCCATCTTTGCCATTTTAATATGCTGTTTGAATGTTATATTGGCTCACAAACTTTCCACTCTCACCCACTAGCTGGCCTATAAGCCTAGTATGGCTCCCATGATAATGAATGTTGCAAACATGGCAAAGCCACTTCTTGCAGCCCCCTATATTTTCTCTTGTTGGTAGTCACATTCGTGGCAAATTAAAACAATGCTCTCTTGGGGTTGAAAGGGCCTTTTGCAAATTTTTGAATAGAGGATGTAGGGCATGTATAACGGTCTTGTGGAATAGAAGCTGAGGTTCAATTATCAGAAGTAGAAGGGTCTACTAACATTGTGTTCAGTTCATTTTCACTTTCACCACCCTCGTGACTGTCACTACTGTAGCCACTCATTTTGTGGTGTTTTTGTTTATGGTTGAAAGTCTGAAACCAAATCAATGAAAATATTTTTCAATCTACAAAAACTTACCAACAAGCTAGAAACTTAGAAAACGAAAAACAACAGACCTTGACTGTAGCTTCAAACTTGCAGCTGATAACTTGTTTCAGACTTGAAGCATAACAAAAATCAGTCCATTATCTCTTCTAACCACTTTAAGCTGTCCTCTAGATCATGCCAATCTTTTCTCCAAAAAGAAAAATCTCACAAGGAGCAAAAAATGAGAAAATAAAAGAAGAAATATGCTTGTTGGGTTACTTTTTTTTTTTGTACTCTTTTTGTGATTTTAGGGTTCCTTTGTGGTGTGGGAGTGCTTGTGGGTCCCCTACACCACAAGACAGGCAAAACAAACCTATATTTTGTTTCTTTTTCTTGGCTGGAAGTGTCCCCAACCGCAGGGGACACCCAACCATTCCTGAGACAAACAAGGGACATCATGGATGACCCTTGGCTGTTGCAAGGAGGGTTGGGTATCCTCAAATGGCTAGGGGACGTTTTGGCCATTTTTGATTGATTCGCAAGAAGCAGGGATGGTAGGGGACTTTCCACCTTTTAACGATGATAGGGGACATCGACTGAGAGGGATGAGCAATGTAATCATCTGATTGTTAAGCACTAAAGAAAATCATAGGATGGTATGAGATACAACACATAAAAAAGGCAGAAGTCAAAGAAGGGAATGGTATGAAAAATCACATTTGAAATGAATCCTAGTTGTAGATAGAAAATGGTAACACGATGTCAGCTGAGATAGGAAACATAATTTTTTGAATCTAAGTATTAATATGAATCATGGGATCCGTTGATGTGAGTTTTGTGACTTCTCCAGTGTGCAGGATAAAATATTAAGTATCCTATCCTCTCTTGAACAAGGGAACCTCATATGCTAAACAATATGGTGATTGTGTGATTAAATAAGGCAACCCCAAGGTTTGCACTACAAACTAGCGACTTTGTGTTGGATATAACTCAGTGAATGTGATATGATTTGTTGGTAACCGTGAGGACTTGCACTATTCATTCAATGGGATATCAACTTTCTAAATGTGAATGATTTGGCAATTTGAGCTCGTCAACTACTTCCAATGAAACAAAGTGCAAAAAGGATTGGGTTTAGGAAGCTAATTTAATTCTACCCCTAACTCTACCAATGCAAGAGATTATTGATGATAAGGTTAAACTAAACCAATTCTTGCTTCTCCAACTTAAACAACTACACAAGAGAAGGTACAATCTTCTAAGGGCGCGTGGATGATGTTCAAATTGCTAACATTCATTCAGATACCCAATTCTGGTGCAATCGAGATGAGCATTCTCAATTGAAGTTAAGTGCTTGCAATGAGGTCAACCTAACCTTGCACTGTTACTTTGTCATAACCCCATTGTAGTTCCTGTCAAAGACGGTAAACATAAGGCCATGAAGAACCAAACGTACAAATTAATTAATGCTCAACTCTTAATACTAATAATATAATATTATAATAAGAATATAATAATTAATAAAAATATCAATTCTTAATATTATATCACTTCTTAATATTAATATCAATTTTTATGTCCTACGTTGCTCACTATATTTTGAGCCAACTTAGTCAATATATCTTTAACGTTGACTTATGTCAATGAAAATAATTAAGTTAAGAAATACAACAAGACCACGAATAATGTACAACAATTAGGAATACAAGAGATGTCTCTTGGTCATTTCAAGGTATAAAGAATGGGGAGTATCGTGTCAATAAAGAAAGGACAAATTATGGAATAAGGAGTAAAACGAATATGTTATTACAAGAGTAGGGGCATCCACTATGGGAGATAACCATCGACAATGAAAAATCAAATATAATAACTCTCAACAGTGACATTGAATACTGTTGTCTATAATTAGTTATTTCCAACGAACCAAGGCAACAATATCCTAGAATATATTCGACTATCTCAGGTACCGCAAGGTCTTTAAACAACGTCTTCAAGTATTATTGATGCAGGCTAATATCATAGGTTTCTTGAAGGATAGCATTCTATAAGGAGGCGTCAATCAGCAAGACGATTGTTGATCTTCTCAACAGGATAGAGAATTAATCTCTTTGATCGATGGAGAAGATAATGAAATGGGATATTATAATGGGGTATGTTTCCATCGAGGGATAATATGTATTTGTATTATATCAATAGTTATTATAATCCTTCAATATTAACCACCAATTTATATATATATATATAAAGGTTATGTTAAATAAAAGTATATATAAGAGATTATAATTATATATATGTCATGTTATACTTCAAGTATGTATGATATATATACATACATAATCGTAATACAAAGGATATTAATGTATTTGTAATACATGAGTATTAATATATGCATAGCCTCTTCCTTAATCTCTTGCTATTGCCCCGAGAGATGATTGATTGGTGTTGTGTAGGGAGGGGCGGAGTAAATCCAGAGAGTGTATTGGTGTCAAGCGCCCTACAACAAGTAAATCCACAATCTCCTTAGGATTGAGTTTGGGAGAGACGTAAGGAATCTGGGCTTAAATATGTTAACTATCAAATGTATGATGAACTATTCATTAATTGCCTTGGATGCTTAATAATATATGTTGATCATTGTAAGTTGATAACCTTTCTGTTGGAGGCCTTACATCTATACTTATATTTGTGATATAAAAGATAGTAATATACACTAGGTCAATTCCTTAATCACTCTCTAATACAACAAGGGGATAGGGAGTTTGTGGAAGGGAAAGACAGAGTAATTTCGGTAACTTGATGGGTAGTTCCCAACATTGGGGTTAAGCCTTGAGGAAGCCTGCGTATAGATTGTTTCACGTGCCCTTTGCACAGTAATTGTACCATCCTTCTTAAGGCTAGTGATTAGTAGTGAAGTAAGAAATTAGGACTTAAGTATATATTACAAATCAAGGATCGTTCTTCATATAATTTGATTTAATGTATAACAAACACAATCCAAACCCCAAATGGAAATTTTAGAGCAAATTAAGTAAGGTCCTAGTTGGGGACATTACATACTTGCAATCAACAAGTACCAAAAGGTATGAACATGAGTTTCACCATGAATCACCAACAACAATATCTTCCATTCATCTACTTAACTTAAACAACTTTTACGTAACATTGCAAATCCTATTATAAGTGAGAAAATGGGAAATCATGGAACACTCCAAATAAACACAAGTAATTCACCATGGAATCAACCATTGTTCAAAAACTCGTGTGGAATTGCAAGGACTTGCGAGTCCAATGGCCAACTGAGTTGACTCGCAAGCCGAGTCCAGCCAAGTCTTGGCCCAATGACTCGCGTGAGTCTTTGAGATGGACTTGCGCAGCCCAGCCAAACACCCAACCAAGTGATAAAAAAAGGTTTTTTTTTCACTTTTTCTCTTATTTGGTCTTTGCGCTTGGTCATATCAACAAAATACATAAATTATGGCTCTTATGTTCTTTAAATGCATTAATTTCTTTGTGTTTTATGTAAAACTACGGTTTTTTCCTTTTGTCAAGTCCTTTCGCGAGTCTAAGTCTAAGTGCAATTTCTTGGTTTGCCGAGTCCGAGTCTTTGAACGATGGAATCAACAATGAAACTGGAATTTCTTTGGCAGCATTTTGGCAACAATTTCTTCAAAAAAATTCCCCTTACACATGATTTGAGCAAGCCTTATATGGAGGCTTCAAGTACAACAAATTGCTCAAATTGATCCAAGATCAATGACCTAGATTATTTGAAATAACCCTAATTAGGGTTTATCCTAACTACCACTTACAACCATTAAATACTGACCAATGAGAAAATTACATAGCTTTGGAATACATATTCTCTTGAAGATGAACCAATGAGAAAATTCATTGTGGTAAAACATTAAATGCATCCCACATGCCAACTTGGAATAACTTGATTCGTTGAACTTGGACATGTCAAGTTGCGATCCTCTGATTGGTTGAAGATGAATGGATGCCACCTCAACATTATCTTGCAATCTTTGTTTCAACTCCACTTCTCCATCCTTTCCACTTTGAAATCTTTTCACTAAAATATTCTTAAATTGTACTTGTTTTGGTATCTCGGCCTTGATCTTTCTTAAAATCTTGAACTTGGCTTGCATCCTGACTTTCCTTATCCCATGAGATGCATATATTTGCAATTCGATCATCACCCTTGGTTAAGGCTTCCGACAAATTTGGATATACAACATTGATCATCATAATCCTTTCCTCTACATCATTGAAGTTGTGATATCTTCCTCCTTTCATATTACTCTTGCTGTTGCAATGATTTCCCCTCCAAGTCTTAGGATTGTTAACTTTGCACTTGCATTTCCTTAATCTTGATCTCCTTTGCTAGCTTGATGAGTGATTGGTGACTTGCCTTGTCGATGTTTCTATGCTGACCTTGATGTTGCAATCATCTCCACCATGAAAATCATCCTTGCTTTGCCATCTTCACTTATACCTCCTCCATGTATCCTCACAAAACAAGGGAAAAGACTTGTGTCCAAGGGTAATATATGTAAGAAGAAAGTCACTTTAAAGAAAACAACTTGTGAATTGCACCTGATTTGCAAATTTACTCTTTAAAAAACCTTAACATTTTATCACAACCTACCAATTTCACAAAACCAATTTCTGATTTTTGGGTTCAAGTTCTGATTGTTCTGGGTTTGAAACGCCTGATTATTGCTTGAACGCATCTAGTCCAATTGAAATTTCACCATTCCTTAATCAAACCTGTTCGGAATTTCCAAATCTGAGTTGTCTCAAAGGTTTGATCCACATTTTCAGCCTGCATTTGGAAAGTTTCGTGGCTTTCAAGCCTGATTTCTCCATCTTCAGCAAGTTTGATTTTCTTTGAATGCCAATCAAATGTTTGATTTCCAATTTCTTCTCTGATTTTCACTTGATTAGGTCTGCTCTGGAATTAGAATTGATGTTTTGTATTGCATTTGATGGTTGAAATGAAGAATTAAATTGCTTTTTCATAGGATTCATCTTAAGCGACATGTCCATTGGGGAGATAATGTGGGCCAACCAGATCTTGAGTTTAATTTATTTGCAATTTACTTAAGCCTTTTCATGGCCGACCTGGCTTGTATTTCAATTTAATTGCAATTCATTTATCTTCTCTATAGGCCGACTTGGTTTGAAATGCAATTCACTCACCCTTCTCCATGGGGATCACATATGTCAAAGGGCATTTGTAATTAATTCCAAGGGTGGTCAGATATCCGACCCCTCTTGGGATTTTATCCCAAGGGAGGTCGGAATTCTGACCTCTTTTGGAAATCTTGCTTATGATTATTGCAAATCCATGTTCACCCCAAAAGCAAATTGAATTTCACTTTCTGATTTAGACTTTTTTTTGGCAAATCGAATTCTTCTTCAATTGTTTGGATTTTATCTTGGACAAGTTTGATTTTACTCAGATTTCTCATCTCAGGTGTTTAGATTTCGTTTCAGATCAACCTTGAAAATGCATTGCTCATTCTCAAACTGAATCGCATTTCCTTGAATTGTTTGGATTTTAACTTTTTACTGGGCAGAAATCAGGGTGCTCTTAGGAATTTATCTCAAAGGAGGTTGGAATTCCAATCCCTCTTTGAAATCTTCATTGAAGACCATTTCAAAAAAAAATTTAAGTCTGGGAAACTCTATCATGACAGGTTCAGATTTTCGTTGAATTTCTTGGATTCTTTCTTTAAATGCAAATTGAATTTCAATTCTTTGGTTGGAATTCTCACCATGTTCTTGGATCAGATCTTCATTCTTATAAATGCTTGCCGAAAGTTTAATGTTCGTAGGCATGATCTTTAAGTCCAATCCCTTGTTGCAAGTTTGAAAACTTCATTAGCAAGCCCAGATTTCAACCTTGTTCCAAGAGTTTTCATTTACTAAGCTGGTCGGGTTTCACTCTTGCCTTGGAAATTAGTCCTGACAAAGGTCGAAAGTCTGAGCTAGGTTGGAATTTTATCCCAAAACTGGCTGGATTTCCGACTTGGTGTAAAAACCCCTGCTGGTTCTAACTCTGAAACTCAATTTTGCCCATTTGACATTTCATCAAACAGTTGTCCTACAATGTCTTTGCCTGCTGTTCTTTGTTTGAAATTGTATAGTTTGGGTCTTGTATGCTGCAATTGATGTTTTTGAATGCTTCTAGCCATAGTTCAAAATATAGTTATCGGCAACTTATCGCCAAGGGCAAAAAAAAAAATATCAGGATGTATCGGAGATAAGTCAGGAACTTATCGGCGAACTTCTCGGGAACTTAAAAAATGGCTTAAATTTAATTAGAAATGCATTTTTTTTTGCAAAATTCAATAAGGAGATTCATCTAATGAGTTAGTAAATGAGTAGACAAACCAAACAAGCTGATCTAGATATATATAAATGCAAATATGTATCAAAATTGCATCCTCATGTGGAATGCTGATGGCTGGTAGCCATAGTTTGATAGTCTGAACTCTAAAGAAAACTAAAAACAACAAATTGTCTTTGTAAAACTATAAGCAAATACATATGCCAAGTACAATATCAAACTAGTCTACATTCTTCCTCTAAGCCTCTTGCCCTTCCCAGTAGCTCTAGTAAAAACTACGGGAGTGGGAGGGGGTCTAGCCCTAGTAGTCCGCTGTGGCTATGCCATCTCCCTCTGTACAGCTGGCTGTGATTGGACCTCCACCCTAGATGTAGATGGTGCTGACACTGGCAATGACGACTCATCATCTGTATCCTCCTCACTCTCACTGCTCTCATGATCATCCTCCTGAATGTCATCCAATCCTGCTGTGAATCCATCCTCCTCCATAGCCTGCCTCTCCAAATCATAGATGTCATCGTCTGTGAACAATGGAGGCTGCTCCTGTGATGTCCAATCACAGTATGGATCTATGTCATCCAAATCAAGTGGCCTTGCTGGTGGTAACTCTACCTTTCTTATGCGCAACTTAAGGTTATATTGCACATAAACAGAAATTGTAGCTAAAGTAAATAGAAATCATAGGATCGTAATGAGTCAAATCATAGAATGTATGTACAATGAAGATCCATAAGACATCAAATCATAAATTTATGTAAGATGGAGATCCGTGAAACATATGTCTATCAGTATCTGTAAGATCCATAAAACTAAATTGTTTCATAGTATGAATCTGTGATGCTTGATCATTGATGATTGATAAATGCCAAATGTCAAAGTCTTCATAACTAGATCTTAGGTAGTCTTTGTTGGTGGTTGTTTTCAAGTCCCTAGGTCCGGCAAATGAGGTTTGAATGATTTTGGCTTGTTGGGAAGTCATGTCTGTCTGCGATTTGGGCGAGAGCTAAGCTAAGTTTGTTATAGAGATGGGGTCGAAACCAAGTGATTTGTGATAAAACGAGTTAAAACCCTTTGAGAATCCTTTTGCCAGCTTCAGTTTGACCTTAGAAAGCCATGATGGATTGTGGGAGGTAACCCTACTAAAGGCTTGTTGAATCCTGAAATTTGGTTAAGTCTGGAATTTTTCAAATCTAGAATCTGCATCTTAACTCCTATGAAGCTGTCATGTCCCCTTTCTAGAGACATGTTCTTCCATGACGGATTTGCCTATCATCGACTCTCGTAGGCAAATGGTTTGGAGAGAGAGTCATTTTGTTGATCAATTGATTGCTTATTGCAGTTGGAGCCTACATTCTGTAGAGCCTACATCCAGTCCGAGCCTACATCCAGTTGTAGTAGAGCCTACGTTCAGTTTGAGCCTACATTGTTATAATTTTGAGTTGAGAAATGTACTTTTATATTATAATGTTATTTTATTATAAAGTGCATTATAATGGGATTTTATAATGGATGCTTCTAGAAGTTCTTAGTAACTTCTTAGAAAAGTGAATAAATAGAGGGCTTGGGCTTTCATTTGGACATGCTTGGATTTGGGATTTCTTCTACTTCTTCATTGTGAAGCAATTTGTAGTCTTTGGTCTGCAAATTCTATTCGATCTTTGGGAACGATCACTCCCCTAGATTGGCATAACTGAGGTAGTGAAATATCTACTGAAGGGTTGCAAGTTTGGAGTTGGTACTCAGCCATCTCATGGGTACTTCATTGAGAAATTGTTAAAAGGGTTTGTTTGTGGTTGGAATAAGGGTTTGAATTCACCTCTTACATTGGTGAATTATTTGGCAAAGGATTAAAGACAATTTGGCACATTTTCAAACATTCCATATCAGGGCCTGGAATCAGAATTCTGCTCATAACTCCCTAGATACTTGGAGTTAATTTTCGTGCTTTGGAGAGGACCTAAGTACCTCATTGGCGGTCCCATTGGTGGCAAATTGGGGTGTCAAAACCCTTCACTGATTTTTCTACAGGAGCCGTACATGTACGGCCTGGTACAACAGGGTTATCTATGCACAGCTGGGGCAGTTTGTGATCTATTTTGGCCTTCCTTGCGTTGGTCTTCATCAGCCTTCATATCAGGGTATAAGGAGCAGTTTCCAGGTGCATTACATGAGTTTTTTGTTGATATTATTGAATGCCAAAAATTGCATGTAACAGTCATTGAAATATAAGTCTGAAACAGTACTGTTCTTGTATCATTTGTATTGGAATCAGTCATTGTTGTGGTCTTGGAGTCATTGTAATGAAAGGTGCATTATAGGCCTTGTTTCTATCAAGTTTCTTGCTATGTAACAGTCTATATATATATTCAGGGATTAGTTACAATAATCAGACATTGCTATTGGTTTGGTATAGCAAAAGAGTGCATTGATAGGACTTTGTGCATGTAAGAAGATTCATATATCTCATGCTTTAGCTCTTGTGTTGTAATCAGTCCATAAGTCAGTGTTTATATTCAATAGTTGTAACAGTCATACATTGCAATCAGAATTGGAGAATTCAGGATATGATGGCTCTGAGTGATATTTAGTATTTCATTGTTATTCATTTGCTACTTTCTTATATTGTTATTGTTATCTCAATTGCAATTGGATGCCAAAAACAATAAACACATTGAAACACATCATTGCAAGCAAAACATTTCAGTGCATGCCAACTGTTTGACGAATTGCCACAGTTCAAATTTGGGGTGTTTTAGTGATCCTACTGGTGAGGGTCATTACAGAAGCTGGAACCTATCTCAAACATCCTAAAGTATATATATTTTATAATTTATACAAATATAACTTAAAGTATAAGAAATTAAATAAATCAAACTTATACTTAAATGTTATATTTGTATAAACTTACAACAAATAGGAAAAGGCAAAAAAAAACATTGAAAATATTTGTGTTTTTTTAAATTTGACTTTAGTTTTTAGCTATCCGCCAATAAATCGCGATAAGTTGTCTACTTATCGCCGATATATTGCCGATAAGTGCAACTTATCGGCGATAAGTTTGCCAGGCGATAACTATACAAGTTTTATCGCCTGGCCAAACTTATCGTGATAAGTTGACTTATCGCCGATAAGTCGGCGATATTTTGATCTATGCTTCTAGCAATGGAAGATTGCTATAGAAATGATATACTAGCTGTTTCAGACCTTTGACAAATATTTAAACGACTGAAATTAACTAGTACAGCTAGTTGACATAATGACGAACACTTGTCATGCATCCTAGGAAGACTAATATTCATCTACAGAAAATGGACATTTTTACAAACACTTGGCATACAATCTGATAAGCTGATTATGAACAATTTAGATATGACATTACATCAAACGTTTGGTATGCATGTTTATTTCTCCACAACTATTTCACATAATTTACAATGCCAAAATGACTGTGAATTAACATTTCCATTCAGTTCTGAAACAATTAATAATCCTGAGAATATATTTGCAGCCTGCATTGATTGATTGATATGCATAAATCGCAGCTCCTAAGCTGCATCTCCCTTGACACCAACAATAGGGGAAAACACCAATGCTGGTCCTTTTTAACAAAGCGTCTCTATTCCACCCGCCTGCAGTCTCATAAATGATTAACACTGCTACCATTGACTGAGTGACATCCTTAGATAAGGATTGCTACTATCTATATACTCAAACACGAATTGGAATAAATCGCTGCATTAGTCAGTCCCTTAATCTGCAAATTGATTTACCCTTGAATGCTAATTGCAACATATAAATTCATAACCATTTGAATGCAATTAGAGGCTCCGTCTTGAATCTCTTTCAGAAGATCAAATTTAGAAGTTATTTCACTTCGTCAAATAATTGCACAATTGAAGAATCCCTGCTCTCCAATGGCTGAAGACGAAACCCTAGTTTCTTCTTCTCATGAACTTCACCAATTTCAAAAGCATAAACAACATGAATGAATTGCTTCTTCACAAAGCATTGCTTTTATAATAATTAAAGATGTCTTCTTCAAGACACCAAAAGAAAGTAGCTTCTCTCACTCACTTTTCACTAAAGAGCCTTCATCAATACACTTTTCAATTAGAAGTCTTCATTTAATAACTTTGAATTAATAATAAATAACTCCCAAGCTCAAAGCTTCATGAAGGCACTTTTCACTTAAAAGGCTTCTTCAACACACCTTTCACTTAAAAACATTGCTTTTAAGACTTAGGATTATATTCCATGTGAATTAATGATTAATACCCCCACTAGGCGCCCAAAAGCAATTTATAAACTTAATTCAATATATACCACTGAAAGTGCCAATACCATCACCAAACTGAATATAGCGCCTAGATGCCTGCTAGAAATGGAAACTGCCATCGCTAACTTACTATAAATAGCAAGTCGATCTCCATGGACCCTCTAAACAACCTACCAGACCATGAGGATCACAATGATGGACTGGCCTCACTGACTACTTGCCAACTACTAAAAATAGGGGACATTACACTTGGGTTGGAATTTTATCCCAAGACAGGTCGGATTTCCGACTTGGCTTGGAAATTTCATTGAGGTTGATTTCCACGATTTCACTAAGTGTTGGAATTCTGTCACACAAAGTTCAAATTTGCATCTTGCAGTTGGATTTCATCTCAAACTTAGGAATTTTGTCTTAGATCAACCTTGTCTTAAGATTTTTCATTCACTATGCAAGTCTGATTTCACCATGGCTTAGGGAATCTTATCACCATTAAGATTGGATTTTAGGCAGGTCTTTGGATTTTTGCATTAAACTAGATCAGAAACGAGACATTTTTTTGGACAACTTTCCTTGTGTTGATCAGAAATGACATCTTTGTTACAGATTTTGTCATGCATTGCAATTATTTCTTCAAATCCAAAATCAAGATCTCGTGTTTATCAAGAATTTCACTTGGGATCAGATCAAAATTTCAGTGTTTGGAATTCCTTCCATAGGCGGGTCGGATTTCACCATGGGCTTGGGAATTTGTCTCGAGAGAGATCGGATTTCACCATGGGCTTGGGAATTTGTCTGAGATAGGTTTGATTTCCAACCTGGCTTGGAAATTTCATTGAGGTTCACTTGAAAATTTTGCTAAGTGTTTGCAATTCGCTGTTGAGGGATTACCTTTTCACCTTGTTTACTTGATTTTTCCTTCAGTCATTCAAATCAGAATTCTCTTCTTTGATTAAAATTTACCTAATGCTGTTTGAAAGTTGTAAATTTGTCATGACAATCAAATTGAACTTAAAACAACACTTAGCTTTCACCTTGTATTAGGAATTCCCATTGTTTTCAATTGCATTTTCAGATTCACTCACAATGTTGAGTCCATTCTCTAGAATTGCATATGGATAAGTTCATGGGCTGATTGGGAACTTGAGGGCCCTTAGGAATTTTATCTGGGAGCAAACAAAAAATTTCACTGAGTGCTGGATTATGATTTGACATTTGAAACTTCCAACTCACTCGAAGATCCTAACTTGCAGCTAGGGGTTGACTTTCATCCCAACCTTGCTCAAACTTGCTACCTTGTTAACCTTGAGATTTCTAAAATTGTTGCCAAACTAAGACTAAACTAAACAAACTACCAAACTACAAAACAAAAAAGTGGGGGTCCCTAGTTGCAATGGGGCATGTGTTTACAACACAACAAGATGGTTGGAGATGGGGGATGCAAAAGGGGAAAGGAAGGAGGAATTATTGAGAGCAAAAGTTAAGAATACATCATCATCATTTGGGAGTTAACTGCAGATGTAAAAATCTTAATGTGGGGGGCTCAAAGAATCGGCCTGTGACATATCAACCACATGTCCCCAAATGTGAAAAAGAAAGTGAACTTGCAAGAATGCTGAAAATAGGGATATCATGAAGAATTATGGCACCACAAGATGCAAGTTGAGAAAACGCTTCCAATAACCTTGAATCAGTTTCTACCCGTTGATTGAGGATTTCAACATTCCAGGGTCCTTCAGATTCAGCTCAAAAAGATAAATATTACCCTTATTAAGAGATGGAAGGTAATGGACGAAGTTGTCAAGAAGAATGACATTTCCCATAGAGAAGATTTGGAAATTCCCATGTAAAGATAAAGGTACAGGTCACCATCACCGAGAACAATGAAAGTTGAAGACATAGAAGCCAAATAACCCACTACAATTGTGGTGTCTAGAAGAAGGGATTTTCCCCTTGTGACCCAAAACATATCTAGCTGGAGTGTTCATCAAAAGTAACCAATAAAACCAATAATCCAGGCAACTGTGAATGAGGTAGGAAACACCTCCTGATATTCATGTCTTCTGTATGAAGATTGAGATCTAAGAGTAACTAATAATGAGATGGAGGGCAAGTTATTATTGACCTGAATTAAAAATGTAAGTTCTTGGAGAAGACGATTTCCTAAAAGGCACTGGAGAAGACCTCAGTGAACCATTATAATTTCAACAGGTGACTGAAGGACTATGGTTGCGTACTTGAACCTGTGATGCCTTCATTTGATGGGTTAATGGTGTCACTACTCAAGAGAGGGAAATCACTAATTCCTACCTTGCAATTCTGGACAATGACCCATTTGTTTTCCTGCCTACCAGTTGGAAGCTGGCGATTAGATTTTTTGAGTTCCTCACTTAAAGTCATGTGAGGACCTTGTTCAAATAAAATCTTATTGGCCAGAGAAAAATATATTTTTACCTCAAATCTCCTAAAATTTTTGTGGAAGATTGGAAACAAATGAGAAGAGTTCCATTTGAACTCACTCTAGACTTGTCTAGAGTAATGTCTTGAGGTCAAAAGGTTTCATGCACAAACACATACCATGAGTGCAAAGTGTGCATGTTTCTGACTGTCTTTTTCCTCGAAAACAAATGCAACAATAGTAGTTGTTTTTCTTGGAGTAGTTGCATTTACGGGCTATTTTTGATGACCTGTTTCTGGATGGATTACTAAGAAGCAGTATCTTAGTTTTTCAGAAACATCATCTTTAATGGGCTGAATTCCTTCTGTTCGGTATTTTGGATTAGCAGTCCCACAACACCCAACAAAAGGAATTCTCACCTCCTGTTATTATCATCATTTAAGATCCACAAATGTCATGTATTCTATGCATGCTTCTGTAGCTAAAAGAAGAGGCTGTCTCTTTCCCGTGCTTGGTTTCAGCTCATGAATTTCACCACTCGCCTTAACTAGATATTAAGTTTGGTGGCAAAGCCACCATATTTGACATTTCAAGTCAGAACCCTTGAGTCAGAGAGGATCTGACCATCTGAGTTAAAGGGGTTTCATATTATATAAAGAATATGCAACAAACTTAAGGCAAATAGAATCAAAATCTTTAGAAAAATAAAAAAATCCTGAATTTCTAAGTTCCTGAAACATGCAGGAATTCACTAGGACATAGACCAATACTATGATTGGAATTAACACCCACAAAACCCCCTTACAAAAAGTTCGCTTGAGGTCACTCACAACTTTTTCTTCCAGGAGAAATTCTTCAAATGTGAACATGCCCTTAATTTAGGTATGTGATAACTCCACAAGGAATATATTTGGGAAAAATCCAGGGTTTGTGTTGTGAATCATATGCAAGAACCCATGGCTTGGAAAAGTTTTTGTTTGTCCAAACGAAGCTCTCAACAATTATTAGAGAACTATATAGACGGGATTTCAACAGATTATTACACATGCAACCATGAAATGCATCTAAAAAGGATAGAAAATCCTCGCAAAATTTCATTGATATTTTTCCTCATATAGTGAACAAATGGAAACATTTCCATTGAGGTTCATGTAGAAATGTGGCATCTAAACTTGTCCCATTTTCTTCTATATGTTCTTGGGAATCCCTTTTTGAAACATACACATTACTTTGTAGATGCCTAGATGACCTAAAATATACTTGGGAATCCATTTTCAATTATCATTCCCACAGTGTATGGCGTGACTTAGGGAAGGCCTACACTTGCTACAGGGGCCATAAATTAAACCTTCATGATATTGTAAAGAAATCCAAAAACAAAATATTTTTTCCTCAAGGTTTGAAATTGGAACACAAGATCAACATCACAATTATTAAAACATGAGCAGATCTAAAAATATAATGGGATATGCAAATCACTTAACATGATCCACATCATTGAAAGACCTATAAAAAGAAAGTGTGTTTATTTGAAGATAAATAAGGAAACTATTTGTAATGTCCCTTGTTGGGATCTTCCTTAATTTATCTTAAATTTATCAATTAGGGTTTGGATTGTAATGTCCGTGATAGGATTAATCATTCATCTTATTAGATTTAGTTATCTTTAACACTCATATCCAATCTTATTACTATCTTTTACTCTATGAAGGGAAGCGTAGATGTTATCCAAGGTGCCTAGAGACCAACTACAATGGGCTCCCTCAAAGTTTATAGGTCCAAGCCCAAACTATTAGGACGCTGACCCCCACCCTATTTGGGATAGATAGCCATTGCTTGGATTTAGACAAGCCCCTCCTTGGTAATGGTAACACTTAAGTCTTCCTTCTTAGCCAAATAGTAATAAGTTCTATATATCTATTCTTATTTTTATTTAATTAATATTTATACTATTAATATATATGTTTACTCACTTAAGATCTTACTATATATATATATATATATAGTCATACATATATAAAATGTAACTTATATATAATTCTGGTATTATGAAAATATGTGTATAACATATATTCACTCAAATATATTAGCTTTAATAAGGATCTCTAATCCTAAAAGACTGCAGATAATATTCTGTAATTCAACATTGATACATAGATAAGTTATATCAATATGCTGACCTATGATACTTGCCAGCCAAATAATATAATATCAATTCTCTTTTTATAAGCACAATTGAGGTGTATTCTTTCTGAATACCCATTATAAATAATAATTCCTCTTCCATCACACTATCTGATTTCACTATTTTATATATATAAGTTGATACTGTTATTAATTCTAATTCATTATCATTAATATATATGAATATATATAAATCCATCTATATTTTTAATTTCATTAATTATATATATATCTTCTAATTCTTTTATACTGCAATATTTATATACTTCTATATATATAGATAGATATATTAATAATCTATAATATTGACTTCACTTTTACAAACTGTTGTTTATGCTACAGCCAACACACTAGACCATATATTTATCCCTTATCATACCATATTGATCTACTATATTTTGGGAATCAGTAGTATCCATAAATAAATCACAACATATCTGTTTGCTGTTATATAGTACTTATCAATAATATAAATTCTGTTTCCCTTTGATTCATACTCCCTTCCTTGTTCAGTACTTTGAGAATGAAATTAATTTGTATTATATACATGGTCTGTGTACCCTTTGGTATGGGTTGTGTGTGAAGAACCCAAATTGGCTCTTCCTGAATATTCAATATTAACTTCGAAATTTTTGCAATTATATCTTAACATTGCTCCAACAGCAGTTATAAGATTTATTTATTCTCAAACTTGAAATATCAAATTCTAATTTAATAGTGTCCTCTTGACATATCATAAACTATTAAGCATTTGCAAAGGAAACAATTACATAATATCTTATTATCGAAAACAAGTCAAATGAGCACCTGTAAATCAATAATATCTTTCGGCTGTCACGTTTGCTTGTAATGAAACCGCCACCCTAGAAAAACAGCTCATGTGACTGTTATTGTTACAGCAGTAGGAAGAACGATCACAACATATATACTTGCGGCAGATTGTAGATGAAATGCAGCCGCAGCAAACAATACACCCAATTCTCAGTCCCGTTCCTTGTTGATGTACACAACTGGCATCCGCAGCACTACAATTCCTAACGTCACCTCAGCAGCAATATCTGATCAAACACAGCAGACTCCCACGTGCACAGTCTGCAAATACGAATGTATGCAAGCCCAGAATTGTACGGCCAGAAATAACATACAGCCCAGAATGCCGTACGGCTCAATACAACAGTTCCACAATTGTAAATTCAGCTTGTTGGTCAAGCACAACTCATTGGCAGCTAATCCAACTCAAAGCGCCAATTCTCTGAGAATTCTCATTCTCCAGAAAATACATTCAAACCCTCGTTTCCAGAATCTGTACTTCTCTTCATTTCATGAAATAATAATCATAGCATTCAAATAAAATTTTCAGAACTTCATTACATTGTATGAACAAATACAATTTTTTCAGCAGACCACAAATCTTCAGATTTGAAACTTCCACAAATTCGATATACAACAGCACCGAATTGGGATCTCAGAATAATCAACTGTGAAATTCACCATTAACAGGCAATGGCTCAAATCACAAGAAAGAGGAATTAGTCCTTGAAACCCTAGCTAGTGTCATGTCCCCTTTCTAGAGACATGTTCTTTCATGACGGGTTTGCCTATCATCAACTCTCGTAGGCAAATAGTTTGGAGAGAGAGTCATTGTGTGGATCATTTGATTGCTTATTGCTGACAGAGCCTACATTTGGTAGAGCCTACATCCAGTTTGAGGCCTACATGCAGTTGTAGTGGAGCCTACGTCCAGAAATGAGCCTACATCCAGTTCGAGCCTACATTCAGTCTAGTAGGGCCTACATTCAGTTATGAGACATCTTGGCCTACATTGTTATATTTTTGAGTTGAGAAATGTACTTTATTATTATAATTTTATTTTATTATAAAGTACATTATAATTAGATGTTTCTAGAAGTTCTACTAACTTCTCAAGAAAAAGAATAAATAGAGGGCTTGGGCTATCATTTCTACATGCTTGGATTTGGGATTTCTTCTACTTCTTCATTGTGAAGCAATTTGTAGCCTTGTGGTCTGCAAATACTATTCGATCTTTGGGAACGATCACTCCCCTAGATTGGCATAACTGAGGTAGTGAAATATCTACTGAAGGGTTGCAAGTTGGAGTTGGTACTCAGCCATCTCATTGGTGCTTCATTGAGAATTCGTTGTAAGCGTTTGTTTGTGGTTGGAATAAGGGTTTGAGTTCACTTATTGCATTGGTGAATCATCTTGAAGACAATATTGCACATTTTCAGACATTTCATATCAGGGCCTAGAATCAAAGTTTTGTTCATATCTCCTAATTCCCTTGGAGAATATTTTTATGCTTTTGGGAGGATCTTAGTACATCCCTGGCGGTCCATTTCATAGCAATTTGGGAGTGTTAAAAACCCTCACTAAATTTCCTAGAGAAGCCGTACAGTACAGCCAAGTACGGCCCTGTACTTGCAGGCAGTACAACAGAGTTGGGAGGTGGAGTTTGGGACTGTTCCAGTCCGTATTGCATCAGCGGTCTTCATCAGACATTGGGAAGCGATTAACAGGTTCCATTAATGGTTTTTGGTTGCATTTGATGACAAGGAAATTGTAAAAATTGCATGTCTCAATCACTGCTACAGCAGTCATACTTAGTCACTGTTATAGCATATTCAGTCAGTCATTTATATTGTCAATTGTCATTATAGTAGCATGTTTTTGATGGTACTTTGAATGGAGTAAATGAATGCCTTGTATGTTCATTGTATCAGTCATGTAAGCAGTCAATAGATAATCAGACATTGATAGTTGCATTTCTTTTGTTGTCATGAATCAATGCTCATTGTAATAGTTTGAATCAGACCTAATCTACAATCAGATTTGAGAAGTCCGTGATATATTGGCTTTGCATTATCATTTCATTTTATATTGGTATTGTTATCTCAATTGCATTTGGTGCCCAAACAATAAATTCATTGAAACACATCATTACAAGCAAAACATTTTAGTGCATGCCAACTGTTTGACGAATTGCCACAGTTCAGATCTGGGGTGTTTTAGTGGTCCTACTAGTGAGGGTCATTACAGCTAGGGTTGTATTCTTCATGAACTTCAATAAAATAATGATTGCATAATGGATGAGAAAAGTGCTTTTTCGAGTAGAATATATAGTTTTTTTGGAAAAAACACTTTTTAATATTTTCACTTAATTGGCTTTTTAAAAATAATCTCACTTTATAACATTAAGTTATAAAATCATAAGTTATTAAATTAAATCAAAATAATTTAATTTAATAACACATTAAAATATAAGCCATTGAACTGTCTGACTGCAATCAACGAACTTCTGACAAAGTACCAAGTCCAACTGCCCAGCTAGGAATAGGCACTGCCCTGCCAGAAATAGCCACTGCTAAAAATAGACTTACTATAAATAGTAAGTCTCTCAAATTGGAGATTCTCTGAAACTCGATCCTGAGATATCTGACGCTCCGTGCAGACATCCTGCTAATCCTAGCCATACCCAAAATACCACTTACTAAAAATAGTAAGTTGACCAAAACGATCCGAACGAAGAGTAGACCTGATAATCTGAACCTCCAGAATAGAATCCCAATGCTGGCTCCACCATCTGACCCCCTCCGATCGCCTGATTAGCCTGTGAGGGTCACCAAACCAAGCTAATCCCATAAGTCTAAAAACAGGGACATTACATTGTGACTCCTCTTAAACAAATCAGATTTTGTATAATCACACCTCTTATACAATTGTTATTGCTTCTATACTTCATGTGATTTGTTGTGCATTATATAATTATTTTATATTATAATTTATTTGTTTATTTATTTATTTTATTTATTACTTATATATTCATACAGTACCATTATTATTACAATAATATTTTAATAATACATAATCATATTAAGATTATTATATTTATAATAATGACAATCTTTGTTTGTCATTTAATCTATTGGTTTATATAATAATATTTTATTCAACTATTATATTATGTATTTTATAAAATATTTCTTTTGTGATTTAATTAAATTATTTATTATCAAACTCTAGGATGGGGACATCACAGTCCTACCCTCCCAAAATTGCTTGTCCTCAAGCAATGTTAATTTTATACAAGTTTTTCACTCTAATGTTAATATGTAAATTCATATCTTTGAGTCTTATTGTTCTAGGCCAATTAAATATAGAATCACACCTAAAACATCCATTTGAAAATATGAAATATATGAATATATGAAGACTCAAAGCATACATGAAGAATACACTTTAATGCTTAAAGACACGAAGAATACACTTTAATGCATGAAGAGACAAAGTATACACTTTAATGCATGAAGAGATAAAGTATGCACGAAGAATACACTTTAATGCATGAATACACGAAGCATACACATTGAAGACACGAAGCATACACAGAGTATACATATTATAAAATTCAATTCTTAAATCCTGTGTTTCATATTAAATAATTTAATTTCATATGCTATCTATATTTCTTGTTGCTAAACTTCATCCGATATCACTTGTTCTAAGGAGAGAGGAGGTCTGAATACAATCCAAGGCACTTAGAGACCACTTGATAGATTCCCTCAAAGTTTACAGATCCAAGTCCTTAAGCCTTTCTTGGTACGATGCCCTCAAGGCACTTAGGGTCGCTGATCCCCACCCTATTTTGGGAACTATCCTTTTGGGATTTACACCGACATCTCTTAAATTGCTTCATCCTTGCTTCTTAATTACTAGGGTAATATGAAAATCTTAGCCATGAGATTCATCACTTATTTAATCATGTTTTCAGTTTTCAACATTACCTATACATAATAGTCTGATCCCTTTTATTGACAAAAATGATTCATTAATTTGTATTTACCCTACAGGATGGCAAGATCATGGCTCTGATACCACTTGTAATGTCCCTTGTTGGGATCTTCCTTTAGGAATTTGAAAACAGGAATTTGTGAATTGGTACGGCCAAATTCTCATTTTGGTCCAAAATGAGAATTTGCTTTCTTCCACCTCAAGACCTGGAATTTGCCAAATTCTCATTTTGGACCAAAATGAGAATTTGGCCGTACCAATTCACAAATTCCTATTTTCAAATTCCTGCCATCTTCCGGCAAACAAATGGGCCGTTATTTATCTTAAATTTATCAATTAGGGTTTGGATTGTAATGTCCATGATAGGATTAATCATTTATCTTATTAGATTTAGTTATCTTTAACACTCATATCCAATTTTATTACTACGTTTAACTCTATGAAGGGAAGCGTAGATGTTATCCAAGGTGCCTAGAGACCAACTACAATGGGCTCCCTCAAAGTTTACAGGTCCAAGCCCAAACTATTGGGACGCTGACCCCCACCCTATTTTGGGACAGATAGCCATTGCTTGGATTTAGACAAGCCCGCCCTTGGTAACACTTTAGTCTTCCTTCTTAGCCAAATAGTAATAAGTTCTATATATCTATTCTTATTTTTATTTAATTAATATTTATACTATTAATATATATGTTTACTCACTTATGATCTTACTATATATATATATATATATATATATAGTCATACATATATAAAATGTAACTTATATATAATTCTGGTATTATGAAAATATGTGTATAACATATATTCACTCAACTATATTAGCTTTAATAAGGATCTCTAATCCTAAAAGACTGCAGATAATATAATATCAACATTGATACATAGATTCTGCCCAAAAGAAACATTGATACATAGATAAGTTATATCAATATGCTGACCTATGATACTTGCCAGCCAAATAATATAATATCAATTCTCTTTCTATAAGAACAATTGAGGTGTATTATTTCTGAATAACCATTATAAATAATAATTCCTCTTCCATCATCCTATCTGATTTCACTATGTATGTATGTATATATATAGATATATATATATATATATATATATATAAAAGATGATACTGTTATTAATATATACGAATATATATATAAATCCATCTATATTTTTAATTTCATTAATTGTATATATATATATATATCTTCTAATTCTTTTATACTGCAATATTTATATACTTCTATATATATAGATAGATATATTAATAATCTATAATATTGACTTCACTTTTACAAACTGTTGTTTATGCTACAGCCAACACACTAGACCATATATTGATCCCTTATCATACCATATTCATCTACTATATTTTGGGAATCAGTAGTATTCATAAATAAATCACAGCATATCTGTTTGCTGTTATATAGTACTTATCAATAATATAAATTCTGTTTCCCTTTGATTCATACTCCCTTCCTTGTTCGGTACTTTGAGAATGAAATTGATTTGTATTATATACATGGTCTGTGTACCCTTTGGTATGGGTTGTGACTCCTCTTAAACAAATCAGATTTTGTATAATCACACCCCTTAGACAATTGTTATTGCTTCTATACTTCATATGATTTGTTGTGCATTATATAATCATTTTATATTATAATTTATTTGTTTATTTATTTATTTTATTTATTACTTATCTATTCATACAGTACCATTATTATTTCAATAATAGTTTAATAATAGATAATTATATTAAGATTATTATATTTATAATAATGACAATCTTTGTTTGTCATTTAATCTATTGATTTATATAATAATATTTTATTCAATTATTCAATTATATATTTTATAAAATATTTCTTTTGCGATTTAATTATATTATTTATTATCAAACTCTAGAATGGGGACATCACGCTATTCCCTTTTCTTTATTGTATTAGTTTTTGAGTTTATGGCAATTCACATGCTTCTTGCCAATTTCAATGCATTCAGAGTACTTCAAGTGCCTACACTGTGTGGACATTGACCTGATTGTTAGTACGTAAAATGATAAAAGTTCTTTTGGAGATTATACCATTTTAAAATTTTGCCCCTATTTTAGGAAGGAGAAATCTCTCTGCTTTGTTTTTAAAATTTTAAATTAAGCACGACTTCAATTTCCCATGTTTTAGGGACTTCCGAATGCAGGAAAGTCTTCGCTTTTAGCAGCTGTCACACGGGCAAGGCCAGATATTGCAGATTATCCTTTCACAACATTGATGCCGAATCTTGGACAGCTTGCTGGAGATCCTGATCTAGGAACTTGGGGTTCTGCAACACTGGCGGATATGCCTGGTCTCATAAGAGGGGCCCATCTAGGAAAGGTATTTTCAGTTCTATCCCATAACTTAACTATCTCCATTTTTTACGTTTCTTGCTTGGTTGATCATATACTATATTATTCACTTTTGAAGGCTATAACTTTATTTCTTTTCAGGGTCTGGGAAGAACATTTTTAAGGCATCTCCGAAGGACCCACCTTTTGGTTCATGTTGTTGATGCATCTGTAGCAGATCCTGTACAGGATTACAGAACTGTTAGAGAAGTATATTCTATCATTTAATCTTGCTTGTTCCGTAGAAAATTTGGTAAATTGAATTGTTGGATTAATAAAGATTTTTCATTTGTGTATTCTAAAGTTGGGCATTTCTTTCTCGGCATGTTTATTTTTTTTGCCATTTATTGTTGATGGTCATTCGAGGAAAAAAATACTGGAACATAAGAGAATAATGCAACATGAGAATCTTTTAGTGACAGTTCCAATTGGGGTGTTTCATGAAGTTTGTCAAACCTTGTTAGTTTTTGTTATTCTTATAATCAGTGTTCTCCAAAGTAATATCCGATTAGGTTCTGATTAATGATAAGTTGTATGATTCTGAAATGCTCTATTTTTTCTTTTCTTTGTCTTGTTGTAATGAAATGTATGTATACTTCCACATGTATTTAGTAAGTCCATTGTGGGCATACATGATGTTGTCGAAAATTTTGTTTTAATAAAATTTAGACAACTATACAAAAATTTAATCATGTTTTCGATTAAATTAAATACGATTTTAAAACTCTAAGTATTTTAGTTAAATAAATAAATTTATTTATTTACTTAAAAGTTTTAAGTCGTTTTTAATGTTTATTTTTAGTTTTTACTTTATTTTTGTTTTATTTATTGTTGTTTAAATTTTAATAATATGTTAATCATATATTATTAAAATTTCAAAGTCAATTCTAGTCGGACTTTTTATATATGTAATCTTGTTTCAAAAATCTCAAATATAAATCTTTTAAACACTTTCATATGTAATTACAAATGTAATTCAATATGCAAAGGCTTTAAGAAATCCCGAAATTAACAAAATCGGAGAGTTTTTGTAACATTGCATATGTTAACGTGAGTGTAAATAATCCCGAAATATTAAGGAGTCGGACTTTATTTGTGCCTTTGCATGTTTTTTAAACATGTTAAACAAATGTTTGGAATGCCTAAAAAGCCCGAAACTTTCCCAAAGCCGTCGGACCTTTTACTTTGTATTACATATTGTAAATCATAAATGTAAAGCCTTATTTCCAAAATCATCGGGCTTTCATTGTATCATTGCGGAAAGGTGTAAGAAGCATGCCGAATGTGGAGGAGGAAACGCAGAGTATATTTGCCAGAACACTGAACTTCCATCAATGGAACTCCAAGTTCATTTCGAAGTGCTATTTTTAGGTCAAAATGCCGAGTTTATCCAAAGCGCTAAGCTCTCATATTATATTACTAAGTCTGCATTTGTTTTAGGATCTATTGAAGACGTTTTTCCAATGCTGGTTTGTGTTTTTAATCCTGCAACACCTACAAATTGTGAATAAGCATTGTGGAGTCATGTTTTTGGTTTTTCTTCAAAATTTTGTTCTTCAAACCAGGTATATCTTCCATGTTAATGATATTTTAATGGGTTGTTTTTCTCAAAAATGGCTTATATCTGCACTTTTAATGGTCGTTTTTGTGGAAAACGTGTTTTTCTTGTCTATATTTCTAGATGTATTGTGATTTTAATGGTCGTTTCTAGCAAAAACGTGGCTGTATTTGCCCTTTTCGTTGTTATTTTTGGCTTATTTACAAACATTTTTGCTTTCCCATAGGTTTTGGATTTTTGAGTTTTTCTTCATATTCAGCTGCTCCTAAGGTTTTCTGTATACGAATTTTGTGAAAAATGGGATTTGTATTAAGTTTTGTGCTTTCTAAGTCATTTTTTTTTTGTTGTTCAAGATAGTTGACAACAAATAAATTTCTTCTCAAAGAGCCCCGTCCAACTTGTATTCAACATATATGACGATAGAAAATATTTCCAATACATATGCCACCATTTCCAAAATAATGTTGGAAAATTGAATCCCTCATCCATTTGCAGCCATACCCAGAAATTTCACATTCATATTATTATCTTGAGAAAACTGAAATTCCCTTTCATTTCCATGAAATACAATATTTGAGAAACTTGCATACATATACCTTGCAAAAAATCAGTACACCTCATATTTACCATGCAATGTTTCATGAAATCTAAAGCATAATTCCGCCAAAAAGTTCTATTTTATGTTTGTTTTTCGGGATTTTTCATAGCCATTGCATATTTCATTACATGTCATTTTACATGTAATGAAATATGTAATCACCTCAAAAATCCCTGACTACATTTTTTGCCTAAATCCATTATAATTCCAAAATCAGGATTTTTGAGACTCATTACATGTACTGTTACATGTAATCAAAAGTGTAACTACCCCAAAAATCTCCATGCTAAGTTTATCGAAATCGGAGATTTTTACACCAATTGCATGTACTGTTACATGCAGTCAAATGCACAATCGCATCTAAAATCTCCTACAATACCCAAGTTGAAAAAGCAATTCCAAGAGCAAATCGAAGATTTTTGACCCGATTGCAAAATGAACTACATATGCAACTACACATGCAATCCTAAGTATTGTTTTCCTTATTGTAAGAAGTAATTGTAATGAGAATTGCGGAATTGAGCAATATGTGTTGTAAGAGGATATGCGAATTGCAGAGATCTGATATTGAGATTTGGTGAAGCAGTTGGTGCGGTTTGGCACAGGCAGAGGAGCAAAGATAAGTTGCTGAGATCAATAATTATTTTGGTATTATTCTGTTTGAGTAATACAGAGATCAGTTGGACAGTGTGTTTAGTGATCTTGCCCCTGAAGCTGTTTGGACAGTAGGTCCTTCTGTCTTCCATAACTCCTAAAAGGGTTAGAATCTTTTAATAGGGATTCAAAGTCTCCTAATAGGGACTGATATGTACTGAATGTATTTCATAAGGCTCCTAACAGAGTCCATCCTCTCACAAGGAATTTTTATATTGGTACATCTTTTGTGGGCATCATTCCCATTGGGGTTTACTCTCTGATCAAGAGGTTCCCTAGTTAACATATCTTGTATTAATTGTGTCTTGTGTATGTTTATCTTTCTATGGTTGTTGCTTATCTTGTATGCCACTACAAAACTTGCGTAACCATTTAGGAGGCGAGTGGACAAGATGACTAGGACTACTAGTTGAAGGTATTTCCTGCCATATTGTGGGGGATTGGTATCGACTGGTACACAAAATTGGACAATGCACATAAGGCGACGTGGGAAAACCTCAAAAAGGCATTTCAAGAAGAGTTTAAACTACTGAGAGACGACAATGAATTTGTGGCAGAAATGTACAACACAAAGAAAATGAAGAGTGAGAAGGGAGCTTACAATCGTAGGCTCAAGGGATTGTTGGGCAAGTTGGAGAATCATGTAAGAACCCCAACTGGATTCCACCCAAACTTTGCAATTTGCTTAAAGTAATTTTGTTAAACAGTTTACTTGTAATCAGTTTCAAGGCACTAATGTTGCGTATAAATAGAAATTAAAGATGTAGCTAAATAATGAAATCTCTATACTAAGTTCTCAGGAAACAATAGAAGAAATACAAAGGCCAATCTGATTACAACTGTCAATTTGTTCGCTGCTAATATTGCTCAGAATTATATAAGAACATTGGACAAAAATATTAGCTTTACGTTGTGCTTGAATCTTTTATACCATTAGCAGCCAATATTAACATAAGGATTAGGGTTACCTTCGCATGTGCCTCCAGATGTGAGTCAGCTTGAATGAAAATTCATGCCAATTTGGGGGCGCGAATCTCCTTACTAATAATGAATATTGTTCTGAATTAGATGCTCCAGGAATCTTTAGAATTTGCCTTTCAAGCCTTTGAATATATTTCCACAAGCACCAAACATCTACCACTTGCATCAAAGAGGAGAGTAGCAACACAAAATGCTATTCATGCCCACAAATACCCCTTCCATTAATTATCTTCAACAATAGTGCAAGGCCCATGACTTTTTCCAATGAATGGCTCTCAACACCTCTAGATTGTAGCTTGCGGGTGCACAAAATTATGAATTCGGCTCGAAGTGTTCCCATTATGATCTCCAAGAAATATAATCAAGTGTGGTAATTCCACTCACAAATACTCCAACGATAGCACAATATCTGCACCAGGGAAGACTTACATACCCAGTATTTATCCACGACAAGATATTTCATTCACTACAAAGTATTTCAATAATCCACATGGTAGATAAATTATAAGCAATCTATGTCCAATGGCTATAATATAGTTGGATTAAGCAAATGAAGATAGCCCGATAAATGATTGCTTGGACACTTCATTCCAACGATATTCTATTTATCAAATAATTTCTTTACTCACTACGATGCCATCACACCAAATATTACTTATCACAATTTTAGCGGTAACTATTTAATTCAAGAGGGGTCCCACGCAAATGAAGATTTATGCCTAACATGATAACAATCAAATTTAACACTTGACCCCTTAATGAATAATAGTGACGACAATATTAAATTAGCAAATATTTAAAGATCATGCAGAAGGCAGTGACTATTATGTTTCAAGTATTGGTCATCCAACACACAATAAATGCCTTCTATTTATTATTGAATCTCCTTTGCAAAGTTAAAAAGTACACAAACATAAATATTCTCGTAGAGCCAATGTTATTTAGAATATCATAATTTTATTCTCAAATAGATATATCAATACCTTTTTTTTATTGAAACACCATACAATTTTGTCTTTGAATGAAGACTTCACAAAATTTGCAGATAAGTCCAATAGCAAAACCTATATTAGCTCCACCTCCCATTAGAGAATTTGGGTTTCCGTCCTAATCTCTATAATCTGAGTTTTCTTCCTCAGATGATTCACTCCATGAAGGAAATAAATTACACATCAAATTTCAATAATAACCTGAACATATTTTGAATGATTCTCTCCTTGTACTTTTATAGCATTCTCCAGAAAAATCTTGGCATTCCATCAACTAGTCTCTTAACATTCCATTTCTTTGTCTTTTCAATTTGAAATAAAGTGACTTTTATTTTATAATTATGGTTGACATAAAAAGTCACTTTAATTGCTTTATTAAATAATTAAATTAAGTTGTGATTAAATTTTGACAATTAAATTTTTTTTAATTATATAATTAATTTCTAATGTTCCAAAAAGGGGACATTACAAATCAACCATCCAATGGGTTGAAGAAGAGTTGGTTCATTGAGGGGTTGATTCCCTCGTTGCGCAAAAAGATGAAAGTAGTGCCATCGTCCTCGTACACAATTGCCTGCAATTGGGCGGTTGACATGGAGAATGAAAGTAAGACATCGTGGGGAAAGAAAGGCAGTGATGATGATAGTGTAGAAGTAAGCAAGGGGGTGAATCTAAAACCATACAACCCCTACAGAAAGATATGTTGCAGATGATGGAGTTTAAGGAAGAAAAAGATAGTACCAAGGAAAGTAAATAATTGTGGTGCATTGATTGCAAAGTGGAAGGTCACACGAAGGCCATTTGCCCAGAAAAATCATTTTGCGACATCTGCCAAGTACTAAGACATTCCATCAAGGAATCCTTGTACAACTTGGAGTCAAGGAGCACACAAGTGCTCTTCGCCCAGAGACAATAGTGTTGGCATTACCCGGTGAGAATGTAACCGGTACATTGTAATGTCCCCGTTTTTCAGACTTCGGGATTAGCTTGGTTTGGCGGCCCTCGCAAGCTAATCGGGTGTTCAGAGGGGGTCAGATTGTGGAGCCAGCGTTGGGATTCCATTCTGGAGATTCAGATTATCAGTTCTGCTCTTCGTTCGGGTCATTTTGGCCAATTTACTATTTTTAGTAAGTGGGGTTTCAAGGTGGCCAGGATTGGCAGGGTGTCTGCACGGAACGTCAAACATCTTAGGATTCAGTTTCAGAGAATCTCCAGTTTGAGAGACTTACTATTTTTAGTAAGTTTAATTTTAGCAGTGGCTATTTCTGGCAGGGCAGTATCTATTTTTGGCTGGGCAGTTGGTCTTGGTGCTTTGTCAGAAGTTCGATGATTGCAGTCAGACTGTTCATGGCTTTAATTTTAAAGGTGTTATTAAATTAAATTATATTGATTTAATTTAATAACTAACGACTTTATAATATTATATTATAAAGTGGGAGTATTTAATAAAGCCAATTAAGTGAAATATTAAAAAAGTGCTTTTTCGAAAAAGCTATATATTTTGCTCGAAAAAGCACTTTCATTCATTCATTATGCAATCATTATTATTTTGGAGTTTGTGAAGTATTGCCCTGGCTAGGGTTTCGAGGACGGATTCCTCTCTCTCGTGATTTGAGCCATTGTCTGATAATGGTGAATTTCACAGCTGGTATTTCTGAATATCAATTCAATGCTGAGGTATATTGAATTGGAGGAAGTTTCATTTCTGGAGTGAAAATTCTGCAAGAGAGATTGTATTTATTCAATGCAATGAAGTTTTCTGAATATGTGTATTGAATGTTGAAGATTATCGGATTGAAGGAAGAATTACAAATCTGAAGTTTATCTGCTGGTGAAGTGTTAATTATTCATGACAAATTGTAATCCATTTACTGTTGCAAGTCAAATTAAAGGAGGCGGATTTATATATAGCAAAGGAATTTCATTTTTATGCTACGTTTACATCATACTAGGGCGTGAGTGTTTAGGAGGTTGTAACGCTTCATCAAATCTGGGCTTGAGTGTTTAGGAGGCTGTAACGCCTCATTCCCAGCTCACGCGATCTGCTGTTGGAGCTGAATTTCCTTTTTGCCAGAGTTGCGTCCAGCTACAGGACAGTCACGAGTTTGTATGAGCTGTCACGTACTTTCTCAGGGTGTCGTCCACTGCTTATGTTGGGCTATGACACTCTAAATTTGGTCACATAGTTGACGCAGCAGAGCTGCATTGTAATTCTGGGACTGTATACAATTCTGGACATACGTGCTTTGTCTAAACCAGTCACGTGCATACTCTCAGGGTGACGTGATAAACTGGAGAAGTGCCTTGCTGATTATTTAGGTACTCTGGATTTATTTATTGTATTTGCTGTCAATGTATTTCTTAGAGGAGTGGAATGAACAATAGCTATTGGTATTAATGTTCAAAGGGATATTTAATATGTAAAGAATATATTAAGTTGATAAGATAGACTTTCGAGAATGTATTATTTGCAAGTTACAATGGGAGGAATTGAAATGATCATAATAGTGTTTGAGTGATTTAACCAATTGAGGGTGACAATTTGCAAAAAATTATCAAATTTGGTATATTGATCTGGATATTCAGAGAGAGCCAACTTAGGCTCTTTACATACATTGCAAACTAGTTTTGTCATTGGTTGGCAAAGAGGTGTTGTCATTTATGACTAGGGATACCTACAATGTTCAATCAGGAACCAAGGACAGGTACAACTGACAATAATAAGCGCAAGAAGAGACTGGTTTTGAGACCGGTGACACATAGTGAGCAAGAAGAGGCATTGTCTCTATTACTGATAAAGCTCTAACTGATCATCAAAGCAACCGGTAACCAAGGAAGGTGCAACCAATAACCGGGTAACCGGAATCGAGGATCCCACTGGGACAGACAAAAAGGAATGATGACAAGTGAAGGTTTTTACCTGTGCACAACCTAGGGATATAAATCGATCAATGAAGACGTCATCAAGACTGATGAACTGAGGAATGTCACAGTCGACAAACACTTGTGTGACTCTTTGACTGGGATTTGTTGCACAAAATCCAAACGACTTTGTGCTATTAAGAAGATCGGTGCAAGGCAAAATTGAAGGTTTTAATGCCGAAGTTTGTGGCATTAAAACATGTAGCAATCTCTAGTGAAGGAAAGCTTTCGGCATGCATCTGTCGTTTCCTTCATAGAGCAAAAAAAGCACATGGCATGCTTCGGATGTTTCCTCAGTGAACTGAGACTCCACTGGGTGATGGATCCGAAGATCTTTAAACAGGTCGTGCATGTAAAAAGCGGAAAGGCAAAGAAGACTATATATTCTTTAGCTTGTGAAGAATATTGTTTGCCTTCATTCTGCCAAAGAAAAGAGTGAACTTGTAAGCTGAAAGAAGCTACGAAAAGGTGAAGAGAAGAAGAAGAGTGTGCAAGGGAGCACAACAACCAAGGAGAAGATACTTGCAGTGACCGGTGATGATTCTCAATTGAAAAAGAACAGTGATCTTATCAGGCTCAGCAAAGCCATTCTTAAGAGATCAAAACCTCTATTGCTCTCTGACCATTGCAATAGCAAAATCCCAGTATTTTGGGTGGACATTAACCGGTCCCTTGTATTGAATCCCTTAACCAGGTTACATCTATTTAGGTGTTCTAAGTCCTCTAACCAGACAAGTTCTAAGAAGCCTTATTTTCTAAAATCCCTTAACCGGGTTGTATCTAACAGTACATTTGTAATCCTTTAACAAGGAAGGCCCCTTACAGGGCGCACTTTAGAAGAGTGCAAAATTTGCGAGGTTTCCTCACACCGTGGTTTTCTCCCAATTTGGGTTTCCATGTGATAAATCTGGTGTTGTTTACTGTTGGTTTGTGTATTTGCTATTTCTCTGATAGAATCTGTTCTGCTTAAAGTTTTGGCTAGAATATATCAGATTTATTACTAAAATTTTAGTGGGTTCTGATTCACCCCTCCCCTCTCAGCACCAGTTGGGACCTTCAATTGGTATCTGAGTCATAGTTCCTTTTCTAAGCTGCTTAACCGCAATGGGGAAAAGTTCCAATGATGAAGGAAGGACCAAAGTTTTCCAAGGAAAACTTCACCTTATGGTGCATCAGGATGAAGCTGTACATGAAGACAATCGGAGATCAATATTAGAATCATGTAATCTATGACTACACTGAACCCAGTTGTACCTTGACGCCTGATCAACAAAAGATCAGCACAAAACACACAGCTACAATGGATATGATAGCAAGTACGCTACCTGATCATGTATATGCAGAGATTGAAAATCTCACTATTGCTTGCAAGATGTGGGCTAAGCTACAAACTGTGTATGGTGGGGACCCACATGTTCAAAGAGCAAAGGTAGAGAGCCTCAAAGGCAAATATGATGATATGAGGATGAATGAGGGAGAGGATATTGAACATTACAACAATAGAATCAAAGAAGTGATGAACTCCATCAAAAGCGCTAGAAGAACCCTGAGTGAGGAAGATGTGATAAGCAAAATACTGAGAACGCTAAGGCCACAATATGTTATCAAAATCTCAGCCATACAAGAGCTCGGATCAGTGACCACGTCTCAAGTCACTCTTGACTCCCTAATCGGTAAGTTGACTACACTTGAATTGAGTAATTTTGATAACAGCTTACCCATGCTAGAAGCTTCTTTTAAGTCCTCTGTTAATACGTCTTCCACCAAGAAAGGAAGAGAAACGGGTAATAGTTCAACCGGTAAGGCTGAAAGTTTTGTTGAAAATCGACTCTCTGAATAGATGGAGTAGGATGAGTTTGAAGCACTCATTGCAAGGAGATTTCCAAGAGGAAAAGGGAAGTACAAAGGTAAACTTCCACTAAAATGCTTTTCTTGCAATAAGATAGGACACGTTGCTGCAAGGTGTCCAGATAATAAAAATAAAGAAAAGACCAACCGATTCAAGAACAAAGCAAAGAAGTGCTACCTTGCTGAAGGAGTTACGGACAATGAATCTGAAGATGAAGAAATTGCCTTTGTTGCAATAAAAGAAGAAAGCCAAGTGATAAGTGAAATGACACTTATCTCAAGATCTCATTAGTATGATGATTGGATCATTGATAGTGGACGCACTCACCACATGATTGGTGATAAGAACAAGTTCATCAGCCTAAACCTCAATGATGGTGATCGGTAACCTTTGGTAACGATGCTCCCTGTCCTATCAAAGGTAAAGGCTCCATTGCACTAGGCAACAAGTTGTATGCGAGGATGTATACTGGGTGGAAGGACTCAAGTACAATCTAATGAGTGTAGCTCAATTAAATAACAAGGGATACCTGTTGGAATTCGGGCAAGGTTCTTGTGTTGTCAGGAACCAATCAGGAGCTCATGTTGCTACCGGTAGACAGAGTAAAGGGAACCCGTTCTATCTAGACTCAATGGAGGGAGCTTGCCTCATAGCATCGGTAAAAAGAGAAACAAATAAGATTTGTCTTGTAACCACAGAGGACAACAGTTGGCTGTGGCATAAGAGGCTCTACCACATAAACTTTGACAGCATTGTCAAAGTAAGCAAGAAGAAGTCAGGCAAAGGGCTTCCTAAGAACATAAGACCAACTCAAGATGATGAATAGGAAATCATTCATGACCATGCTGGAGATATTGCTCAATTGGAAGAGTTAGACCGGGAACACCGACCAGTTCTGCCAAGGTATGTCACATATCACTCCACTGATAACATTATGTTGACATATTTAAGTTGTCATTCGTAAAGTCAAAGGCAAACATCCATCCCACCGGAACACCGGTACTCATAACTATGAACTGGTAGACTAAAGGAGGAAGCAGTATACCTTAACCGGTCACGATTATACCGGTCTAAGTGTTTTCAACTGGTCATGGGAGACATACAGGAAGGTATGACTAACCGGGTACAAGTTTATTACCGGTTAAGTGCATGATAATCCGAACCGGATTATACGGAGCATTCACAGTTGAAACTGAAGTTAGCTTTTTAACTGGAGTTAGCTTTATTTCATCTACGGGTGTTTCAAGGTAAACTCAAGATTAGTTTGCAAGCTTTTTTCTGCATGTTTGATTAATGGGAGAGTTTACAGCTTAGTGGAACTATGAGATGTATTGTTAATAAGATTAGTTTCTTATAAATACATGCATAGGATATTTAAGAAGCGTTGTTGAATATTCAAAGCAGGAGAGAGATATCTTCTGAGAGGAGCTACAGTCATGAGAAGTGAAAGACAAAGAAAGATTCACTAGTGTAGATTAGTTGCAAACACCATTCCCACCGGTAAAGGATCACCGATAGTTCACTCACATAACTTTAATGGCACCGGTAGACTCAAAACAGAGTATATGCACCGGTAGATTAAACAGAGTATATGCACCGGTAGACTGAACATAGTACATTGTACCGGTCTTGTATTACATATAGGGATGGACCGGGTATAAGATTAATACCGGTCAAACTACATAAAGATCCACACCGGATTATGCGGACCACTTTTAGTTAAAACCGGAATATGCGGAGCATCCACCGTTCAGAATTGAAGATTAGCTTTGCAACATGAGTTGGTTTTATTTCTACGCGGATGTTTCAAGGTAAACTCCATATCAGAACGCAAAGCTTTATTGCTAGTTGCATGATTTAATGTTGAGTTTACAACCTAGCTGTTCTATGAATTAAGGGTTTCATTGAGATGAACTTTTGAATAAATACAGGTCATAGGACGCAAGAAAGGTTGTTGTTGATAGTTGTTGAATAGAGAGAGCAGACAATAGATATCTACAAAGAGATTACAGTCACCAGAGGTGAAAGGCAAAGAGGCAGAAAAGATTCAACAGCCAAGCAAACTAGGGAAGAGATCAATATGTATGATCTAATCAGACAATCAGTGTCAATTGAGATCATTGCTTTTATAAGGTGTGAAAGCATATTGAAATCCCTCAATCAGGGTCAACCCTAATTGGTTCTTTGTAAAAATCCTTTAACTGCGTAACATCTTTGTTAATGTTGAAAGTCCTCTAACCAGGCAACTCCTAATAGAGTTAAGATCTTAACCGATCTTCTATCAAATCCCTTAACCGGGTAGCACCTTCACAAGTGCTTTGTAAGCTCCTAACAGGGCGTCTTTATTTCTGCCGAAGTGATGTTGTGAGCTCTGTCTCACCGTGGTTTTTTTTCCTTCTAACCGAGGGTTTCCACGTATACATCATGTGTTGATCTGTGTATTTCTATTTATGCTTGTGGATGATTGTTTACATTCTGCTTATCTTGTAAGAATAATTAAACAAGTGTTGAATTGAATTAGAACTAGTATTTACTGATTCACCCCCCCCTCTCTCAGTAACCGGTTAGGAATAACAATTAGTATCAGAGCCAAGTTCTTTAATATATAAAGCTTAACCACTTGAGAAAAAGATCATGGAGGGTTACAGGTATCAGAAACAGCTTGAGGAAGCCAACGACATCATTGCCTCTCTGGAGAATAGGATGAGAAGATCACTTGCTAAAAGGAAGGAGCTGGCTCTGCAGTAGAGTGAGAGCAATGAAACCATTGATGAACTCTTTGGGCCGAGTGGATCTGATGAAGTTGAGGAGGTAGTCTCTGAGCTCATGGAGAGGAACCAGATCCTAACCGATCAGATCTCCAACCTTAAGAGGGAGCAAGAAGATAATGCCCTAAGGATGACTGAACTGATTGAGAAAAAGAGGAAAGTTGAAGATGAAAGAAACATAGCAGTCAAGTCATTAACAGCCTCTAAGAGAGCAAGGAACCTAGCAAAGGAAGCTATAGGGGCAAATGATCTTGTCATTCTACAACTTCAAGAAGACATGCAAATTGTCACTCAAGAAAACGCCAACATGCAAAAGGCTGGCATTAGAGTTGTATCAACTAAAGGAATAAATGAAAGAACTTGAAGAAAGAAATGAAACCCTAAGAAGATACAATGAGAGCTCAATCAAGCTTGATGAGCAACTCAAAGCTCAAAGAAAGCACAAAGATCCCACCGGCCTTGGATTCACCGGTAAAGACACCAAAGAGACTGGTGAGTCTTCTGGAGCTAAGACAAGCAAGAAGGATAAGAAGAAGCCGCTGCACAAAAAGGTAAGAAGACTTTTAACACCTCTTGCAATCATTGTGGGAAACCAGGTCATAGAACAAATGACTCACATGAATGCACCGGTAAAGCCAAACAACAGTTACTGCAAAAACTGTTGCAAGTATGGCCACAAGACCAATGAATGCTAGTCGAGCCCCACAATTGTGTCTAGTGGAAGCAAGGGAAGCTTCAAGGGTTATTGCTACACATGGAACAAGTTCGGACACAAAGCTGATGAGTGTAGATCAAAGACAATGGCATTCAGATCTCCACCGAGACCGGTACTCACCAAGAGAAACAAGAACTAGAGCACAACCAACTGTGCTAACAGTGGCATGCATAGTCACAACGACTTCTGGTGCAAATCACCTAACAATAGAAGGGCGAATCCATGGAAGGCAACCGGATAGTCTGCTACTCCTGCAACAAAGTTCGACACCTAGCTAAAGACTGCAGGAACTGGTCAATGAACAAAAGGAAAGAATTGGTCAAACCGGTGGAGAAGACCTCATCCTCAAATGAGAAGAACAATAAAGAAAAGAAGACCGAGAGAACAGTCAGTCAGATTTGGTTCAAAAAGGAATCAAAGAGCTCCGTTGAAGAGAAGACAGAGGAAAGATCATCATCAGCCGATGGTGATATCTCTTCAACTAACTGAGCCTACAGGGCTTAGGGGGAACTGGTAGCTCATCTACTGTTCCCGGTAGGACTGGTGAGAAAACCAATTCACTAAGTCTACAAGAAAGACCAGACAGGTAAGAATTGATCAACTGGGGTTTTCTCAACTGAAAAAGCCTGAATATCGGTTGGCAAAAGCGGAAAGAAAGGTTAGGTAAGGCAATAAATGCTGAAGCTGTTTAACAATAGTTACCGTTTGGTAATTACCATTATGCCCTAACCCTATATTAAGAAAGGAGGATTACTCTTTCATTTTTACTTTGCGATTTTGTGATTAACAATTCTCATGCTTGAGTAAAATTCTCGTGCTTTGATCATCGAAAGATATTGTCTGTTAGACCGATCAAGCTACTTTCAATTAACTGGTTGTTAGCAATGGCATCTTCATCATCCGTCGCCAAGTTGATCCAAGGCAATCAAATTGATCAACCTGTCTATGATATCATGCCAATTCAGAACAGGGAGAACGACATGAATGGTGTACTATCTTGCGTGCCTGAGGGTTTTCTCATGACAAAAGATGTGACTGCCTTCATTCATGCCAAGCAGGAAGAACTGGGAGAGACATTCATCGAGAGCGAGTATCTCTCGCTGTGTGAGGACGGAAAGCTTCTTGATAGGTATGCAAAGTTGGTGTCGTCCGGTCTCATCAACAGAGTCAGCTATCCAACTATCTTTTGTCAAGATTGGATTCGACTAGTTCTCAGTCGTGTGCACGATCCAGGGTTTTGGCTCCAAAAGGGTGCAGCTACTCAAATTACAAAGGAGGATTTGCATCGAGTGACTACGTATAGTCAGGAAGGGGAAGCGCTAACCCTAAGAACAATCTCCAATGCGATCGTCACTAAGCTGACTAAATCAAAATCCGATGGCCGATTCATGACTGTGATCGACATCGAAGACAAAGGGGTTCGGTTCGCCTCTGCTGTAATAGGTTATAAAATCTATCAGTCCAGCAATCTGAACAACATACTAGGAGGGGCTATTCATGCAGCTCACTGGATAATGTATGACAACGCCAAGTACGATCTTTGCGGAATGCTTCGAGGGTAGATATTTGAAAATATGAAGAAGCTCGGCATTGTCAAGAAGAAATCCATGAAGTATGAGACCCTACTGGTATGTCTCTACTTCTACTATCAAAATTTCTTCCTGGAAATTGGAAAGGTGACATGGGGAACCGATCGACCGGTCATGCATCAAATCAGTGAAATGGCCAACCAACTGGGAAACCAGTTCAGTAAAGTAATGACTGAGTACTTTGAGGCATTCCAATTGAGAATGCATGCAAGGGAGCGGGTGTCGTCAACTATCGTTGACTCATATAAGGATGATGTATGTTTTCTGGTTTCCACCGATCACTGCATTATTCAAGCAGTGGAACCGAGAACAAGGTACGCTCCAGAATTGGACTACAAGATCACCACCAAGATAGCTAAGTCATATGCAGATGCACTGACCGAAGTTGACCTAGATCTCTCTGTTTACTGGTTTGGTACCTATGAAGAAATCTAGGATAATTTGAAGAAAAGGGCACCAATCAAGAAGGTGTATGTCAAGAGAACATCTACGCCAAAGAAGAAACCGGTCACAGATCAACCCAAGGCTCAAAGGAAAAGAGCACAACCGGTAGCGAGCACTGAAGAGGAAGATCCAGAGGAAACATAGACTGAAGACACAGTTCCTCTAACCAAAAAGAGAAAATCAGGTAAACCAATAAAGGAGGATCCACCGAGAAGAAGCAAGCCCACAATTGATGAACTTGTGGCAAGAATGAAAGAAACTGGTGGAATGGGATCAGTTAACAAAAGATATCAATTAGCAAACGACGAAGGTAGGAGAAAGATAGAAGAAGCAGTAGTTCACTGTATTCATAAATTCAATCTCAGAACTTCATAAGACTGTTCCTAATGATCTTTATGAGATTCTTGATGCTAGATGGAAAGCTTCAATAGACAAGGAAAAAGAGTTGAGGATTCGAGCTCTGTTGGAGGTTCAAAACCATCTCACTCTGGACAAGGCTACTCAGCAAGCCGAACTAAACAAGAGAAATTTCCTGATAAAGAGGAAGATCGGTCAAATGCTTATTGGTGAAACCGAGAAGGTTCACAAAGGTGTGTCTACTTGGACAAAACTTCTTCAAAACCAACGACAGGCGGAAGAAGCAAGTCAAAAGTCCACAGTTCCACCGGTCCTTGACACCGGTAAAGGAAAAGGAGTGCTTGGAGCTGATGCACTGGTCAAAGAAAGGAATCCTATAGAACCGGTAATTGTAGACATCACTAATGACAAAGGCAGTGATCCAGCTCGTCCAACTATTCTAATTTCTCCGGAGAAATGTAAGCCTCGAGCTATGACTGTAGATGAAATAGTTGATGAGGTGATGGATTTTGGAGTAATAGATAATGCCGCTAAATGGTATAACATGCTAGGAGAAGAGGATAAATAGTTAGTTATAATAGCCATAGTAGAAACTTTTATGGACTACAACAGAACTCCAAGGGATTATAGGGCCAAGTTTCCCCCAGAATTAAATTCTAGGCTACAGACCAAATGGAGAACCGGTCTAGGCACCAACACTAGAATCAATAAGGAGACATTATCTAAGGTTAGACCTGGTCTCAGTGAAGAGAGAATCAAGCTTCTACTAGAAGAAGCATCAATGAACTTAGATACTAAGTGTAGAGTTGCCAAGATTCTCAATGGATATGAAAACGAAGTCTATAAAGATACTTTAGATTTCTGGCAGCAGTATGACTTCAATGCTCTTGAGGGAGCAGGTCCACAGGATCCAACTCAAACAATACAAGCACCACTGGTTCAATTCACTCCTTGTGAAGAACCTACAACCGGTAAGGAGAAGAGTCATACAGAACAGTTCACATCTGGTGAACAGGTAAATCTGGGAGAGTCATCAATCAAGATGACCACCGACAACACAATAGGTGTTGAGGAAGAAATTGTTGTGGGTGACTTGCATACAGCCGAAGAGCAGCACCAAAAAGAAGCCCCACTGGAAGAGCAAATTCCACAAGAGCAAGATGCTCAACCAGAAGTTGAAGTACAACCGAAGGTGGAAGTACAAAATGAGGAAGATGTTCCAGCAGAAGAAAACCTACTAGAAGAACTTCAACCGGAAAATATAGCATTACCAAAACAAAGAGTTCAACCGGAAGAACATGAGATACCTGCTGCAGAGCAATCGGTCCAAGAACCAATCCAAAATGTACAAGTAGACATACCTAGCTCCTCATCTAAAAGAAAGTTATCATTTGCTGAGGACATAAAAGCCAAAAGGAGCAAGGCCACCGATACTGTGGTTGACATTAGCAAAATGTTAACAAGGCAGCTAAAGGAGCTGACCAAGAGGAAATAGGAAATAGTCCTGACCTCTGTCAAGAATATTTTGTGCAACTTCGTACCTGATGCTGACATAGATGAAGATGAACTTGTTATAGATCAACTGGAAGTATTGGCACAAGCAATCGGTGATGACATGACAGATCCAGAAACTGTAGCAATAGATCACTATGAAAAGAAGAGAATAGAGATTCTCCGCAAACAAGTTGAAGATATAAAGGTAAATGTGTCAACCAACTTAAGAGTTCTTCAACAATAGATTCAAGTGGCAGGAAGTTTGATGACAAGAACTTCAAATTTTGAAATATTCTTGCAAGATCTGACAGAGAAGTTACCAAAGAGTTCAGAAGATATAAGAGCCTTGTCTTTTTAGTTCGACATCAAGAATAAGTTTGCAACAAACTTTAGCAGAGAAATGACAAGTCTTGCTCTTATTCTAAGAAAGACTGCTGAAGAGAAAACTAGGAGAATCCAAGACATCATTGGATTTCAATTGTTTCTAGCCCCCACATTTGATGGAATGCAACAAACTGCATCATCAGCTGAGAACTTGTTCGGTGAACCTGCCTGCAAAACTGTGGAGGACATGGAGAACATTATTGTCTCTCTAAAAGCAACACAGAAGAACATTGAACATGTAATCGGTCAATGGGCACCCTTTCTTCATTTTGCAAAGAAATATACAAGGATATCTTCACAAAGCTAAAAATGTAAAATATTAAGTGAAGCACAACCCTTTGTCTTATGGAGGCAAAAAGGGGAAGAAGAATAAGCAAAAGAAGAGAGAGATTAGAACAGGGGAAGCTTCAGCACAGAGCAAGCAGTAGTCAAGGGGAAGTCTGCAAACAGAAGAGAGAAGAGCTGAAGTGTACAGTACACAGGGTAGCACTCTACAGATCAAGGGATTGACTGTGATAAGTGAATAATGGTTTTGCCACCAATGACAAAGGGGAAGATTGTTAGCAATATAAGTTGTCATTAGTGTAGATTAGTTGCAAACACCGATCCCACCAGTAAAGGATCACCGGTAGTTCACTCACATAACTTTAATGGCACCAATAGACTAGAAACAGAGTATATGCACCGGGAGATTAAACAGAGGTAATACATCGGTAGACCAAACAGAGTACATTCTACTAGTCTTGTATTACATACAAGGATGGACCAGGTATAAGATTAATACCGATCAAACTACATAAAGATCCGCACCGGATTATGCAGAGCAGTTTTAGTTAAAACCAGAATATGCGGAGCATCCACCATTTAGAACGGAAGATTAGCTTTCTAACAGGAGTTGGTTTTATTTCTACGCGGATGTTTGAAGGTAAACTCTAGATCAGAATGCAAAGCTTTACTGCTAGTTGCATGATTTAATGTTGAGTTTACAGCCTGGCGGTTCTATAAATTAATAGTTTCATTGAGATGAACTTTTGAATAAATATAGGTCATAGGACGCAAGAAAGGTTGTTGTTGATAGTTGTTGAATAGAGAGAGCAGACAATAGATATCTACAAAGAGATTACAGTCACCAGAGGTGAAAGGCAAAGAGGCAGAAAAGATTCAACAGCCATGCAAACCGGGGAAGAGATCAACAGGTATGACCTAATCAAACAATCAGTGTCAATTGAGATCATTGCTTTTATAAGGTGTGAAAGCATATTGAAATCCCTCAATCAGGGTGAACCCTAATCAGTTCTTTGTAAAAATCCTTTAACCGGGTAACATCTTTGTTGATGTTGAAAGTCCTCTAACCAGGCAACTCCTAACAGAGTTAAGATTTTAACCGGTCTTCTATCAAATCCCTTAACCGGGTAGCACCTTCACAAGTGTTTTGTAAGCTCCTAACAAGGTGTCTTTATTTCTGCAGAAGTGAAGTTGTGAGCTTTGTCTCATCGTGGTTTTTTTTCCTTCTAACCGAGGGTTTCCATGTATACATCATGTGTTGATTTGTGTATTTCTATTTATGCTTGTGGATGATTGTTTACATTCTACTTATCTTGTAAGAATAATTAAACAAGTGTTGAATTGAAATAGAAATAGTATTTACTGATTCACCCCCCCCCCCTCTCAGTAACCGGTTAGGAATGACAGAGATATGGCTAACAAACTAGGAAATCAGTTTAATAAAGTAATGACCGATTACTTTGAGGCCTTCCAAGCTTCCAACTGAGAATGCACGCAAGGGAAAGAATTCCATCGGCCATTGTTGGTCTATACAAGGATGAGGTTTGTTTTCTGGTCAGCACCTATCACTGTATAATTCAGGTTGTGGAGCCCAAAATTGAGTATGCACCGAAGCTTAGATATGAGATCTCTACCAAGGTAGCCAAGGCATATGCAGATGCATTGCAAGAGTGACCTAGATCTCTCTACATACCAATTTGGGACTTATAAAGAAATTTTGGAAAATTTGAAGAAAAAGTCATCAGTTAAGGAACCTAAAAAGGTATATACAAAACGGGCTCCCACACCGAGGAAGAAGAAAACAGTAGTAGAGTAACCCTAGGTTCAAAGGAAAAGTACACAACAGGCATCTAGTGCTCAAGAGGAAGAACCGGAAGAAACAGAGATTGAAGAGACTGCCACTCTTCACAGAAAGAAAAAGACCGGGAAACCGGTGAAAGAGGATGCACCAAGATGAAGGAAGCCAACAATTGATGAATTAGTTGAAGGAATTAAGGAGACAGGTGGACTGGGAGTAGCTGGAAGAAGATATGCAATGAGTGATGAAGAAGAGGAGAAAAATTGAAGAAGTTGTAATCTTCTATCTCTACAAGTTCAATTACACTCCCACTGAACTTCACAAAATAATACCTAATGATTTACAGGAGATAATAGAAGGAAGATGGAAATCTTCAATTGACAAGGAAAGAGGGCTAAGAATAAAAGCTCTACTTGAAGTCCAAAATCATCTCACTTTGGAAGAAGCAACCCAACAAGTTGACCTGCACAAACAAAGTTTTAAGATAAGAAAAAGAATAAGTCAGGTGCTAATTAGTGAAGTAGACAAAGGGCATGAAGGAGTTTCAACATGGACGAATCTTCTTCAGCAACAACATTAGGCAGAAGAAGAATGCCAGAAGACCAAAGAGCCACCGGTGATAGATACCGGAAAAGGAAAAGGCATACTGGGAGCTGAGACTTAGGGCAAAGCAAAGATCAACAGAACCGATCATTGTTGATATCACTGATGATAAAGCTGGTGATCTGACTCCACCAACTCTACTTGCATCCCCAGTTAAAGGTAAAGCTAGAACCTTAACTATAGTTAGCATAGTTGATGAAGTTATGGATTATGGCGAAGTGTCAAATGCAGCCAAATGGTTCAGTGTTTTAGTAGTAGAGGATAAGCAAAAAATAGAAGTTGCTCTATTGGAAACCTTCTTGGATTTCAATAGAAGTCCTAGAGATTATAGGGCTAAATTTCCATCAGAACTGAATCAAAGAATTATGGATAAATGGAGAACCGGTTTAGCAGCCAACAATAAAATTGTAAAGGATACATTGACACAAATAAAACCAAGTCTTAGTGAAGAGACAACAAAACTTCTAATGGAAGCAGTGTCATTGAATATGGACACAAAGAACAGGGTTGCCAAAATTATCAATGGATATGAAAAAGAAGTCTATAATGATACACTTGAGTTTTGGCAGCAATACGACTTCAATACCCTAAAAACAACTGGTCCTCAGGAAATCTCTCAAGAGGAACCTGAAAGAGTAGAGGTACCACCGGTACAATTCACAACTTGTGAAAAATCTTCAACCGGTGAGCAACAAGTTCCAACTAAATCGTTCACATTTAGTGAATAGGTGAATCTGGGCGAACAAGTTCAACCAGAAGATCAAGTACAGGGAAAGTCATAAGAAAAGATGACTACTGATAAAGGAACAAAAGAAGAGGAAGTTGTTGTGAATGAACATGTTGCTGAGGAGCAACAAACAAAGCAACCACCAGAAGAGGAAGTCCATCAAGAAGAGGAATTCCATCTAGAAGAGGACGTACATCCGGAGAAGGAAGTACAACTGGAAGGTGAAGTGCATCAACAACAAGAGGTACAACAAGAAGAGATACCTCAACAACAGGAGTTACCTGTCAATACAGAATAGGAGAAGCCTGCAAAAGAACAACTTGCTCAGGCAAATAAATAGGAGGAACCGGTTGATGTTCCTAGCACATCTTCAATGAAAAGAAAACTAACTTTTGCAACCGAGTCTAAAGCAAAGAAGAGTAAAGTTAGTAAAAAAGTGGTTGACATAATTAAAATGTCAACAAGGCAACTAAAAGAGCTCACTAAGAGGAAACAAGACATGGTCCTCTCTAGTGTAAGAAACATCTTGCACAACTTCGTACTGGATGCAGATATTGATGAGGATGAACCTATTATTGATCAATTGGAGATACTGGCACAAGCAATTGGAGAAGATGTCACCAATCCAGAGACAATAGCCATTGATCATTATGAGAAGAAGCGAGTTGAAACTCTTCACAAACAGGTTGAAGAATTGAAGGTCACTGTAGCTGCAAGAACCAAGGAGCTAATGCAGCTGGTACAAGCAGCAGGAAGACTAATTTGTTCAAGACATAACTAAGAGAACATCTAAGACCTCAGAAGAGATAAAGGTTCTTTCATCCAAGTTTGATGCAAAGAACTCTTCTGCAACAGAATATAGTAGAGAATTGACCAGTCTTGCTCTCATTCTTAGGAAAGCATCAGAAGAGAAGACAAAGCGAATTCAAGATCTCATTGGATTCCAATTGTTTCTTGCCCCTACATTTGATCTAATGCAGACAACTACAATCGATGTAGATAACTTGATCAAGGAACCTGATTACAAGACAATGGAAGACATGGAGAACATAATTGTCTCACTGCAAGAAGCGAAAAAGAACTTAGAACATGTAATGGGTTTTTGGAAGCCCTTCCTTGATTCAGCAAAGAAAATATATAAGGATATTTTCAATAAGTTACAACTATGAAAGGAAACATTTCCAAAAGTAACAACCCTTTGACCTATGGAGGCAAAAAGGGGAAGAAGATCAGTTCACAGATTGGGAGAGAAGAATGGAAGAGAAGAAGATCAGATACAGGGTAGATTAGATAAACAGAGATCAGATAAATAATGTGTGTTATAGGTAGACAAGAAGGTCTACAAGGGAAGTCTACAAGACGGGTGATATGATGATTCACAGGTGATGTTTTGCCACCAATGCGAAAGGGGAAGATTGTTGACATATTTAAGTTGTCATTGGTAAAGTTAGAGGCAAACATCCATCACACCAGTACTCATAACTATGAACCAATAGACTAAAGGAGGAAGCAGTATACCTTAACCGGTCACGATTATATCGGTCTAAGTGTTTTCAACCAGTCATGGGAGACATACAGGGAAGGTATGACTAACCAGGTACAAGTTTATTATCGGTTAAGTGCATGATAATCCGAACCAGATTATACGGAGCATTCACAGTTGAAACTGAAGTTAGCTTTTTAACTGGAGTTAACTTTATTTCATCTATGGGTGTTTCAAGGTAAACTCAAGATCAGTTTGCAAGCTTTTTTCTGCATGCTTGATTTATGGGAGAGTTTGCAGCTTGGCGGAACTATGAGATGTATTGTTAATATGATTAGTTTCTTAAAGATACAGGTCATAGGATATGAAAGAAGTGTTGTTGAATATTCAGAGTAGGAAAGAGATATCTTCTGAGAAGAGCTATAGTCACGAGAAGTGAAAGATAGAGAAAGTTTCAATAGCCAAGCAGAGGAAAGGGTAACAATTATGATCTAATCAGACAGAAAGTGTCATCATAGATCATTGCTTTAGATTGTGAAGCATATTCAAATCCCTTAAATAGGGTGAACCCTAATAGGTTCTTTGTATAAATCCCTTTACCGGGTAACATCTTTATTGGTGTTGAAAGTCCTCTTACCAAGTGACTCCTAACAGGGTCAAAATCCTAACAAGTCCTCTACCAAATCCCTTAACTGAGTAGCACTCTTATTAGTGCTTTGTAAGCCTCTAACAAGGCACCTTTATTACTACAGTAGTAAAGTTGTGGGTTCTGTCCCATCGTGGTTTTCTCCTTCTAACTGAGGGTTTCCACGTATATATGTTGTGTTGACCCATGTATTTCAATTAATGTTTATGAGTGTTGTTATATTCTTTTAATTCTGCAAGAATATATAAGGATAAATTGAAGAAGAAATTGTATTTACTGATATTCACCAAGTGCTCAGAGTAATGGCCTACCAACATCAGGTCTCATGATGTCCACCAAGTACTCAACAAATGTCCATAGGTAATGTGCACTTACCATAGGAACATTCCTATCATCTATCATGATCTGTTTCAGCCATCATAAGATGTCTATCTCAATTGAAGATTATGGCATGTTTAAGGAACTCAATCCACCATGCAAGATATCATCTATCACGATCTGTTTCAGCCATCATAAGATGTCTATCATGATAGAAGATCAAGTTATTGTAAGATCGTCACCTTTCAATAACTTTAACAAATACAAGTGATAATCATTTGGAAGTCGTCACTTCCTCATGATGTACATAGGGGGCAGGCCCATTAAAACATGATATCCACCATGCCTCAGGGATTTCACCTCGAAATTCTCTCACAGAGAAGAACTCATTGAGCTGATATCAATCTATTGATCTTTTTTTGCAAGAGCATCCCCAGAAAAGTTCAAGGCAAATAGCTCTTATAGTACGTATAGAAATACAAATAGATAAAGTAATACTCAAGGATAATAAATACTTATCTGTGCATCAACATTCTTGACACAAGTTACTTCAATAAAGGTCCATATACATCAAATCAGAAACACCTTCTCAGATTATTTGAAAGACATCTCCCCTTTGAATTATCTCCCCACTAAGGATGGTTCAAATGGGAATGTAACATTGTTATCATTGTTCAAATGGGAATGTAACATTGTTATCATTCTCCCCACAATGTAATATTCCCACTCTTATATCGTTGAACAATGCTTATGTCTTCTTGTGAAATGACTTGATTCCTCCAAGAGAGATGACACTTTATAATTAAAGCTTGCTTTCTAGAAGGAGACACCCTTGTTTGAATACGTGCTTCTTTGTTAATGCTTGACCACGATCATAACAAATTAATGTCTCTTTAATGAAAGCCACTACAAGGTCTAACTAATCATTATGGAAATCGCAATGTATACTTTTCAAATTCATTGTCCTCAACCTCTTACTAAACAACGCTTTTTTTTTCTTTAATCAAGTCATAGTTTACAATATATAATTGCTGAAGTTTGCTTCTTAACAAATCTGCTACAATTCACTTAACCTTATTCTTTGCACTTGGTGTGGACAAAAGTCTGCAACACAACTTTACTCACTGGATTTCACATAGACCCATACACAGTCGGTCATAACTTTTGAACTTGACACTTTCTTGCCAATCGCTCCAGTGAGATTCTTCAAAATTTATTTATCACCAACATATCCAAAATGCAGCAAGATCCAACGGTGTATTTCTGAGATATGGTCCCCGTACTGAGACTGTATTTTCTAAGATAGACACACATTCACCATCAACAAACTACTCTCTTACATTTGCTGCCTGGCTTTGATACCATGTTGATTTTGTGAGGATCACTGCAAATGTAATAGCACTCCTGATTGTATGTGTTTTTCAAAGGCAGCAATCTCTCTCTTATTTATATTGTGGATGAGACATGGATAGACATGTCCCTTCATGGGACATGTCTATTCATTAGCACATACTCTTTTAATTAATATAATGACAAACACACACACAGACACACATATATATATAGTATTTCTAGTCTTATTATATTAATTTCTCTAACACAATAATACTTTAGATATATATAAATTTATATCTCATATATATATATATATATATATATATATATATATATATATATATATATATATATATATATATATATATCTACAATAGTATTGTCTCATAGGTTTATCCGACTGAAGCTACCAAACATCAACAATAGGTATTATAGTGGCATCTGGTTCTAGCTTTGTGATCCGACTCCAAATCAAAACAAACACAAGCTTTCCCCTTGGAAATATGTTGAAATGGTACAAAAACTTCCAAGTTTTGGGGATTGTGTTTGGATTTCTAGTGAGTGTGATGTTAGATATTCGAGCTCATAAAAATTGAGTGAAAGGACACTTGTGACACATCCTTGTACTAGGTATCAAGATTGCCCAAACAAAGATGGTAAAACCATTCTAGAATCATAAGTCATGTCATGTATCAAGGAGCTAAGAAAGGTAGATCAAGCAAAAAGTCATCAATCAAATCATCTCTTGTTAAAGAAAGGATCTTGACGAATGAAACCTCCTCCATTGCCTTTTAATCTTCAACCTACAAGAGCCACACATTTTTGTGCACGCCTTAAGAGAAACCTATTGCCTTTGTGCATAAGAGATCAAAAGGACCATTGAAATTGACATATAAAAATGAGTCTTGAGAGATTTTTAATAAACACATAATGCGATGTCTCCATGTGAAAGAATTGTCAGTCAATGTTGTTTGCTTGCCATATTGGCAACAAATGGCAAAAGCAATTAATGAGTCTCCATAAGGGTACAAGGGCCTAGGTTATGAGGTGTATAACACCTTATTGGAAAAGAGGTGAAGTTTGTAGAGGATTCTTTGAAGCCCAAAAGGGATTCATGAGCCAAAGCAAGGGTATAGATTGCTTCCAATGGATGGAAATATACAAGAAATTGACCATTTATCAATATTGCAATGTACCCTAAAGGAGAAATGTTTTTGAGAGTAGTGGATTGTGAAGGGGAGGTGATGAATGATGCATTTATTGCTAACATTTTTTGTCAAGCCATTGAGAAAGTGCGCCTTTCAAAATGTTGTGCAAGTTAAAATAGGCAATGCCAAAGACTGTAGAGCGGTTTGGTTATTTGTTGAAGAACATTATTCTCATTTTTTGGACACCTTGTTCTATTCACTTCCTCAATCTTATGCTACAAAACATTGGCACCAAAGTTTATTGGATCAAACTAGTGAATGTTAAGGTCAAAGAGATCCAAATGGTTTTCAAGAAGTACCCTATTTCACAAGTCATATTTAGAACATTTTCAAAATTGGTGGTGCTAAAGGTAAGTTAAATATCTTTCACTTTAGTAAACATTTTAATTTTATCTTAATTTTAATTTTGTATTTTTTTTTTAATTTTGATTTTCAAACAAGACATTGAGACCTATTGTGCCCCCAACATAATTGTGTTGAGATGACTTGTTAAAGCTTGTGAGGCACTTTCTAATGTAGTCATAACTCCAAATTGGTCCACGTGGTGGCAATCTAGCACTACAAGGGCAAAAAAACTTAAGCAAATGATTCTAAATGAGATTTGATGGGATCATTTTGAATGTCTACTCGGTTACTCTAAGTCCACATGAACATGATCTATTATGGTACAAATGCTTCTGGAACTGATTGTGTGCAAGTTTTGATATAAAAACTTGCACACAATCAGTTCCAGTAGCATTTGTACCAAATCTATGGATTGTGGAAATCTGATAGATCTTAATGATCTATTATATCAACATGCATAGGCGTTGTTTGGGTGAGATGTATGATGACATCAACTCAATGATCGAGAAAATGAATGGCATCATAAATACAAAAGTGCAAGATCTTGAAGTGACTTTCTTCAAATAACTACACAGCATCATTGAAGATCGATGGAACAAATTGACCACTCTACTACATCTTGCCTTTGCATTGAGTGCTATATATTATATTCTTGTGCTTCTTTTTGTGCCAACAAGAATCGTCTCATTTAGACATGTTGAAGTTAGTCAAGTGTACAAGGCAACATTTGCAAACTCTTCATTGATTTTAAAATTCAAGATGTAGTGAGAGATGAGTTCATGGACTTTGTACGCACCATAGATTTAGTATTGATGCTCTTTGGGATAAGTGTAAAGGTCAATGCTCATAGTTGGTGGTACTTACATGACCAATCATTCACACACCTATATTCTCTTGTGATCAAAACATTATTGCAAATAAGTTTTATTAAAAAAAATCTTTTATCTTTTAAGTTTTCATATTTTATTTGTAAATTTTCCAACTCTTAACTGTCTAATTTGTCTTGATAGGTAGAGGATTTGGTTTATGTGCATTCAAACTTGTGGCTCATTACACACTAGGTAGCTACAAGGTGACACAAGGAAGTAGGATAGCAGGCTAGAGCTTATTGACTTGGATGCTTCCACTTCCGCCATTGCTGCACTTGATGTTGAAGATTAGCCAGCTAGCGAGCATGAGAGTGCTTGCGGTAGTGCTAGTACCAGCACTAGTCTTGGTGGTGACATTGTTTGTGATTCTTCTAATTTACAATGTAATATTTTTTAATGTTGTGGTGGTTTTGTTTATTATATAATATATGATGCTACATGTGGTATTTTGAGCTTAATTACTACTACAAATATGTATAGATTTTTTATTTTTATATGTTTTTGTATGGACGAACCTAAAAGAAACCTGACCCCACAATTTTTTTTTATTGAACCCACGAAGTAAACCCTTGAACTTGAACCCGAACTAGTACTAGGATTGGGTACTTAGTTGATCATTGCAAGTTGTGAAGGTTGACTTAATGAATATTGAAGGATTAATATCTTGCCATTTTGCTTTGAGTTGTCAGCAAGACATTCTCTCTTCATGTTAATGGCAAGGGAGTCCACTTGGCAATGTAGTTCTCCATACACATGTTTAATTGTCTTAGTATGTTGTTTATTTTCTAGTTCTAGGATTCTCTCTTTTTTAATAAAATTTACAATGACCATTGAATCATCTTCAATTTGCACTTGTTTGACGTGTATAATTTACAGATTTACAGACTAAGGAGTGCTTGAGTTTCCAATTCACTGTTAGTTGTAGACACTAATCTTTTTGAAACTATTCCAATCAACTTCCGGCCATGATTACTATTTATGCAACTATCTCCCAATTTTCTAGGGTTTCCCCTAAAATCTCCATTGAAGTTAAGTTTGAACCATCCCTTAGGAGGAGCAGTCCAACTTATTCCCATTCTTGGATTTGTGTAGGGATAAGTCCCTTGTATCCAGTGGATAGGAGGCACATGCAGATTTTAATCGTACGCCTCTTAGACCATTTGGCTCTAATAATGGGGTTATTGATCAAAATATAATAATTCGATTGTGAGTTGATTTTCAGTTACACCAGAACTGTTTGACTTAATGTTAGAAAGCTCCATAATTCAGGAATACTTTCCTTTGTGATATATTTCCATATTGCATTAGGTTAAATTGGGATATAAATTGTTGTGGCGTTCCTCTTATCATTTTTCATCACATGTTGATATGTTATCATATATCTCTATGTTAACTCAAATGTGAAGCTTTTCTTTTATGCAGGAATTACTCATGTACAACCCTGCTTACTTGGAGAGGCCCCACATGGTGGTTCTTAACAAGCTTGATCTTCCAGAGGTTCATTACTACCCTGCTGCGCATTATTTGAAATTGCGGGTTTCTGATTTTATACATTTATAGTACCTTTTCAAATGCATAAATTTCTGGTGCAGGTTCTGTTACTATTATATATTTTTGTGTATGCCATGCAAAAGTCTTTTTGACTAATTTATTTTTGTAGGCAAGAGAGAAGTTTGATTCTATATCTGAGCATGTGGCAAAAATTGGTTGCCCTGAAGGTGTAACTGGTGGTAAACATATGTTGGTAGAAGAAAACAAATCTAGAGAGGAAGAAACTTGCAGGCTTTCTTATGGAGAAACTGCAGATAATTTCATAAAGCAAGAAAAAGAGATTGAAGATTACTCAAGTCCTCTGGCAATTGTCGGCATAAGCGCACTGTTAGTCTCTCTCCCTATCTCTCTTACGTACACAACCTCACACCCAGCCACCCACACACCTGCACAAAGACCCACACTTCTTGCTTGCACATACATGCACAAAAATGTTATGCTCCATTTTTCTCTTGCTGGGCGGGGTGACTTAAATCAGTTTTCTACACTTGTCATGTTTCCATATATGCAGACTGCTGGTGTAACTTATTCTTATTGTTTTACTTTGTGCTGCATGTACAATTCTTTGTAAGACCTCTTTGTTACTTTTTACATAGATCTTATAGGTTACTTTTTCTCTAGCATGGATATTTCTTTGTGAACCCTCCTTATACTCTATGTATGAGACGCTTTAAGCATTTCTTGATTCCTCTCATTATTGGTTTTACCTATTATCAAAATTCTTTTCTTGAGTTCTTAAATATAATTTTAATGTTTCCTGATCTTTCTCACACACAACAATGCACTTGAAGAGTTTGATATCACAATTGAGATGCAGAATGCTTTTGGCAAGCAGCTGCAGTTTGTTGTGCTATGTGTTGGGAAGCCCAAATTAAAAAATTCAGACAATATCATACTTAAGCATTAAAGAACTATTGATGCTAGAGAAAATCTGGAATGCAATGTACATGTCAGTTTTCTGATCTTAGTGTGTTTACATCATAGATACAAGACTTGCTAGAACTCCCGAGTACTCAGCAAGTTGTGGGGTGAAGCATGGCTGGTGAGTTTCCTGTGCTTGGACTTGGACTCTATGGAGTTTTTGCTAGACTCACCGAATCTTGGAATCACCAAGGCTCGGTGAATCAGGGCCTAAGACAGCCACTTTTTTTTCGAACTCACAAAATTTCAACGCTTTTTTGGTTTATGACATGCCGTGAGTATATACATGAGTATATTTATGATTCCATATCTCTAGGAGTTATAATGCAAATTCTAAGTTTTAGAAGATCTTATAAATTTTCAGATTGTCAAATTTCAGATAATCAACAAGCTTCTATCAGCATTCTTTCGCTCTCTCTATCTCACTCTTTATCTCCCTTGGACTTTGTACTTATCTCTCTCCCTATTACTTTCCTCTATCCCCTATCTCTACCTCTCTCTATCTTACTTTCTCCTCTCTCCCCCAAGCTCTAGACCTCTCTTTCTACCTCTCTCTCACAGCCTTGGACCCCCGCAAGGGGTGCTACCCTCAACCTTGTTTTGGTGTTTCCTCCAAATGCCCATCAAACTATAAGTCTAAGAAAGTAATAGGCTGATGACGAATCATGATCATAAAAATCTACATAATACATATCCCTTTTGGCAAATCTCTGCATATTCATAGTTAAAACAATATAATGGCTGCTACATCATCTAGGACCTACCTTAGAAACCTTTATAGGAAGGATGCAGGCTCCTCTAAGTCCTAGACTTCTTATTGTTTTGATATTTGTTTGGAACGTTTGATGTCATGGATTTCAAATTCAATGAGTTTTGTATACGTTTGACAATATTTATATATCTAAGTATGCTATTTGCTTCAGCTACAATTTGTGTTTATACTTATGTGGTAGATGTGTACTTGTGTGCGATCAAGTTAGCTTCTATTTGATGACATTATTTCTTTAAGTTTTATTTAATAAAGGGGTGCATAAAACAAGTTTGAAATCCCTAAAAAATTAAAAATCTCTAATTTTTTTGGGTTTTTCACTTTGTCAAGTGTTTGCCAAGTCCGAGCCCAAATCATGCTTGCCAAGTCCAAGGCAAGTGCAAGTCTCATATCTGTAGTTTGCATCACATCAACTTGCACACATGAATAGGGTTTCCTTACATAGTGAGATTTTCCATTCATAAAGCCAACCAAAAGGATATACATCACAAGAATCAGCAGATATTGGTGGACTTTAACTCCGTACAGAGATTAGACACCAAGCAAGGATCCTGAAAGCTTGGCATTGTCCACATTTTGTGTGTTCCCACTTGTTTAGTCCTATTATGTTGGCTCCATAATGTTTTCTTCCGTCCCTATTTAATTTTTTTATTTTTAAATTTTGTTTGTTACTTGATTGAGTTGAAAAATTATCAGATTTGTTAAATACAGGAGAAGCAACATAATCCATTGATCACAACTTTGCTCCGTGAATATTAAACCAGGTGCAAGTCTATTTCAAGATTTATGTCATTAAAACAGGTAAACGCTCGATTGTTATTTGTGTCTTACGAATGAAGAAACTTATGCCAATGCTTGGACCTAAATCTTCTTCAATATGTCACCATGAGGACACCTGGAGGAATGAGCAGTGCAATCACTTAAGGAGCTAAGCTCACCTCCATATTCTCTAGGAAATTTGCCTTGATTTTTATCCCAGCTTTTTGTTTATTATTGATTGTAGTTTAGAGATCTTGTTGCAAAATGTTTTAGATCCACGTGTACAATAGTTCCATATCTAGAGCTTAAGGATTTTTGTCCTTTGCAATTAATCATGTGAAATGGCAGGACATTCTCATCAGCAAACTATCTGTCATTTGACATATTTTTATTGGAAGTAATACAAACACAGTTATTGCAATATCTATTGAGGTATCTGGAAACAAAAAAAAATAAAGATGACCAAAGGCACCAAATGTGCATTCAGAGGCAATGAAGATGAGTGTAATCCTAGAATTCAACCTAGAAGTGCTGTGAGTCTCATTTGGTTTTACCCAATGAGAAATACTGCCAGTGAAGCATTGGCTACCTTCCAAGATGATGTTGGGTAATGATGCCATCCCTCCTGCAATCCAAAATTATAAAAATAATGAAACCTTTTTTGCTGCTTTAGAAAATCTAGAAAATTAAAGAGAACAACAAAACTACCCTATGATTTCATAGATAAATCATCAAAAACAAGCATTCAATCCATTGACTGCAAGTTTTGAGTGGAAAAAACCACAATTTTGCAGAGAAAGAATGACGCAATTTCCAGAGAAGCATGTGATTTTCTGCAACAAAAGAGCGGCACAATGTATCGAACGAAGATACCACACCATTTTTAGGGAGAAATCAGACACAATTTTGACTGAAAACCCTTGATTTTTGTTAAGAAAATGATGCAAATTTTTAGGCTAGAAAACCATGTAATTTCCAAAACAAATCCATGGTTTGCGAACCCTGCAACTTATGTGTATGAATTTGTACAATTTCATACAGTACACTATTGAGGCATACAACACTCATTTGGTACAAACTGTGTCACATGCGTGCAATCTGTCACTGCTCCAGTCCATACAATTCACACTTTCACTTATCCCAAGGTGTCACCTGGGCTTTAATACCATAATACGGAAAGTAATAACACATGATTACCAGGATATTCGATCTTTACCAAAGAGTGAAAGTCTCCTTAAATAAAGTTACAAAGATCTATCCCATAAGGATAATATCAACGACTAAGAAAGCAAAGGATAAGAACTAAAAGAAGAAAAGAAACCTAAATTTTATTTCAAAGACTTATTACCATTATAAACTAAATATTACAATATTACTTTATAAAAGAAATCAGCTTGGCTATGTCCACCTACTACTTATTAGACTACCAAATTGCTCCCTGCTTGAGCTCTTTCATCAATCTTCAAGTCTAGGATAATTTGAAATGATGCAGTGCTGCATCCCAAACATAATATAAGCTGCTTGATAAGCATGTTTAGGCTCCATTGATAAGCTGTTTAAGGATTTTGAAAGATAAGCTGGTTAATATGTTGAGAACTTTTACATAACTGCAACTTGAGGACTATCCTCCTGTGGTGCCAAAATTTCACACCTCTATGAACAAAATCAAGGAAAAATAGAAGCTTTCCGCCATATACAGCAGAAATAAGAATTGTGTCATATTTTGAAATGAAGGCAAACATGTCTGAATAGGCCACCAAAGCTTTAATCCCTACTTTCTTTCTATTATAGGCTGATTGGATAGTACGACACCATCCTTTTTGTATTGTTTCTTTTGCTTTAAAACTTGAAACTAGGTGTTTGGCTTTTCCTTATTGCGCTGATTAGGTGGCAATGCCAAGTGAAAAGTGTGAATTAATGTTATGGCTTAATTTTTTATTTTGTTGGTGTGGTTTCACAATGTTTGCCACTTAAGTCATGGTTCTGTGCTAGCATTGCTAGGCGAAATATGTGACTTTTACTTGTTTCCTTTCATGGTTTTAAACACTTAGAATACTTGGAATACTTTTCCACTGTAATCATGATTTTACAATAACCCCACTTTAAAAGTATGATTCATGTATTTTTCTTGTTTCTTTGAAGTTTGCAAAAGTCATTTGGGCAGAGCTCCTTAGGCTCACTGTAATGTTCCCTATTGGGACCTTACTTAATTTATCTTCTATTTCTCAATTAAGGTTTGGGTTGTAATGTTACCTGATAGGTTTAGTTGTTCATTTGATTAGATTTTATGCTATCTTTAACACTAATATCCAACCTTATTACTAATTCAGCTCATAGACAAAAAGAGTTGATGTTATCCAAGTTGTCTCGACACCAACTATCAATAGATTCCCTCAAAGTTTACAGATCATGCCCTTAAGCCTTTCTTGGTACGATGCCCTCAAGGCACTGGGGGTCGCTGATCCCCACCCTATCTTGGAACATAGATCCATTGTTTGGAATTTACACAAGCCCCTCCTTGGTAACACTACAACTTCCCTTTTATAAGTCAAGTAGTAATAGGTTCTGAACATAAATGTATTTATATATGTAGGAACATATATACTAATTATGAGTTTATAATTCTGATTTATGAATTTATATTATAATTATAATCTTATCATTATATACTAAGTTACCGATTTGGGTGTGGATTCGGATGTGGATGCGGGATGTGCGAAAAAAATTTTTTAGGGGATGCAGATGCGTTTAGGTGTGTTTCATATATATATATATACCGATTTGGGTGCGGATTCGGATGCGGATGCGGGATGCGCAAAAAAACTTTTTAGGGGATGCGGATGCGTTTAGGTGCGTTTCATATATATATATATATATATATATATATATATATATCTTTGTGTGTGTTAGACATAATAATATTTGATGTTTGTAATGTTTTAATATATGTTAATAAATATTAATATATTATGTTTGTAATGTTTTAATTATTAATATATCAATTAGACATAATATATTAGTTATCTCCGTGATCATTCAATAACAATATATAGTAGCTTCGATCAGATAGAGGATAAAATTAATATAATTATATTAATAATAATAATAAATATATCAATATAATAATATTTGACATAATTATTGTTAATATTAATATAATATATAATATTGATTATAAATTTATATCAGATATAAAATTATATAGATAAAATAATAATAAATAATAATATTAATATTGTTATATTAATATCATTATTAATATTAATGTGTCATGTCCCCTTCTTAGTTGACATGGACTTTTTTTCAGTGGATTAGCCTATTAATGGCTCTCGTAGGCTAATGGTGGTGATGACAGAGTCGCCTGGCAATTATTTGGTGATTATTTGACTCCGTGTAGAAACTTCTAGAAGTCAGAAAGTTCCAGTTTTTAGAAACTTCTAGAAGTCGGAAAGTTCCAGAAGTTAGAAACTTCTAGAAGTCAGAAAGTTCCAAAAGTTAGAAACTTCTACAAGTCAAAAATTTCCAGAAGTTAGAAACTTCTAGAAGTCAGAAAGTTCCAGAAGTTAGAAACTTCTAGAAGTCGGAAAGTTCTAGCTTGTAGAAGCCTCTAGTTTGTAGAAACTTCTAGCAACTAGAAGTAACTAGAAACATTGGGAGTAGTATAAAAGGGGGGTCAAGGGGCATTTGGAGCATCCAGTCTTGACATTGACTATTGTTATTTTCTTCATGAGCATTTGTGGAGCCAAGGGGTCTGTAGATTTTCAGCTTGTCATTGGGAACGAAATCTCCCAATTGATTGCATAATTGAGGGAGTGAAATATCTCTTGAAGGGTTGCATTTGTGGAGGTGATATTTCAGTCACTTCACTAGGGCATCATTGAGGCATAAGCCTATTTTGAGGACATCTACATTTCATCTTCTGCACTCATCCAATCAGGTTCTATCATTTTCGATCTTATTTGGCATTGTAACTGAGAATATATGTTTCAGCTGAAGGTGAATTTGTAGTTTCAGCACTTGTGCATTTTAGTATTGTAAAAGTCATTGATTACCAATAGTAAATAAGAAGGAAGGGTTTTGTAATTGATAAAAGCTATTGGCTGGAAATGTACTTCTTATCTTAATTCAATGATATATATATATAGCACAATGATCATGGTATGTTTCTACATTTTTTAATGAAAATAAGTGGTTAGATGTATGTTTGCTATTCTGAAATTTTCATAGCAGGAGCATATATACATTGCATGACAAGTGTTTGACTAAATTCCAAGTAAGAAGTTAAGTGGTTTTGAGGTCCTATTGAGTAGGGGACTTTACAGTGGTATCAAAGCGGTTTCCTGCCAGCCTGAAGGGGGTAAGAATTTTTATGCATCCACCAGCAGTTGGCTCTCACAGATACTACACACACAGGAGGGCTTTGTTGGAAGGTGATCAGGAAGACAGGATATCGGACACCATGGGTGAGAGACATTCACACAGCCCACCTAGGGTTCCGAGGGACTAGGATGATGAGGCAAGAAACTTCTTTGCCGGTATGACCGTAGGTCAACAGCGTATCATTCAGACATTAGAGGCAGGTCAGCAGCAGTTGGCACAGACATTACAGGTATTGGTTGATCGCCTGACTCCGCAGGATAGAAGAAATCAGGATCAGGATAATAGGAGTGTAGCAGGATCTCAGAGAGCCCAGAGGACACGGTCTTGGACAGCTAATAGACCTACACATGCTACATTTGTTAGAGAGGAGCCACAGGAGGCACCAGTTGCTGAGGCACGGGAGGAATTATTCGCAGATGATCTCATGGCTGCGAATGATGAGTGGGAGTTGTTACCTCCACATGTTCGGGAGCTCATGACCTTTGAGCGGTTTGTTAATCAGAGGAGAGAGCATTACAGAGCTAGTAGGCAAGACAACAGGAATAAAGGGCAGAATAATGAGCTTCAGCGTGTTGCCAGTAAACTCACATTACCACCCTTTGATGGCAGCGGTAAAATGACTACCCAGGCTTGGATTCACAAGCTAGACACTTTCCTTGCCTTAAGACCTATGACAGAGGTGGAAGCAATTAAGTACACTAATTTACATTTGGAGGGAGTAGCACATGATTGGTGGTCTCACGGGATGGTCACTCTTCAGCATAATCAGGTGACAACATACCAAGACTTTGTGGACAGATTAGTCGAACGGTTTGATAAAAAGGATCCAGAAGTCTTCTTCCGAGATTTGGCATAGCTGAGACAGACAGGCAGTTTAGAGCATTTCATCAACGAGTTCCAGAGACTGGCTATTATGGTACTTGACAATTCAAAGAAGTGATTGATCATACTCTTTACAGAGGGATTATCAGAACCCTTGAAGGGATGGGTTAAGGCATTTGATTCCCCTACACTTCAGGAAGCAATGAGGAAGGCACGTAGCATGGAACTTGCAGCACCATCCAACAAGTTCAATTCCAGAGGAACTTCTTCATTCAGAGACAACAAGGGGTTCAACAGAAACAAGGACAAGGTAAATGATTCAAAGGGAAAAACAGCAGTACCCTTGGATAGAGAGACACTGAATGACTTACGCAGGAAGAAATTGTGTTTTTTCTACAAGGGTCCTGATGATCTGAATCATGATTGTCCTTTGAGGCCTAAGGGGAAGGCCAACAGGGTCATGTGGGCATACTATGAGGGTTCAGATTCTGATAGTTCCGAACAGCATGGTGATTCCGGTGAGTCGGAGACAGAGATAGAAGCAGAGGCTTTGGAGCCTAAGGAGGAGCCAGAGTTACAGATATAGGAGGGTCGTTTGACTAGCATTCAACAGGAGGGTTCTTTTAGACTCCGTGGAGTCTTGGATGGTCAAAGGGTTATCACATTACTGGATACAGGTGCCACCCACAACTTCATTGATGCACGATTCGTGGAGAAACGTGGGATCATGACCGAAGAGTTTGAGGGCCTTCGGGTCAAGGTTGCTAACGGTTACACTCTCAGATGTGACCGAATGGTTAGAGATCTACCTCTACGCCTGAACAATTATGAGTTCAAGGTGGATTATCATGTGGTCAACATGGGTGACTTGGACATTGTGCTTGGATTGAAGTGGCTTCATTCTTTGGAGGAGGTTACCCTTCGATTGAAGGATATGGAGATACGGTTTGAGGTAGATGGTAAAACACATGTGCTGAAAGCTATCAGGAACAGTGACATCAGGACTATCTCTTTTAGATGGATAGAGAGGCTTGCTAGACATGATGACATTGGGTGGGCAGTAGTTTATATCTTGATGCCTACACAAGAGGAGCAGCATAAGTCAGAATACCATCCTGATATACAGAGATTAAGAATTGTATGATAAGGTCTTCAGCGACATTCCACTAGGAAGGCCACCAGACAGGGGTATTGAGCACATTATAGAGTTAGAGGAGGGTGCCAAACCTGTCATGATTACACCTTACAGACATCCTAAGTGGCTCAAGGATGAGATCGAAAAGACTATTAAGGAATTACTTGCCATGGGACACATCAGGCCTAGTAAGTCACCCCTTGCTTCTTCTGTAGTTTTGGTAAAGAAGGATGGGACATTACGGATGTGTATTGACTACAGAATGCTGAATAAGAGAACAATTAAGAACAGGTACCCTATTCCCCGTATCGATGAATTGATTGATGAGTTGCATGGGGCTTGCTACTTTACGAAGATAGATTTGAGATCAGGATACCATCAAATCAGAGTCAGAGAACAAGACATTGAGAAGACTGCCTTCAGATGCCACTGCGAACATTTTGAGTTTGTGGTTATGCCTTTTGGCTTGACCAATGCTCCCACTACTTTTCAGTCCACGATGAACAGAGTCTTCCATTCCCAGCTGAGGAAGTTCGTTCTAGTGTTCTTTGATGATATTTTGATATATAGCAGGACATGGCAGGAGCACTTAGATCATTTGGAGATAGTGCTCGGTATTTTGTAGAGGGAGTCCTTGTATGCCAAGGAGTCCAAATGTGACTTAGGGATGACAGAGTTGCTGTACTTGGGCCACATCATTAGTGCAGAGGGAGTACGAATGGATCTTGACAAGATTCGTGCTATCATAGATTGGCCTACTCCAGAGAACCTTACGAAGTTGAGGGGGTTCCTTGGATTGTGTGGATTCTACCACAGGTTTGTCAGTGGATATTCACGTCATGCTGCACCCATGACTAATTTGATGAAAAAAGGAGCATTTGTTTGGACGCCTGAGGCACAAGAGTGTTTTATGCAATTTAAGGAGATTATGACTACATGTCCTGTGTTGGCTTTACTAGATTTCACGAAGCCATTTGAGCTTCAGTGTGATGCTTCAGGAGAGGGCATCGGTGCTGTTCTTATGCAAGATAAGCACCCTATTGCATATGAGAGTCGAAAACTCAGAGGGCCAGAGAGGACTTTCAGCATCTATGACAAGGAAATGTTGGCCATTATGCATGCTTTGGCCAAATTCAGATAGTACTTAGTGGGCAGTATGTTTTGCATCAAGACTGACCACAACAGCTTGAGACATTTCCTTGGGCAGAGAGACCTGAATGATAGACAGCAAAAGTGGGTAAGTAAGCTACAAGCTTATGATTTTGATATCACCTATGTGAGGGGGACACAGAATGTGGTAGCAGATGCTCTATCACGGTGACCTCATCTTAATTCCATGGTGCACATATCCGAGGATTGGAGGCATTTGATCATAGCAGAGTATGCTAGAGATACATGGGCATCAGGTATTGCAGATGGGTCCATTATTGATACCAGGTACACACTTGTGAATTAGTTGATCATTTACAAGAACAGGATTTTCTTAGTCCCAGGATCGAAGGTGAAGAGCATCATCATGAGGACTCTCCATGATTCACCCACAGCAGGTCATCCGGGATACTTTAAAACATACAGGCAGGTACGGGAGTGCTTTACTTGGAAAGGGCTTAAGTCAGATGTGCTTCAATATGTGCGTGAGTGCCCTGTTTGTCAGCAGAACAAACAAGAGCACACTTTTCCGGCAGGACTCCTACAGCCACTTCCGATTCCTGATAGGAAGTGGGAATGCATATCTATGGATTTCATTACGGGCTTGCCTAAGACCCAAGGGCGGGATTGCATATATGTGGTGGTTGATAGATTGACGAAGTATGCACACTTCTTTCCGATTACCACTACTCATACAGCTACACGGTGGCAGAGGTGTTTTTCAGGGAGATCTTTAGATTACATGGATTGCCTCGAAGCATTGTGAGTGACAGGGACAGCCGTTTCTTGAGTCATTTTTGGCAAGAGGTGTTCCGTCTATGTGGCACTGAGCTCACACCTAGCACTAGTTACCACCTGCAGACTAATGGGCAGACTAAGATTGTTAATAAATGGGTGGAAGGATACTTGAGGAACTATGTGGCGGCACAGTAGAAGGCATGGGTTAGATGGATCTACTTATGTGAGTATTGTTACAATACCACATATCACATGACTATTCAGATGATACCATTCATGGCATTATATGGTTATGAGGCGCCTAGTTTCTTGGATTTTGTTTTGGGTGACAGTAGAGTACCTAGTGCAGGGGAACTGTTACAGGAGAGCAAGAATATTGTTGAGGTTCTCAGAGATAACATCGCCAGAGCTCAGAACCAGCAAAAGCAGTATGCAGATCAGAAGAGGACTGAGCGGACTTTTGAGGTTGATGATATGGTGTACCTTATGCTGCAGCCTTACAGAAAGTCTACTCTTAGAAGGAGTGGGGCAAAGAAGCTCAAGCCACAATACTATGGGCCTTTCAGGATTATCAAGCGTGTTGGAGAGGTGGCTTATGAGCTAGAGCTTCCAGCGGATAGCAGAATCCATAATGTCTTTCATATATCACACCTCAAGAAGGCATTGGGACAACATGTCATGCCTTCAGCAGTTTTACCTCCCTTGGATGATGAGGGGAAATTGATTCTTGTGTCGGAATCCATTCTTGATTGCAGGGAGAGGCAGCTTCGCAAGAGAACCATCAGAGAGTATTTGGTGAAGTGGAAGGACTTGCCTGTGGAGGATGCTACTTGGGAGGATGAGACTATTTTGCAGCATCTAGTTTTGAGATTGCTTGGGGACAAGCAATTTCAAGAGGGGCAGACTGTCATGTCCCCTTCTTAGTTGACATGGACTTTTTTTCAGTGGATTAGCCTATTAATGGCTCTCGTAGGCTAATGGTGGTGATGACAGAGTCGCCTGGCAATTATTTGGTGATTATTTGACTCCGTGTAGAAACTTCTAGAAGTCAGAAAGTTCCAGAAGTTAGAAACTTCTAGAAGTCGGAAAGTTCAAGAAGTTAGAAACTTCTAGAAGTCAGAAAGTTCCAAAAGTTAGAAACTTCTAGAAGTCAGAAAGTTCCAGAAGTTAGAAACTTCTAGAAGTCGGAAAGTTCTAGCTTGTAGAAGCCTCTAGTTTGTAGAAACTTCTAGCAACTAGAAGTAATTAGAAACATTGGGAGTAGTATAAAAGGGGGGTCAAGGGGCATTTGGAGCATCCAGTCTTGACATTGACTATTGTTATTTTCTTCATGAGCATTTGTGGAGCCAAGGGGTCTGCAGATTTTCAACTTGTCATTGGGAACGAAATCTCCCAATTGATTGCATAACTGAGGGAGTGAAATATCTCTTGAAGGGTTGCATTTGTGGAGGTGATATTTCAGTCACTTCACTAGGGCATCATTGAGGCATAAGCCTATTCTGAGGACATCTACATTTCGTCTTCTGCACTCATCCAATTGGGTTCTATCATTTTCGATCTTATTTGGCATTGTAACTGAGAATATATGTTTCAGCTGAAGGTGAATTTGTAGTTTCAGCACTTGTGCATTTTAGTATTGTAAAAGTCATTGATTGCCAATAGTAAATAAGAAGGAAGGGTTTTGTAATTGATAAAAGCTATTGGCTGGAAATGTACTTCTTGTCTTAATTCAATGATATATATATATAGCACAATGATCATAGTATGTTTCTACATTTTTTAATGAAAATAAGTGGTTAGATGTATGTTTGCTATTCTGAAATTTTCATAGCAGCAGCATATATACATTGCATGACAAGTGTTTGACTAAATTCCAAGTAAGAAGTTAAGTGGTTTTGAGGTCCTATTGAGTAGGGGACTTTACATAATGTCTATTATAATGTGAATCGAATATTATCGAATGTCATTCGAAGTCAATGAAATGTTACCAAATGCTTGCTGTTTACACCGAACGGTGTCACGCTGGGTGAAACGGAGCAGGGTGAACGGTGTCACGCTGGACGAGGTGGCACAGTGGCTACTGATGTGACTGGCGAGAGCAGCTCTGTTCTTTCTTGGTTTTTCTGCAGCAAACTACGCATCCTGTGCGCACCACTCCAGCATCCGCTCCCGCATCCCAGGGCTTGGTAGACGCACCGGTAACTGAGATTATATATATATATATATAGATATATATATATATCCTTTCATCCTTAATATCACATATATAAATAAAATTCTATAATTTAATATTCAATTCAGATTCCTTATCATCTGTCATATTATGCTTACAGCATAATAAATAACTTTGTATTTTAATTGAAGAGTATTCTCTATATTTTATATTATAGTATTCTCTTTTAATAGATATTGTTGGTATGTATTCCTTTCTGAACACCAAATATATATCCCCATATTGATCTCCTATCTGATTTCACTGTAATTAATATAATATTTTTACATATATATAATCCTTATTATTAATGAATGCTCATATAATATATATATGTCTATATATTTATTATTTCTATATGACTTTATATATATTATTTCCCAGTCACATATTTATTTATATATATATAATATAAACTACTGACAATATATAAACTTTACTGAATTTTCCACAGAATACATACAGCATGTCTTCTTTGAGACCGAGTGTTATTCGCTGCCACTGTCAGTGCTGGGAGTTTATTTCATATACTCCTATCTTCTATCTTCTATGCTGACTTCCTTTCCTTCTTAATCCCTGGGAATGTTCCCCATTCCCTCCCTCTGTTTCAAAGGGATCGACCTTAATATATGTCCTTGAGCGGTTGCATATGTTCCTTGACTTGATCGTACCCTTTGGAAGATAACTAATAAGAGATTAGTTAATAACGTTTTGAAACATACCTTTAACTTTCATTTTATCCTCCTTATCGCTCAGCCGGTTATCTCTACGCACAGACTATTAATATTATTACCGGTTATTTCTCAGTCCATATCATATCCTAATGGCTAATTCCATGTTAGCAATACAAGACAATAATAAGTTGATTGCTGTGAAAATAATGATTGAATCAGTGTTATTAATATCTATCGACATCTCCATATTGTGGGCTTATTATTACTGCCGCTCATTAGTTACTATTCTTGGACGTATTACTCGGGACTATCATCGACTATTATTAAGTCAATGAAAGATGTATTATATTGTTTAAAACATTGGCTTGTAATTATTAATTAATATGGATTTTAATATTTAATTATATATTGTTTAATAAATTATAAAGATTAATTATTAATACAATTATATTTATTAATTGATTATATTAATATAATTAATATAAATATGGTTCAGTAATAGATAATCGTATTAAGATTATTATATTATATTTATAATAATGACAATTTTTGTTTGTCATTTAATTTATTGATCAACTATTATATTATTTATATTTAAAAATATATCTTTTATTATTTAATAAAATTATTTATTATCAAACTTTAGGATGGGGACATCACACTCACTCTCCTTTTGACTTTGCCACTTAAAAAATGCACCAACTCCATTAGACATTTTCTGCTTTTCTGCCATTTCGGACCCACAGTGTCACTTGAAATGTGTGACGCCTTGATGCCTACAAGCTCTCTAGACTTGGCATGCTTTAGTTTTGGTAAAGCCATTTGAAAAGCGCAGCATATGTTTTTTAAGAATTCTAAACTCTGCATGCATCCACCTAATCTTTGCTGCTTCTTGTGCCAATTGAAAAAATGCTAGAGGATTTATTAATCGTTTTCCAACATCATTCTCAGCTTCCAGTCTTTGTCTGTAAATCATCTTTAGTTTGACAAAAACTTTATTCATCTTCGATTTCCATTCCTCCTTAGTCAATTTGCAGGCACTGTTTGTAGAAACACCTGACAACTTGATAGAATTAAAACATAATTGATATGATGAAAATGACACTATTTAATGGTTATAAATTATAAATTTGATTAACGACAAATTTTGTGGAGGTACCAAGCTAATGCAGGTTTTTGAAATAAATGGAAATAACTTCATTGAAGATGTTAGTACATAAAGAAACATAATAGTGTAAAATAAGGAAAAAATAATTACTTGTGATTTTTTTTTTTTTGTATCATAGGGTGCAACTCAATTAAGTGAAACATATGCAATTGAGTGAGTAGATAATTGTAGTAAAATTTGAATTGAATGACCGGCGTAATTGAGGAATCTGTTTCAACTTTCATAAGATTTATTGGATGTGTTAGGGATGGGTGGACAAGATTTAATCCTTGGTATTATTTAAAATTTTGTGTTTGTGGGTTTCTTAGTCCCTTCTATCACATCCTTATATCAGATAATAAAATTTAAACTTGTTTAATTATATCAGATATCTCATGTATTTTACTCATTTAGCTTGTGATGTATTGCAATAAAGACATTGGTCATGACTTATATATTTCCTGAGTCATCTCAAGTAGGTTGTTGAAAGATTCCACATCTCCGGTGTCATCTGAATATTATTAGCCTAGACCATGATAACATGGATTTTGATATGTGCCAATAATTATCCAAAAGTATTAAGGTGCCAACACCATTCCAACATTAATGTAATCTTGAACATAGAGAAGCCCACAAAAGTATATTTTGTAAGCGGTTGCATTAATCAATTCAGATTAATGATGCATAATATTTCTAATATTTCTAGTATACATTTAGATAGTCTTAAGCTTATGATAAAAATAATTTCACTGATTATATACATGATAGCTTCTATCTTACTCTATATTAAGCAAAGCACAGAGAAAGATTCCTCCCCTTCTTTAGCCACCTTCAATACATCAGTTTGAGGATATGTTTTCAGCCACTTGATAAGGTGGTTGATTGATATCTTCTCCCAAAAACTAAATGAATATGTGGAGTGTATCTCGAAAACCTAGTTTTAACTTCTGTTTTTCTTAATTTGATACTGGTTTTTATTTGTTGTATATGATTACAGAAACGTGAACATGGAATCATTGTTCAATATACAATCATCCAGTCACACCAAAAGTTTAAATGGATGTTGGATGTAGAATGTCTTTCCCATCTTAAATTATGAAAGATTCTATTTACATCTCGATATTAACTTTTAGTCATGATTAAAATAATACATTAAATGGCTTTTTTTTCCGTGTTTTGCAAAATTTAGGAATTTTTTTTGAGAACTAGGTTATGAAGGTCATATTACAAACTTGGAAAGTCGTTAATACTTTTTTACTTTTGTCAATTATTATCATTTTAATGTTTCATTTTTTATTAAAAAATCTCTAGCACAAGCTTATTTGCATATTTTCTAACAGCTATGGGATAGGGCAGCAATGAAAACAGATAGGGTCTATTACAACTTACTTTCTATTGTGAGTATTAATAATCACAAATGTATTGTATGATTTTGTAGGAAAGGGATTGGCATTGTTGAGATGCTCAGAGAAATATGGTTAGCGTTAAAGAGCTATGAAGTAGGGGAAAGCGAAGAAATTCAAAATGAAAGCACACATCAACCTGTGATAAAACAATTCTATTGAGTATGTATGTCAATATCTTATATTTTCTAACAGCTATAGGATAGGGGATGGATGAAAATGGATAGGGTCTATTACAAGCTACTTTCTATTATGAGTATTAATACTCACAAATGTATTGTATGATTTTGTAGGAAAGGGATTGGCATTGTTAAGATGCTACGACAAATAGGGTTAGCATTAAAGGGCTCTGAAGTAGGGAAAAGAGAAGGAATTCAAAGAAAGCGTGTTTCAACCCGTGACACAAAAATCCTATTATGTACTTCAATGTATTATGTAATGAAGAATGGGTGAGGCACTTAGTTTTTATTTCAGGTTGTTATTAGCTATTCTTGCTAATTTTGTAAAGATAGGGACAAAAAAATACTCATTCCTAATGGAATGATTGTTTGGGGTTTGAATTTTGCTTATGGTCATCTTATTAATTTGCATTCAATTATTATATGTATTTATTTTGTTTAGTTTTTCTTTCTTGACAATGCTAAACATGTTGAGTTGAAGTATAGAGGTGATGCTAAAGTTTGTCTTATATAGTTTTTTCTTTATTTTTGAACTACTCTTCTACTCATATACATGGTTGGAGATTATGAAATTATTTTATAAATTTTAAAAACATAAATTAATTTCTATTTACTAATTTAGTTGAAGTGCGTGCATAGGTCAGGATAAATAAACTATTGCATACACGAATATTCTTACATCTTGGAGCAAATGCACAAACGTGTTGGCAACATATAGTTATAGAGAAGATGCAATAGTTTTTGAGACAACTCAAACTAGTTTATTTTCTAAGAGATAGTTAACATAAATATCTCTAAATTGTAATGATTTCCCTATATTTCCTAGAGCGATTATTTACTGTCATAGAATTAAATTGAATAATAATGAAAATAAGATGTAATATATATTTTTCAGAAAAAAAAATGTAAGAGACGGATTAAGATAAAACCTACCAAATTAAAGGTGGGTTGATTTTTTTCCAAGTTTTCACAAGCTAAATGTGATTTTGTTTCTTCAAGCATTGAATTTGAACCATTATGTCATGATGGCTTCAATTGTGAAGCTTGAAACTTCAAACTCAAATATCTATATAGGATGATACCAAACTTTCTTGTACTACAACCCAATGTAAACAAATTGATTGTGTTTCTTATTCCTTTTGTAGGTTTGATGGACATTAAAAACACTTTAGAGTATGTATTCAATCATTGGCTTCAAGCTATTAAGTGACAATTTAGCTCCAATGGTAAGGCTTGAATATATATATATATATATATATATATATATATTTGAAGGGATCAATATGATCTCTTTTGACTTAAATGTGCACACTGTTAGTTTTTTCCATATGCTAAGGCCTAATGAGGGGTTGTGTGTGGGAATGTGGGTTATACTAGTTCATAGTTTCATTGACATGACTAACTTGAAGGGTAAGAGTATATTCTTTTAAGTTTGTAATGCCTTGCCAAAGAACCCTCAAAACATAGGGTAAAACATGCATAGGAATATGCAAAATAATTTTTATTTTTATTACAATTACACTAAACATGCATAACTAACATGAGTATAACATATAATAAGATTAGTTGACCAACCACTTTGCAACCATGCACTAGCAAAAGTCTCAAATCGTTTCTAAGGGTTCCAGGTCACCTAACTACGCAATTGATATGGAACCAACAATTCCTTGAATTGCCACGAGGGTTTGAATTGAATCCGATGAGCTTGGTCAAGACACACAACTACACAAGGAGATGACTACATCAACCTTCAGTACCAACTATCCAACTCTAGGTTCATTTTAAAGCACCACCCAAAGTGTTTCCATGATAACACATTCATACACTAATTGATTTAACCATTAGAGCACATCATGTGAGCTAAGCCAAGAATATAAGAACATACAAACAACTTGCAATTGCACACGTCATAAAATCAAGACGTGGAGAAGTTGATCTATAGGTGCAAATGTTGATCCTCATATGTAGACGCCAAAGAATCCAAATGACATTCTTCAAGTGCAAATGCCAATGCGTAGGACTATTCAACCCATTGACCTGAGAAGTCTCAGACCAATGAGGTGAAGATGTTGATCAATGTAGATGTTGATGGGCAACCTCAGACATCGATTCATCGATTTCGGCTCGAACACTAAGGAAAACAAGTAACTAACTGAGCCTATTGAAAAATGAGACTAACATACCTTCTATCCATCATTAGGGAGTACAATTTACTCATCTATAATTAATGTTATCAAATTTCCACAATCCGTATCAACGTATTCTTACTTCTGGGTTTGATAGTGTACCATATAATTGTTACACTATCCATTTTATCACAACAAGATACGAGTACAACTTGAAGAAGAAGAAAGGAGTGTGAAGTAAAGAAGGTAATGATGTAGTCTTTGGGTCCACATGTGAACTTGTACATGGTCTCCAAAGGTGGCTTGTCATGCCACCCAACCATGTGGTACCAAAGGTCCACCCCACTATATTGGTGGAGATAGTCATATGGCCCAAATATTCACTCAATGCAACAAAGGTCTAGAAGGGCTTAAACACACACACAAGACACAATGCAAATACTCTAAGAAAGAACTATTCCAACAAGGGAACCCAAGTAACACCAAGAACAAGAGGGATACCAAGATACATATCCTCATAGGGTCACTACTCGAATCTACACATGGGTTGGATGTTAGAGACCAAGAAGTGGGAGTGTCATTGCATAGGATGAAGGGATGGCTCATGTGAAACCAAGCAATCCTTTCATAAAAACAAGGAGCTCAATTGTCCTTTTGATCAATGTCCCACAAACGACCAAGCCTTCCCAACATGCCCTTGGCCTATAGGAGCATTCAAAGTGCATAACGAACATTCACATTTATCTAATTAATATGTTTTCCCCATTAATTTATTTATGTTATCATGCTTGTATTACACAATTCTCCAATGAGTTATCTTGGCAACAACTTTGGGCCTCAACCCTCATTGAGAACCACTCCCCAATTTCGACTCTAACACCCACATCCAAGCTCATCTCATTCTATGAATGAGGTACAATGTTGGAATCAATACATCACAATGCAACGAATGACTCAATTACAACATTTTCACATTTTCCAATCGTGTTGATGGTACGCTCAATTAGCCTCAACCAAGAGTATGGATCCAAGATGATCCCATAAAAAAACTCTATATACAATATCATTATTCCATATCACGATAACCAATTCAAAGCATAAAAAACTTCTTTTGTGGAAATGCCAAACTTGGCCAAAAACTTGTCATGGAGGCCATTGTCATTGATGGACCTATGAAAAGCTCAAAAAATCAAACTTCAAATTTCACAATTGAGGGAAAACCCATTGGTTCCCACATATCCAACATGACATAAATATTTTTAAAAATCACATTTTGTCAACAAACAGAAATGGGTAGAATAACACCATAAAAACCTTCATTTTCTCATACAAATATGGAAAATACCCAAATCTAACTCAAATTCATTTCTACTAAATGGAAACATGGTTGCAATCACCCAATAAACAATTTTCAACACTCAAGTAATAATTTAATTGGAGAACATGAGAGGCATGAAGATTCCTACCTCAAAACCTAAGAAAAACTCCAAAATGAAGAAATCTCCAAATACTCCATGAGAGGAAAGAAATCTAAATAGCCAATTGTAATCACCACAAGAATTTTGTAGAGCCAATACCCTAAAATTCTTCCCAATCAATCTCCCATTCCAAGCTCAAATTGAATTCCAAACATAGAGGGTTTGAGAGCCAAGAGCAAAGTTTTAAACAAAAAGTGTTCAAAAATGAACTTCACTTTCAATTAAAAAGGCAATTTTTGAAAAACAATCAAATAATATAAAAACTCAGTTAAATTGTAATTATATTATAAACTTCCAAAATCCCCAAATTAAATAAATCATTTCATTCTCATTAAATCAAATACTCATACAACTTATTTGCAGATAAATAATAAATTGACATTTAAAATACTTTAAATATCATTTAACTTAAATAACTCAACCATGATAAACTGTGAATAATCAACTATGCATATACACTTTCATTGGTCTTTCACAATTATGCAAGAGGCTAACCAAGCATTACCAAAAATGGTAACCTGAGGTATAGATATAAGCAGTAGGGAATTATCGCCTAAAATTAGGAATGATAATTAAGCTAAGGCAGTATGATTGGCCAATGTGACTATCTCTTGTAACCATCGTCGAGGATGTGGGCGCATTCAGACCTATGAAGCCATGTAAAGTCGATGTTGAGTACCTTTTATCAATAAAACATTTACATTTTAAGGGTACCTGCTCATGTATATAAAATAGTTGAAGTGCATACATAATTAATCAAAATAATAGAAGCTATTGAAGGGAAATTTGAATAGTATCTATTCAAATGTTATGATATCATTAGTTTCACATTTAATCATCATTTAAAACATATCAATAATAATCTTGAATAAATGCATTGAATATCATTTTACACCAATAATGAGAATATAACAAAACCGTGAACCAAATTAATAAGGAAGCATGATCAATCAACAATGTACCACATCAAATCACTAAAACATCATTATTGCATCAACATGGAATCACATCAAACTTAGTAGAACCAAAATATTCTCTATATATAATCCAAACATCATCATATAATATCATGTCACTATTGACATTGGTGTTTTGCCATTGATGTCAATATGAAATATGATTATGTTGTGCAATGCTATGGCAGTAAGATATACATGTTTTCCCTTTGTTTGTGACATCACATTTTAAACATGTCTTTGAAGCTTCATACTATCATGTGCATTATGAAGTTGTATTATAAAGAACAACATGCTTTTAAGAAAACATTGATCTTTAATGCTATGGTGTTGTATCAGATTAAAGCATGTAACACAAGTGTCTATATTCATAGACTCGCCAACACACTGCATTCTCTAATTATTCTATTTACAAACAATTTTAGTAATAGTGTATTGTGAATGTATCTTCTAATGGAATCAAGGTATGATCTTATGTAATGAGCATGAAGATATGTGTGAGATATACAAGGATTCAGAGCAATAAGAAATATGTTAGGTTTGAACTACATCTCGAGTTTTTATAGAAATAGTCACATGCTAGATATATTACTAATGGTCATTACAGACTTATTTGATTACATTATTAACACTCAAATTCACAGTGGTTTCTTGACATTGATGATATCAGTTCCAATCATTTATGTTTTTCCTAATCGGTTATTGAGGGGGGTGGTGAATTAGTAAATTCAATTTCTACTTCTCTTTTAAGCAATCAGATATTCTTGTCTATACAGAAATTAAAAGAATATTATAACAATCATAAAAAGAAATTAAATGCACTTCATTTATACGTGGAAATCGTCGGTTAGAAGGAAAAAACCACGGTGGGACAGAACCCACAAAACTCCACTACTGCAATAATAAAGCTACCCTATTAAAGGCTTACAAAGCACTGGTGAGAGTGCTACCTAGTTAAGGGATTTGATAGAAGACCTGTTAGGATATTGACCCTGTTAGGAGTTGCCTTGTCAGAGGACTTAAAACACCAATAAAGATGTTACCCGGTAAAAGGATTTATACAAAAGAACATGTAAGGGTTCACCCTGATTGAGGGATTTAATAATGCTTCACAACAAAAGAAATGATCTTATGATGACACTATATTTGTCGGTTCAGATCATACCTGTTCACCCTTTCCTCTGCTTGGTTGTTGAATCTTTCTCTCTCTTTCACCTTATGTGATTGTGATTCCTCTCAGAAAATTTTGCTCTTGATATTCAACAACACAATTTTCATGTCTTTCAACTTGAATATATAAGAAATTATCTTATTAAATATACATCTCATAGTTCCACCAAGCTGTAAACTGCCTCATAAATCATGCATGCAAAACACTTGATCAAAAAGCTTGCAAATTGATCCCTAGTTTACCTCGAAACACTTGTAGAAAAAACAAAGCTAACTCTAGTTCCACTAAAAAATACTCTGCATAATCCGATTCAGATTATCATGCACTTGACCAGTGTATGATTTGTATCCGGTTAGTCATCTATTCCTTGTGTGTTTTCCAAGACTAGTTGGACAAAACCTGGATAGGTATAAGTGTGACCGGTTAAAGTACATTTCTTATATGCTTAGTCTATCGGTTCACAATCATGAGTGCTGGTGTGATGTACCGATGTTCTGGTGGGATTGATGTTTGCCAATGACTTTACCAATGACAGATAACTTACTTTATGTCAGCAATCTTCCCCTTTGGCATTGGTGGAAAACATATCAACACATCACCTGTAGACTTCCCCTGTAGATCTGCTCGTCTACCTATAGCATATTCCTGACACACTGTTATTGATATCTTGTTTTTTATTGTCTTCTCTTCTCTAGTCTTCTATTTTTTTTTGTCTTCTCTTCTCTAGTCTCTACACTTATATCTTCCCTTTTTTGCCTCCAAGGGACAAAGGGTTGTTACTCTTTATAACTGTAACTTATTGAAGATATCTTTATAGATCTTCTTTGCAGATTCTAGGAATGGTTTCCAGGTACCTATTACATGATCTAAAGTTTTCTTTGCAGCTTGCAATGAGACAATGAGATTTTCCATGTCCTCTACTGTCTTGTAATAAAGTTCCTTAAGAAGTCTGTCTATATCAGTTGTTGTTTTCTACATCAAATCAAATGTTGGTGCAATGAATAACTAGAATCCAACAAGATCTTGGATTCTTTTTGTATTTTCTTCTAACGCCTTCCTCAAAGTGAGAGGTAGACTTGTCATCTCCCTGTTGTACTCTGTTGTAGAAGAGCTCTTAGGATCAAATTTTGACATTAAAACATTTATCTCTTATGTTGTCATGTATGTTTTCTCAGTTGTATCCTTCACAAAGTTTTCAAAGTTAGAAGTTCTTGTGATTAACCTTTCAGCTTCTTGTACTTGTTGTTGTAGCTCTCTAGTTCTTGTAGTCATAGTGGCTTTGAGTTCTTCAACCTGTTTATGAAGAATATATATTCTTTTCTTCTCATAATGATCAATAGCAATTGTTTCTGGGTCGGTGATATCTTCCCCAATTGCTTGTGCCAGTACCTCTAATTGATCAATCACAGGTTTGTCTTCATCTATATCTGCATTTGGTACAAAGTTGTACAAGATATTCTTTACACTCGAGAGAACCATATCCTATTTTCTCTTAGTGAGCTCCTTCAATTACCTTGTCGACATTTTTCTTATGTCAACAACAGTGTCACTTGCTTGAGATGAGCTAACTTTACCTCTTTTCAATTAGAAGTCTATTGCAAACGATAGATTTCTCTTTGATGTTGATGCACTCAAAACATCTATCAGTTCCTTCTACCTTATTTCCTGTGCAGATTCTTCTTATGTAGGCTTCTCCTCTTCTATTATCATAGGAAACTCCTATTGTTGAGGTAGTTCTTGTTGTAGTGCCTCTTCTGGACACACCTCTTCTTCTAGATGTACCTCCTCTTCTAGATGTACCTCCTCTTCTGGATGTACTTCCTCTTCTGGATGTACCCCTTCTTCCAGTGATTATTATGTTTGTTGTTGTTCTTTAGCAACCTATTGACCATTTAAAATAACTTCTACTTTATCTGTTTTATTTTCTGCAGTCATCTTTGCTGACGACTCTCCCTATTCTTGTTCTGATGGCCTCATAGATGTATCTTGTACTCCTATATGAACTTCTTCACCTAGGTTAACCTGTTCACTAGCTGTGAACTATTCAGGTGTAACATCCTTTTCACCAGTTGTTCCTTGTTCACCTATTGAAACTTGTTCACCAGTTGTGAACTGTTCAAGTGGAACCATCTCCTTTATCGATTCATCTTTTGAGATATCCTGTGGACCTATAGACTTTAGAGTGTTGAAGTCATATTTCTGCCAAAATTCTAGTGAATCTTCATGCACATCTTTATCTTGACCATTAATGATTTTGGCCACCCTGTCCCTTGTATCCAACTTGAGTGACACAACTTCCATAAAAAAATTTATTGACTCATCGTCAAGATTTGGTTTAACTTTCACCAAAGTTTCCCTTATAATCTTATTGTTTTGAGCTAGAATGGTTCTCAATTTGGTCATTAGCCTCTTATTCAATTCTGTAGGAAAGTGGGGCCTGTAGTCCCTAGGACTTTTGTTAAAATCTAAAAAGGTTTCTAACAAAGCAATCTCAATTTTCTCCTTATCTTCATTTCCCAAAATATTAAACCACTTAGCAGCATTCGACACCTCACTAAAATCCACAATTTCATCTACTATGTTATCTACGGTTAAAGTTTGAGCTTTACCTTTTAATGGAGAAGCAAGTAGGGTTGGTGGAGTGAGATCACCACCTATGTCTCCAGTTATGTCCACGATGATCGGCTTTGTTGCATACTTTTCTTGGACCAGAGTCTCTACTCTCAGTATGCCCTTTCCTTTACCAGTGTCTTTTACTGGTGGCTTTGTGGTCTTTTGGCATTCAGCTTCAACTTCAACTTCATGTTGCTGCTTCAGAATAGTCATCCATATGGAAACTCCTTCATCATGAACTTTATCCACTTCTCCAATTAGGACCTAACTAATTATTTTCCTGATATTGGAACTCTTTTTGTACAGGTCAACTTGATTAGTTGCCTCTTGTAGGCTAAGGTGATTGTGTACTTCTAGTAGAGCCCTTATCCTTAGTTCTCTTTCCTTATCTAAGGGAGATTTCCATCTACCTTCAATTATTTCTTGTAGATCTTCAAATATTATTTTGTGAAGTCTAGTGGGTGTTAACTTGAACTTGTGAAGAACGTAAATTACAGCTTCTTCTAGCTTTCTCTTATCTTATTCATTACCAAGCTCATATATTCTTCCTACTACACCCAATCCACATGTTTACTTTATTCCTTCAACCACTTTATCTATGGTTGGTTTCCTTCCTTTTGGTGCATCAACCTTTACCATTTTCCCGGTCTTTCTCTTTCTGAGGGAATTAGAGGTTTATTTTGTTTCAGTTTCCTCCATTTCCTCACGTTGTGAGGGTTTGGTGGATGCTAGTTGTGCCTTCTTCCTTTGAACCTTTGGTTCTTCAACAACTAGCTTCTCTTTCCTAGGAGTGGGAGTTCATTTCACATAAACCTTATTAGGTTCTTTAGAAGGTTCCTTTCTCTTCAAATTAGATTGAATTTCCTCATAGGTGACAAACCAGTATGTAGAGAGATCTAAGTTTCTTTCCTGTAGTGCATTTGCATATGCCTTGGAAACCTTAGATGTAATCTCGTACACAAGCTCTAGTGCATACTCGGTCCTAGGCTCAACAACCTGAATTATGCAATGATCAGTGCTCACCAGAAAACACATCTCTTCCTTGTACTCTTATACAATGGTTGAGGGAATTATTTCCCTGTTGTGCATTCTTAACTCAAAGACTTCAAAATAATTAGTCATTACCTTATTAAACTAGTTCCCCAAGTTATTGAGGGAATTCTTTCCCTATTGTGTATTCTTAACTGAAAGGCTTCAAAATAATCAGTCATTACCTTATTAAACTAATTTCGATTTATCTTCTAGCCATGTAACCTTGCCTATCCTTGGAAAGAGGTTTTGATAATAGAAAAAAAACATACTAGCAATGTCCCATATTTGAGAAACTTCTTTCTAACCAGACCGAGCTTCTTCATATTTTCAAAGATTTGGCTCCTCGGCATAGCACAAATGTCGTATCTCACATTATCGTGCATTATTATGTGCACAACATGAATCGCACCTCCAGGTATGCTATTCAGGTTACTCGAATGATATACTTTGTAACCGATAACTGCAACATCAAACCAAACACTAATGTCTTTAATATCATTCACAATCATCATTCAACAGTCATATTTTGACTTAGTTATCTGTGTGACTTCTGCATTTGCTATAGTTCTTAGGGTTAGAGCTTCTCCTACAACATTATGCTTAGTTACCCTGTATAAATATTCTTTAGTGATAGGTGTAACCGTGCCTTTTGCTAGCCACATCCCTGGTTTGTGAACCCTGCTAAGCACCAGCCTAATCCAATCCAGTCAAAACTGATGCAGTCAAGGATGGTGGATCCAATGAAGGACAGTCCAAACCTTGCAGCCAATAGAATTACACAGTGGAATACTCAACACAACAGATAACCCAACAAATGTTTCAAGTAATTTTCATTAACATGCCCAGCTGTAAGGCCTTCTGGGTTAGGGCCAATTACAAAATGAAACAATTCTGCAAGATCCACAAATAGATCCAATACAATCTCAGCTAGTTTAGCTCTGAAGACAATCATAAGTTGATGGAAACCCTAAGGCATATCTAAACTTGAGCTCGCAAGCCTCCAAGCAATCTCCTTATCTCCAAGTGTACAACCACTAGCTCTACTATCAATAACTATCAAATATCAATCTGATCTGCAAGATCATGCAAGATCTTTACCACAACTTTGCCAACTTCAGCTTCAGAACCTCAGATATGATTCACTAAGTCTTCCAAGTCATGAACTTCTCTGATCTCCTCCTCCCTAAACATCTACCCAAACATCCTATAAATACTAATCATCAACCACAAGTCGGCTAAATGAAACCATTAACTCCCCAAAACAAATAATTAAATGCCATACAAGTCGGCTTACAAATGTATACAAACATTTAATTCAGCATGTCAGCCTATAACAATAGCTACCAACAATAAATTCACCAAGTCGGCTCAACAAATCACACAGAACTCCAATCAGTAAACCAAATCTATCGAGCGACAGTGAATTAACCGAGGACGACAAGCATCATCAAGCACTAGAGTCGACCGAGCATCGCAGGCATGACCGAGTAACACTTTCACCAAGTGCCAGAGGTTACCGAGTTCCTTCAGTGACCGAGCTTCCTTCAATGACCAAGGTTGTCGGTCAAGGCTACAACCGAGTAACACTGGCCAAAATACAAAAACCCCATGTAGTTTCACCGAGGACAAAGAATGCCCCTACCTTAACCTTGGATGCCCCTACATCAGACACCCCAGGTTCCAAAAGATGTTCATATGTGAGAAGAACATCTTCTAGGATTCAACACATAAATCCCAAATTGGTTCTTCACATACAAGTCCTCTACCTTTTCTGCTTGCAAACTCTTCCACTTTAGTTTCCTCTGTCTCTTCAAGTCTTTCCTTGATATCACACAGGTCGGTTCTTCATACTAATCATTCATTTTCTTTGGATCCATAATCTCAACTCGGCTACCAATACTCAGGCTTCTCCTACCAAGTGTTGTATCCATCAAAGGCATCAATGAAAACTTCATGTCATCCTTCTCAACAGTAAGCACATTTCTGACATAGTCATAAATAGCTCTGCAATCATATTACCAAGGTCTACCAAGTAATATATCACAACTATTCATCTTCACAATATCACAAAGCACAAGATCCTTGTACTGGCCAATATGAACATCAATGAAGCATTGTTCTCTTACTTCCAAAGCATGAACATCTTGTAACCAGCCAATCCTATAAGGACAAGGATGCTTCATTCTATTCAAACCAAGTTTCTGAACCAGGTCCTCAGCAACAAGGTTATCAGTACTACCACTATCAACAATAACATCACAAAGTTTACCTTCAGATTTGCATCGGGTCCTAAACAAGTTACTCCTTTGACAAGGTTCATCCTTTGTACCAAGCAATGTTCGTCGAAGCAGCAAGTTCTCTGATTCAGGTTCATTCTGAATGTTCTCATTCATCACAGTAGTTCATCGATCAACCTTCTTCTATGTACACTCAAAAGAATGGTGTCCTTCCTCTCCACAGTTATAGCAAGTACCCTTAAAGATTAGTCTACATGTCTTCTTCTTCGATTCCATAGGTTTTTGTTCATCTTCTCCATCAGTCAGTTTATCCTTCACCGAGTGATCAATCTTTTCCTTCCCTCAGGAGTTACTAGGTTGTTTTCTCTTCAACTTATCTTCTGCCTTCAGAGCATACTGATAAGCATCTTCAAAAAAGTCAATCTTCAGCATACCAAGCTCATCTTGAATATTGAATCTCAGACCATTCACATACCGAGCTACCTTTTCCTTACCAAGCTCTCGGTGTCCAGACCGAATGGTAAGTTTGTAGAACTCCTCAGTATAATCTTCAAAAGACAAGTCCTTCTACTTCAAATTCTGCAACTTCTTAAACAAGTCAAGCTCATAGCCAAAAGGTATGAACTTATCTTTCAACTTAGTCACCATCAACCTCCACTGATTGATCTTTGTTTCACCTTCATCTTCTCTATCTCTTTGTAGTTCCTTCCACCAAAGAGCAGCATGTCCTTTCAACTTTGTCTATGCTAATCTCACCCGAAGAGGATCTTCAATTTCTTCCAGCTCAAAGAAATCTTCAAGTTCACAAATCCAATCAATCAGATTGTCGGGCTTCAAAGTACCAGGGAAAGTAGAAACTTCCATTTGGTAACTATTGCTAAATCAAGCTCCAGATCTATGCAACTGAGCATTTCTATCTTCACTGGATCTATTTCTCTGGTCATCACCACTAGATCCAGCAGTTTCAAATTCTTCATCAGCTTCCTCATAGCCATCTTGAGTACCAACATTCCAAGGTACACCAGCAACAACTCTCATGATCTCAGCAACCATGTCATTCTTCATCAATTCTATCTTAGATCTGACATCTGATCTAACTTTATCAAAAATATTTGATTCCACAGCATCACAAAGATCTACAATAGCTCTAGGGTTCAATCTTCTCAAAGGCATCCTTAAAGATATGCAAAATAACCCTCTGCAACAAACCCTCACCGACCACCTTGTGATGATCTCCAAGTTGTGTGCAAGTAAGATCTCAACCTGCCACCTTGAACAAACAACTAGGGCAAGATTCACAAGTTTGGTGCTTTTGATCTGCAATCCAGATTGCGCACAATCTCTTCTCTAACAGGATCAACTTCGCAAGATCGGCCTTGCTAGGTTAACCTTCAAGATCAACTATCAGCTCCAACAAGAACAAAACTTCAGCTCTAATACCACCTGATGCAGTCAAGGATGGTGGATCCAATGAAGGACAGTCCAAACCTTGTAGCCAACAAAATTACACAGCAGAATACTTAACACAATAGATAACCCAACAAATGTTTCAAGTAAGTTGCATTAACATGCTCGACTATAAGGCCTTTCGGGTTAGGGCCAATTACAAAATGAAACAATTCTGCAAGATCCACAAATAGATCCAATACAATCTCAGCTAGTTCAGCTCTGAAGACAATCAGAAGCTGATGGAAACCCTAAGGCAGATCTAAACTTGAGCTCGCAAGCCTCCAAGCAATCTCCTTGTCTCCAAGTGTGCAACCACTAGCTCTGCTATCAACAACTATTAGATATCAATCTGATTTGCAAGATCATGCAAGATCTTGTCCACAACTTCGCCAAGTTTAGCTTCAAAACCTCAGATCTGATTCACTAAGTCTTCCAAGTCATGAACTTCTTTGATCTCCTCCTCCCTAAACATCTACCCAAACATCCTATAAATACTAATCATCAGCCACAAGTCAGCTGGATGAAACCATTAACTCCCCAAAACAAATAATTAAATGCCATACAAGTCAGCTTACAAATGTATACAAACATTTAATTCAGCATGTCAGCCTATAACAATAGCTACCAACAATAAATTCACCAAGTCAGCTCAACAAATCACACAGAACTCCAGTCAGTAAACCATAACTACCGAGAGATAGTGAATTAATCGAGCACGTCAAGCATTGCTGAGCACCAGTGTCAACCGAGCACTGCAGGCATGATCGAGCAACACTTTCATCGAGCATCAGAGATTACCAAGTTCCTTCAGTGACCAAGCTTCCTTCAATGACCGAGGTCGTCGGTTAAGGCTGCAACTGAGTAACACCGGCCAAAATACAAACAGCCCATGCAGTTTCACCGAGGACAAAGAATGCCCCTACCTTAACCTTGGATGCCCCTACATCAGAAACACAGTTGGATATTTGACTCCATTGATTAAACTTGATGCTTCTAGCTTAGCTTATTTTGCTTGAAGCTTCTTGTCTTCACACAACGAGAGGTATTTACTTTGAATGAATGTTTCGCCAAGTTTCTCCTATTTGTTGTGGATGAATGTCATTTCATACTCAGTTAGCAAAACACCTTCAGGGATGGATGATAGAGCTCTTGCCATATCATTCGCTCAATTTTGAACTACCATGATGTCATAAACAGGTCTATTAAGTTGATTGGCATTGAGGAGACTTACTATAGAATATGAAGATGCCATATTTCTAGACTGGTATGTGCAAAAAGTTCTTGATACAATTTACAAAATTTACACAAGGATCGTAAAACACAACAAGAAAATATTACTCAAGATTTTGAAAACAATAATCACAAAATGCAATGTAAAGTAAAATGAGTAATCATTTTTCCCTTTAACACACTTAGGTCATAACAGTAATTAGAAAATGATAACTTTTGTTAATGGTTACTATATTAATTATCCTTACCTAACCTTTCTTTTGACAACTAGTTTGTAGACTCTTTACCTATTTACAAATCCTTAGTTGCAATATCTTCCTTGCTATGTCAACAACTCTTACCTATCTGGATAATAAGCTGGACTGGTGACTCCTTCCCGGTTTCAATTCTTGACTGAGTGAGATCACAGCTCACTAGTTCCTCCAGGAATAGTAGCCTTGCTACATGTTCCCTTTAAGCCTTTAGGCTTAATTTGATGAAGAGATATCACCATCAATTGATGATGACATTACCTCAAATTTCTCCTCAGCAGAACTCTTTGTCCCCTTTATGGACCAAGTCTTCTTGACTTCCTTGTTGGTCTCTTTACTCATGTTATCCTTCATATTGGGGGACAAATTCTTCTTGACCTATTTAGTCAGCCCTTTGCCTTTGTTCATTGACTAGTTCCTGTAGTCCTTGGCCAAATTCCCAATCTTGTTACAATTGTAACAATCCATTCTGATTCCTCTCCATGGATTGACCCTTCTTTTCCTATGAATGGGTGAGTGGCAATCAGAGTTCCTATGCCCTAATGGTCCACAGGTAGTACAGTTAAATGTGCTTTGGTTTACATTCCTATTATAGAATACTAGTCTTGGTGGAGATTTGAATGTCATTGTTTTGGACCTGCATTCTTCCGCTTTGTATCCAAATTTATTGCAAGCATAGCAGTATCCCTTGAAGCTTCCCGTGCTTCCACTGGACACACTGTTGGAGCAGAGACTTGCATTCAAAGGTCATGTGACCATACTTGTAACAATTTCTATAGTAACTGTTAGAAGTAAATGGTTTCATCGGTGCATTTCTCTAGTCATTGGATTTATGACCCGGTTTGCCACAATGTTTGCAAGAGGGTTGGAAGATCCTTTTACCTTTGTCTATTGTTGGTTTCTTATTTTCCTTCTTGCCTTTCTTGTCTCTAAAGGACTCACCAATTTCATTATTTCTTTGACCGATGTACCCAAGTCCTATGGGATCCTTGTGCTTTCTTTGAGCTCTTAGTTTATCATCGAGCTTCTTAGAAATTTCATTATACCTTCTGAGTTTCTCATTTCTCTCTTCAAGAGTTTTCAATTGTTCCTTTAGTTATTCCAATTCAGAAACCATCATTTTGCATGCTTCATCTTTGTTATGCAAGTGCTCATGCATGATTGCATTCTCTTGATTTATCCCCTACATGTCTGCATGCAACCACAATATGAGAGTATCACTCTCTCTTAATGATTCTTCAACCAGATTTCTTTCTCTTTCAATAGTTAACTATGCTTCTATGGCACCAGTCTTCTTTTCCTCATCTTTTCTTTTGGCTTCAATGAGTTCAGTCAACCTCAGAGCATGACCTTCCTACTCCCTTTTTAAGTTGGAGATTTGATCAGTCAAATTCAAATTCTTCTCTATGAGATCAGAGACCGCTTCTTTTGCGTCATCAGATCCACTCTTCCCAGAGAGTTCCTCAATGGTTTCATGACTTTTACTCAATTGCGGAGCCAACTCTTTCCTCTTGGCAAGAGACGTCCTTAGTCTATTCTCTAAAGAGGCTATCATGTAATTGGATTCCTCAAGATGCTTTTGATACCTCTAACCCTCCATGATCATTTCTCAAGTGGTTAAGCTTACTATTTCTAAGAACCCAAGCTCTAATACCAATTGTTGTTCCTAACTGGTTATTGAGGGGGGGATGAATCAATAAATTCAATTTCTACTTCTCTTTTAAGAAATCAGATATTCATGTTAATAAATAAATTAAAAAAATATTATAACAATCATAAACATAAATTAAATGCACAAGTCAACACAACATTTATACGTGGAAACCCTCAATTAGAAGAAAAAAAACTACGATGTGACAGAACCCACAAAACTCCACTACTACAGTAATAAAACTACCTTGTTAGAGGCTTACAAAGTACTGGTGAGAGTGCTATTTGGTTAAGGGATTTGATAGAAGACCTGTTAGGATTCGCCTTGTCAGAGGACTTAAAACACCAATAAAGAGGTTACCTGGTAAAGGAATTTATACAAAAGAACCTATAAGGGTTCACCCTGATTAAGGGATTTAACTATGCTTCTCAACGAAATCAATGATCTTATGATGACACTATATCTTTCGATTTAGATCATACCTGTTCACCCTTTCCTCTGCTTGGTTGTTGAATCTTTCTCTCCCTTTCACCTTATGTGACTATGATTCTTCTTAGAAGATTCTTCTCTCCTACTCTCCTTTGCTCTATGCTCTTGATATTCAACAACACAACTTTCATGTCTTTCAACCTGTATTTATAAGAAATTATCTTATTAAAAATACATCTCATAGTTCTGCCAAGTTGTAAACTGTCCCATAAATCACATATGCAAAACCCTTGATCAAAAATCTTGCAAACTGATCCTTATTTTACCTCGAAACACTCATAGGAAAAATAAATCTAACTCCAGTTCCACTCAAAAAGCTAACTCCGATTCCACTAAAAAATGCTCTGCATAATCCAATTCGGATTATCATGCACTTGACTGGTGTATGATTTGTATCTGGTTAGTCATTTGTTCCCTGCGTGTTTTCCAAGACCGGTTGGACAAAACCTAGACCAGTATAAGCATGACCGATTAAAGTACACTGCTTATATGCTTAGTCTATCGATTCACAATCATGAGTACTGATGTGATGTATCGGTGTTCTGTTGGGATTGATGTTTTCCAATGACTTCACCAATGACAACTAACTTACTTTATGTCAACAATTTAAGTGTCTCTTTATGTTTGTTTTACAAAGATATATATACTTCTACAAATGGTATACAGTGAAGTTTACTTCCTTTCATTTCAGGAAACAGGAAAATTGTGTGTGGTGACAAGAAGAATGAAAACAAATGGTAGAACAACAAAGTAATGAAAGTTTATCAAAATGTTTGAAGGATTTCAATGCCTCTACAAGTGTTAACTACTTGTCATATGACTGAGGAAGATCAATTTTTGAATTGAGTTTACTAATCAGATTATGCACAATTTTCAAAAATAATTAAACATTTGTTAAACAATCCTCTTAACTGGTCGCTTGACAACTACTTTATTTAGTATTTCTTAGTAAAGTCAATGCATGATGATCAAAACATTTTTGTAATAAGGAATAAATACAAAAATAGATTTAAAAAAGAAGACAATCAAAACAAATGATATATTCGAGTAAGGGAGACAGTTTTCAATTCACAACATAATGAGTGATCATAACAGAGATAAAATATAGTACTTTGTGTATTAAAGGATGTTTACTCTATGGAGTGAGATTGATGATAGGAAAAATACAAATATGAAGGGTAATATATTGCATACATTACTTTGAGAATGTTGATTTTTTATGAAAATGTTTATGATGACAGGAGAGGGTATGATTGTGAATAAATGTTCTTATACAATCAAGTGATGGATTTGCTTATGTTTTGAGTAGTTTGCAAGAGGATTTATAAAGAATACATAATAGTGTTTATAGTATCCTTTCAAGTATTGATTGTTTTAGAAAGAGTCATATGATAGGGAAAGAGATCTTTGAAGTGTGAACTTGTATCAAATGTTGTGTATGGAAATAGAGTGTTCCTCTTATTAAACATATTTTCTCTTTGTATCTTGTTAAGGGAATTGGTGCTCTAGGAATTTGGTTCTTCTAATGTAGCGAGGTGTTAGTGCTCCTTGGAGTGGATTATCCTAAAGTTGTAAGGGATTTGGTACTCTAAAACACTGCTAGTAAGGCTTAATAAAAGATCTATTTACAGTGGTTTTTTACCCTTAGGAGTTTTCCACTATAATTCGTGTCAAGTATCTTATATGCTTCTTGAATTTCTTAATTGCAATATCTTATTCAATATTTATTTTGTCCAATAGTATCCAACAAGTGATAACTTTTTTATGTTAAGCTTTTTGAGAATAAGAATTGACATTGTTTGCATAGATCACTAATTCACCCCCCTCTCAGTGATCCTAGTATTCTTATTAGAAGAACTTAATATTTACTTGTATTTATTAATTGTAATTAGGAGATTCCTATGGAATCCCTACATGTAATTTTTCCTCTAGTCCAAGTGGGAGGACAACTCATTTTATGTAATTACTCCATTTAGTCTATCCTCCTTAAGAGGATTGAGACACTTGGCACACACCTATTATGAATGGTGGCATTCATAGACTTGGGAGTTACATAGTAACTCCTCTCCTCATCTCTATTTAAGAGATGCTCCTCTCTCATTTCTCTCGATGAACTTATTGTAAAATGAGCTATTGCTCTCTCTCTCTCTCTCTCTCTCTCTCTCTCTCTCTCTCTCTCTCTCTCTCTCTCTCTCTCTCTCTCTCTCTCTCTCTCTCTCTCTCTCTCTCAGGCTTTTCCTCAATCATAATGTGACAAGGGGTTTTTCTTTTCTTTCCCCATTTCAAAATCTTCTTGTCTCCTTGTCTTGGCTTTTGGGTGCTTGCTCCTAGTTCATGTTTTTCTCATGGTAACATCTTCTTCTTTATCTATCTCTCTTGGATAATTTTCCTTTCCTTGCTCTTGTTATTTTCTTTACATGGTATTAGAGCTTAGGTTGTTAATGTTGGAAATATAATTAGGAAATGTGATACTGAGAGGGGGGGTGAATCAGATATCACCTAATAATCCAATTTTGATATGAATAAATCATTGGCATAGCATCATCAATACTTGATCATAACAGAATAACTAACATACTATAAACATCCATGAAAGTATTCATAACACAATAATTTTGGTTACCCAGAAACCCTTGAAAGGTAAAACTAGGGTGGGGATGACACCCACAAATTTTCACTACTGCAGTAATAAATTTGCATGTTAGGGCTTACAAAATTTGATCAAAACATGATCTACCCTGTGAGGGGTCTGCCCTGTTAAGACCTAAAAGACTTATACAGTCTACCTTGCTAAAGGATTTGAAACTTACAACAAAGTAAGCACTCGGTTAAGAGATTACAAAAATTCTATTAGGACTACTCGGTTAAGAGATTTACCCTGATACACTAGTTAGAATGTCTCAGTACTTGATCTTTCGGTTTGCACTGTATGCAGATTACAGATCTTCTCTTTACTGTATTGTATTGATCTCTTCTATCATATTTATCTCTATTCTGTCCTTTCACTTCTTAGCTCGGTCACTGAATTTTGTCTGAATACTTCACTTCGCTAAATGTACCTCTCTGCTCATTCCCTTCACATTCGCTATCCCTTCACTCTTACATGTTTTAGGGTTTAGATCTTAACCTTATATAATCAACAAAACATCTTCATGATTCAAGATCTACAGTTTAGATTAATTCCTTTTGCCACTTAAGCCTTACTAATTTCTGATTGGCTCTAGGTATTACATAGGGATCAATGATTGCAAAATAGATGTGTAATCACCTCCATAATTATCTCAACAAACAAAATACAAAACATGAATGTCACCCAAAACAATTTACCTTGATCACTGTGCCAAAACAAACTCGTATGTCATTCCTGGCTAACTCAGAAAATGCAGTTCCTGATACTCGGCATTCACTGTACTCGACATATGTTGATATCTTTGTCGCTCAGTAATCATTGCATATATGACTTGGCAAAAACTAGACTCGGCATAATAAAAAAATACATAGTGAACATAAATTTACTCGGCAGTACTACTGCTCGATAAGTATACATTACATAGCTCGGCCTTTACATAATGACTCAGTCGCAGTGATGACCGACCATCATTGCCTAGATAAATGTCTAAGTGTGGGTCACTAATAGTCAACAAAACTCTAGAGATCTACAATCTCCCCCTTTGACATTAGTGGCAAAAACACTTTGTCATGACATTACACTTGTATTCACAAAAGTACATAGTATTAGCATAATACTCCCCCTAAGATATATATACATTCAAAATTTTGATACCTTCCCTTTTGTCACGTCATGTCATTTGATTTCCCCGTTGTTTTTGACATGATGAATCTCTTCTGAAGTGGGGATCTCAAAATATCTCTCCAGAAATGGTTTATGCAGCATCATAACCATGTGTAGTGCAATTTCCCATCCTCTGGCAGCAACAGTTAAAACTTCTGACTGCACTTCTAGCTTGACAGCTAGATTGATTAGACTCTCGACTGTAGACAGATTCGGATCCCTCTGGGTTAAGTCCTTAGCCTTGACCAACTTTCTCTATATGGCCTCCAAGTGAGGTGTTAAAATGGTTTGCATAGAAAGTAGTCAAGATCTAATCTTTCCATCATTAGCCATCAGTTCGGCTATCCTTCCTTGTGTATGCATGATCTTGGCATAATTTTTGGAACTATGTTCTGCATCCACATTTAAGGACTGACTGGTGGATTTGAGTTCTTGCTGTAGTTGATTAACCAGTTGTTGGTTATCCTCAGTGAACTGTTCTACATTACAAAGTTTGGTAAGCAGAGAGTGTGCATTTGCAACTACTTCTTCGATCTCTATTACCAAAGTGGAAAGTGTGACATGTTTGACTACAATCTCGGCAGATACTTTCTCCAACATCTTGGTCTCAAACTTTCTTTCCGACCACTCAAACAACTTATCACTGGCACTACATGCTTCATTATTTACTTTCTAAACAATATGTACAAGTTGTTACAATATGGGAGCAAAACTATTTACATCTGACAACTCATAAACATCATTAAATATGTCTTTAATTTCATACAAAACCTATTTATGTTGATGTTCTCTTCTCAGTTCTTCCTATCTACTTTTCCTTGTCAATAAATCTTTCAATATTTGCATTTGTTCATAAGATAATTTATCAGAATCCCATTTAGGAATAACAATAACTTCATCAATAGTTACCTCTGGGGAAAAGACTTCCATATTCTTCAATTCCTTCTTCAATGTGCTCCCACTCGGCATTTGTACAAGAGCTTGTATTGCCTCTTGTTCTGTAGGCTCATGTACCTCAATAACTTTGTCTTTTACTTCTTTTCCTTTTGTTCCCTTATCCCCCACATGAGGACTAGTAGCTTTTTCTTTGAACTTCTCTTCTTTATCTTGTTGTAACTCCTCGATAGATGTGGGTTGATTGGCTGGTGCTGACTTATCTTTTTCCTTGGTAGTTCTTATACCAGCTAACATGTCAACTGTAACAACTGCAGGTTTGGCAGGGGTAATGTTAATAGTTGATGTCACATCAATTGTCAGATAGGCTTTGACTTTCAAAAGTATAGTATTCCTGCCTGACAAAGATGTGTCTTTTTCTTCCTCGGCCCGTATATCTTCCTCAGTCAATACTTGATTCTTGATTGGGGTAACCTTTGTTATATCAACAATGTGTACTTCTGATACCTTCTTAATTTCCTCTACCTTAGGAGCTTCAATCTCTGGAATGGGTGATTCCATTACATTTAGTTCTATTGCAGGCTCGACATCCTTAGATGTACTAGCACCTTGATCTTTATCTTTGTTAGTCAAAAAACCAAACACTATCTTCCAAATCTTGATACTTTCCTATACAACATCCTCAACCTTGTGTTGAAGGATTGAATAAGCTCTAAGCTTAGGGTCAAATTTGGCTCGGTGTTGTTCCACAATTTTTATAATGTTGGCATGGGTGAGGTTTGATTCCACTTGTGCTAGGGTGCTCTCTCTTATTTGTTTTTCTGTATTAAGAGCATAATCCCATTTTTGTGCAACCCTGTTGCTTAACTCCTTAGGAATTTGGTTCTCTAATTGAATAGGTAACATCTTGAAAATGCAAAGCATTTCAAGAATAGCATCTTCAACCTTTTCTTTGTCTCCTATACTCAAGTTTCCAAACTTTAATCCTTTCAAGTCTTCCACTCCTGGAGAGTTTGTTATCTTGTGACATATGTCATCCATAGTAGGTTTGACATCCTGCAATACAACCTTCTTCTTCACCTCTTCATCACTTTCAATTTCTTCATCATCTTCTTCTTCCAAAACAAGTTTCCTTCTAGGCCTTTTTCTTGGCACAGCCTTAGGCTATATAGGTTTTCATTTACTGGATGCAGGGGATTTCTTTGGAGTCTCAACAGCAGCTCCCCTTGTTCTAGGCCTTAGCACAGGTGTCGATGACACTTTAGGTTTCAGAATCCTTTTCTTGGTTGGGGGCTCGACAATCACTGGCTTCTTACCTTTCTTCTTTTCTACTTTAGCCTCTTCTTCTTCTTCACTGTCACTAGAGTCACTTGGTTCATCTTCTCCCTGTCCTTGGGTTAATTCTAGTGATGCATCTTTTTCTATTTCTTCCACAAATTTCTCCAAATTTTTTACTAGTTTCTTTCTCTTTCTTTCTACAGTTGCAACCATTAAACCCATAGTGATTTTAGATTTGGCTTCTTCATATGTTCCAAAGTAGGGTTCTTTACTATTAATTTTTTTAGCTAAGAGGGATGTAATAGTAGCAGTGGCTTCATCTATATTTACTTCATAGGGTAATGGCATTAGCCATGAAACCCTAGGCAAGACTGCTTGTGTATAAGTGAAGTATGTGTCGACTAGAAAACATATATCCTTACTATATTTTTCAACTAACGACATAGGGACTCTACTCCTCTTTCTTCATTTTGAATTCAACAAAATAGTTATCCATCACACCATTAAAGCTATCTCCTATCTGACCTATGAACTCACTAATTTGAATAGTAATGGGTCTCTTCTTGTTCCATATCACACCTCCATGAGTAGGAAAACTCTTCTTTACATAAAAGATTAGACAGATTAGCAAAGAGACAAACTTACACATTGAATTATTTGCAGTCCGGATTGAGTTAAGGTTCTCAACAAGATGAGTCAGCTAGAGCTCGGCAAGATCATATGTGTGTCCTTTCTTAATGATTTTCCATGCCTAGTCCACTGCCATACAAGGGACACTATCCAACCGACTGGATTGGTAGAATTTGTGTGAGATAACCCTAACAAAAAATTCAATTTCTGGATCTGTTATGGTGGAGATCATCATTCCACACTTGTTCCATACCGCCTGTGTGTTTTCCTGAATGTCTTCTTTGCTTGAACACTTCATTGTCCTTTTTCCTTGAATCGTAGGGTATCTAGTAACTCATTGGATCATTTCCTTTGTTATCTTCACAGGTCCATCTTCCAGCCATAATTGCATGTCATGTACTCAACTCAATACTATTTTTATCCATTCAACTTTGAAATTTTGTGGGAAATCTAGGGCATGCACTAACCCTTGTTCGACAACCGATTTATACTCCGGCTTCAACACTCCATTATCACATAGTTTATCATACGCCTCCTTGATCTCGTAATCTTTGATTTCCCCAATTTTGCACATGTAACATGACCTAATATCATTCATTATCAATACATTCTCCAGAATTGAAGATAGGGCGTTGGTCAAATCTCCTTTAATTGCAGTTTCTGAAATTGCCCTAAATGTCTGTGGCTTGTAAACTTCGTTTCTCACCAATTGTGCATTGAAAACTTCCATCCCTTGTTTCTTCATTGTAGTAGATGATGATGATGCCATTTTAATTTAAAATTTTTGAAAGAAATGTTTTCTCGGTAATGTACCTTTTCTCGTAAGTGTCCTGTAGATGATTTTTGTCGACGGCACACTAAAAAGATTTAGAATTGCCTTTGACAAACTAGTTGCTCGCACTCTTAATCACTCAAATAAATATCAATTCACTTGGTGAAATGAAATGAGCGGCAACTTTCCTCTTTATAGATTCCAAAAAGTAGAATTAGGGCCTCATAAAGGCTTCGTACAAAATTTCTAAGTGGACTATAGCTATCTCAACAAACTCATGTTAACCTCGGCTAACACAAGCTCAGCCAATATAACCGTTAAGACACAACTTGGTGTATATAGCATCTCGGCCACAATAGGTGCTCTGCATACATTGATAACTCGATCAAGACACTGATGCCTGACATCAAAAATGAAATTTTCTATTTCGCTCAGATATATCCTAATGCATCTTTATCTATGCAGATATGGACTTTTACTCAATCTTTATGTTAGGAACTAATGTAAGATAAAGCTTTGTAAGATTCGGTTCCAAACATACCTTCTATGCTTAGTTAGAAGAAGTGTGATCACCTAATCCATTGGATTGGGTGACCTCAAATGTGCTAGCTTCACTTGTGCTTTCTTCTTCCATGTCTTGTCCATCTAATTTTTCAATTTTTCACGGATATCTTCATTCTTGTTCTGATCGTTGTTTGGCATAGGTGATCTACAATCTTTCTTTAGGTGACCTATCTTATTACACTTGTAACATACCATGCTTCCATTCATCCAGCTTTTAGAATTGCCTCTAAAATGAGTCTTCATACAATTTGCTCCAATGTGTCCATATTTTCCATAGTAATGACAATTGTACCAAGTGTTATAATCCCAATTGTATGAATTATTCTTCATAGGAGACTTAGTCTGTTCATTTGATGACCATCTAGGTTTAGATCTGCATTCAAATGCTCTATGCCCATACTTCTGACAGTTGAAAAAATTGCCTTGAAATTTAGGTGAGGTATGTGGATTACTGACCTTAGTCCTACATTCATGTGCTTGATGTCCATGTTTCTTAAAGTTAAAGCAATACCCATTGAACTTAGGTTTAGGATCAAACTTACCATGTTTTCTTCTACATATGTTGGTTGTATATCCTAGCTTTCCACAGTGATGGCATGTGGGCTTGTTGTTATTTGGTTTAGCATTCTTCTGTTCTCCATTCTTTGATGATTCTCCTTCTTCAGTAGATGATGCACGTTCATTTAGTCCAAGTCCAGATCTTCTAGGTGACCTTAGTAGTTCTTCAAAATATTTTGCAGCTTCATTAGGTTTGTTCATCCTTTCATTGATTTCTTTTTTAGATCTTAGTTCATTTTTCAATTGATCATTTTCAAACCTCAATTGGTTGATTTCCATATCTTTCCTGCCCAACTCTTGATTAACCAACAACAATTGATTTACCATGTCTAGTTGATTATTAGTCAACCTTTGCATGTCACTTGTCCTTTCATCTAGTCTTATTGCAATTTGTATTTTGTCTTCTTCAGCCATTGTCTTATCATCTTCAGCTTTCTTTTTCTGTTCAACTACTTCACAAAGTTTGACAGATTGAATTTCTTGTTCTCTCCTTAGATTTTTTATGTCATCATTTAGTATGGTATTTTTCTCCAGTAGCTCTTTTATAGCTTTGTCACTTTTTGTAGAGTTTCCATTATCAAATAGTCCAGTGGTATCTTCTTGATATTGTGACTCATTTTGCTGAATAGCAATTTCTCTCCTTCTACTCAAGGATTTCTTTAGTTCGCTTCTGGCTGCTTCCATTTGTTGTAATGCCAGTTGTACATCAATCTTCTAATTTTCTATGACCTTTCCCAGCTTATAGAGTTCCATCTCAAGATCTTTTTCTTCAAGTGGTTAGACTTTCTTATGAGAAACCTTGTAGCTCTAATACCAATTGTTGGAAATATAATTGGGAAATGTGATACTGAGAGGGGGGGTGAATCAGATATCACCTACTAATCCATTTTTTATATGAATAAAACATTTGCATAGCATCATCAATACTTGATCATAACAAAATAACTAACATACTAAACAACATCCATGGAAGTACTCATAACACAGTAATTTTGGTTACCCAGAAACACTTGAAAGGTAAAACTAGGGTGAGGATGACACCCACAAATTTTCACTACTGCAGTAATAAATTTTCCTATTACGGCTTACAAAATTTGATCAAAACATGATCTACCCTATGAGGGGTCTGCCCTATTAAGACCTAAAAGACTTATACAGTCTACCTTGCTAAAGGATTTGAAACTTACAACAAAGTAAGCACTCGGTTAAGAGATTATAAAAAGTTTGTTAAGACTACTCAGTTAAGAGATTTACCCTGATACACTGGTTAGAATGTCTCAGTACCTGATCTTTCAGTTTGCACTGTATGCAGATTAAAGATCTTCTCTTTACTGTATTGTATTGATCTCTTCTATCAGATTTATCTCTATTATGTCCTTTCACTGCTTAGCTCGGTCATTGAATTCTGTCTAAATACTTCACTTCACTGAATGTGCCTCTCTACTTATTCCCTTCACATTCGCTATCCCTTCACTCTTACACATTTTAGGGTTTAGATCTTAACCTTATATAATCAACAAAACATCTTCATGATTCAAGATCTATGGTTCAGATTAATTCCTTTTGCCGCTTAAGCCTTACTAATTTATGATTGTCTCTAGGTATTACATAGGGATCAATGATTGAAAAATAGATGTGTAATCACCTTCGTAATTATCTCAACAAACACAATACAAAAGATGAATGTCACCCAAAATGATTTACCTCGATCACTGTGCCAAAACAAACTCATATGTCATTCCTGGCTAACTCGGAAAATGCAGTTCCTAATACTCGGCATTCACTATACTCGGCATATGTTGATATCTCTGTCGCTCGATAATCATTGCATATATGACTCGACAAAAACTAGACTCGGTATAATACAAAAATACATAGTGACCATAAGTTTACTTAGCAGTACTACTGCTCAATAAGTATACATTACATAGCTTGGCCTTTACATAATGACTCGGTCGTAGTGATGACCAGCCATCATTGCCTAGATAAATGACTAAGTGTGGGTCACTAATAGTCAACAAAACTATAGAGATCTACAGTTAATCCTTGTTTGAGTGTAGTGTTGAAGGTTACCATTCTTTGGAGAACATATCATTGAAGACTCTTTTTTAAGAGAGAAGCTTGAGCTTCATTTACTAACTTTTGAGCTGTAGGGTTTATTATTTTATTTAGTTATTATTTTCTCTAACCCTCTTTGGTCGGCTTGCCACTAGAGATTTGTCTGATTTTTTTTTTTGGTTTGGTTGGTTTACAGCCAAACCCATTTTAATCTACAATTAATTTTGTTAACCTCTGTCGAGTGACTGCAAGGTTTAACCTTTTTTCCTCTCACATTTATTGCAGGTTATATGAAAATTGTTTTTTAATACGCATTCCTCTATTTGATGTTTCATCTGCAGGATTTAACATTATTTTCTATCTATGTTCCTGTTCAGGCTTAGAATTGTTACCCTAAATCAGGCATTAAGGCAAAACAACAATTCTATCCTGACAATGGAAACCTCTCCTAGCTGTGGGTAGACTATGGATGAAGAGGAATCTTCGGATTCTAGGCCAGTTCCTATAAAATATGGAATATCACTTAACCTGATCTGCAATTTTCTGGGAAAAGGGAAAAGAATACTATAACTAAAAGATTAGGGTGATACACCAATAAATATTTCAGACTTTGCAGAAACGATGAAACATCAATCCTAACTCAAAAATGAAGATCTCAATACTCTGAATCTCTGTTCAACATATAGGTTGACAAAACATGCTCTCAGGGTTCTACCACAAATAGCTTGGATAATCAACAAACATACATTTCTCATACAACATCTAGGAGCAATTGTTTATCTTGAGAAGGAACAAAAATCTACTCACTTCCTTTAGATAATAAATGATTTAACACTTGTTAGAAAAGATGAAACAGGATCCAATATCAAAATAATTTCACAAATATGAGCCAAAATCTCTTATTCATTCCCTCCAAAATCTGACAAAAATGATTACAAAATGGCCTTCAAAGCACTTAGGAACAATGTGTTCACTATATGCCCTCTCTCCAAAATCTGCAACCCCCAATTGATCCTCAAAAATCAATTTTATATCCAGCCTATGCCTCAAATCCGAAAATCTAAGTCTTTCAAAATGCCCGATCTTAGCCCAAAAATGTGCCAATAACTAAGCCTTTTAAAAAATTCGTCCAAATGCCCCCCTAAATTTTGGCTTATAACAAGGAATTAAGTCCTTTTACAAAGAATAATTGCCAAAATTATGAAAAAAAATAACATTAGATAAAAATCTAATATTAAATAACCTAACCTCATCTCCTAACTTAGATAAAAGATTCTAAGTGTAAACTATATGCAATGTGGGAAAAGTCGACATGACTTTTCATCCACTTCCAATGCAATGCAAAAATCAAGGAGATAAGTATGCAAGGTGGCACTATGAGCAGTTTTCGAGGCTCTGCAAGAATCAGACATGCATTGAAGGCATTGAATTGCTTGGTGGACTCCAAATAGTTATACTCATTTTGATCTCGCCACTTGTGTTTACTTCATCCTTCACAAAGAATTTTAAGGGAAATGAAACCCTATCATGCAGGAAAGACTTCAAAAACTGTTGATGAAGCTTAGCTTGACTGTAAAATAACTCCACTGTTGAACTCGAGCCTTCTATTATACTAAAGATCACTACTATTTTTATTAATGTGCATCCTAAACAGGGAACTCAGCATTGAATACAAACTCAAGTTCACCAAACTGTAAGTTTATTTTAAAACTCTCTGTTTATCTTATGAAGCTCATTTTCTGGCATGAATATCATGAAACTGTAACTTTTCTTCAACATAAGTTACGACCTCTTTTCCTGTTATATATATATATATATATATATATATATATATATATATATATATATATATATATATATATATATATATATATATATATATATATATATATATATATATATATATATATATATATATATATATATATCTTCACTATTTCTTTCTGAGAGATGATTGTTGTTTAATAACATAAAGCCATGAATAAGTCCTAGTTGTGACTGATATGTATCTTTCTTCATCTTGCAAAACTTGGACATGCCTTCCTGAGAGCTCTTTGATTTGTTTGCACTTGTATTTCTCAAACTGTGACTTATTCGTGGCTTCATGTCTTTGATTCATTATTTATACTATATAACTATCCTTTGTTTCCACAAGCTCCACACATTCCACACCTGGCCTCCACTGTAAGTTCATTCTTTTTCTGTTGCTATGGGTTCGAAGCTTAATTGCCTGAAACTGTTCAAAACACTTTCATTTACAACTGTGAATACATCTTTACGATGTACAACCACTTGTGACTGATATAGAACCGTGAGCTTCATATAGTGAACTATTAATAGTCACGGCTTGTCATAACTGTTGATTCCCTTCATTTTGAACATAAAGCCATGATTGATACAATTACAGGGCTCTTAAATTTATCAAAGAAAAATAACTTTTCACCTTTTGATAACTGGGAGTCCAGTATATAGTTTAAGTGAAGTTTGACTATTACTCTTTTTCTTTGTAAGCTAAACTAAAGCTTGACTTCACTGAATGAGAATGAAATCTGTTTATTTGAGAGTGAACTCACTGATATATCAACAAATGATTGTTTTAAACATTTTCTTGTTTCGACCTTGCTCGAGCTCTTTGACTGGTAGATATTTAAAATTATCTGCTATAACATGAAGCTCTTTGCATATTAAGTTCAAAAATTCCACACTTGTGTGGACATTTGAATTCACTATGCACAGTGGTGTTAAATTTGGTCTCTTTTTCAGCATATGACTGTGACAACATAAAAATGGAACCCGAATTTTGACTGGGAATTTGGAAATATCAGATAACTGCTCTTTTCTGATTAGCTTCTAAAAAATCACTCTGCATAATAGATAGCTACTAGAACTTGATTTAAAATATTTTCCACAATTTGTACATAACTGTGATTATATCATATAGCGTCCAAATTGTTTCATTCTGCTGACATGAAAAGAGCCTGTGTAATCAACAACTATAAATTTGATGAACTAGTGAACTCATTCCTTTGCAAACCATATATTATGAGCTCGGCAATGACAAACAGTTGCTCCAGGAAACCATGAAACACCTCTAATGACTTACTAAAGTTGCAAGGTTATGAGTGAAAAATGTTAAAGATATAATCAGTTATAAATAAAACTATCACATCTTTCACTCATAACCTTCGCAAACCTTAGAAGGTGATTATGACTGAGAGATGCTCAACATATAACTATTATTATTTCCATAGCAGATAAGTAGCTTTCTCCTTTATGATATTCCACTGTTAGCTATACATACTCTGTTCCAGTTTATACATATTTTATACTTTCTGTTCAACTTGCATCCTGTAGCTTTGTCCACTATATACAATTCTCATTGATGTTGAATCTGCACTTAATATGATAAGTACAACAAGATGAAAATGTTTGTTCACTATTAATGAAGTTTGAGCACGGGCTCGTGACATTCAAAAACACCAAAATGTTAACTAATGAGGTTCGAACACGGGTTCGTGACACTCAATAAAAATAAACTGTAAACATTTTATCATTTTATGGCTCAATCTTGAAGCACTCTTTTGTATTCAACAACAAATATGTTTATGGCTTGAAAATGTAATTTTGAAATAGTAAAGACATATTTGTACCAATATTTATGCAACACCATTTGTATCTTGAACTGGAAAGTTGGCAATCATTGGCACTTCCTGTAGCACTCTTATCATGGGAAACCAGCTTGATCTACATCTTTGACAATGACTGGATGTGAAAATCAGTTAGCTGTTATCTGCAAGATAATCTGTTAAGCTCTCAAATAACATCATTATGAAATACATTATTTGAAAAAGGTTTCTCAATTTGAAACATACTAAGTCCCTTTAATTCAGACACCTAGTTAATAAAAAGGACAACATACACCACAATGATCATTAGTAGTAAAAGATTTCATGTCAGAAACAAGTCCCTTTAACACTACCTTGCAGTGAGTGTCAGTGTACATTTCCTTATTTCTTTTCATTTTCCAGATTCATATGTAGTATTGAAAACTTGATTTCTACAGTATGTTATTCATTTCTCATGTATTGCTTAGATCCAACAGGATCTAACCATATTTTCCTTTCTTATGCAGATATGAAACCCTAAAGACCTAGATGCATATGGAGACTCAGACTTTGAAGACCTAAATGCAGAAACCTAGCAGACAACCAGCTGACACAAACCAATACAAAAGGCAATGCATGGGACCCCTATTCCATACTTCAATCTTTCTATCAATTCTGCAATGTACTCTACTTATTGATGAAACATGAAACAAGAAAGGACATTTGTATATCACATTTAGTTTGAAAGAACAATGTAATGATTACTTATGAATTTTGGAATTTTTGGAATAATAATCAATACTTAGAGTACAATAATGACATCTAGAATGAATGCAATAAGGACATGTAAACTAACAAAACCTGCAAGGTAGTGTTAATTAGACAAACAAATGCAACCTTTTCCTACTTATGCTTATTGTATTGTATGTTGTATTTTTGAGTAACAATTCCATTATCTTGCATTTGTTATTACATGATTTTAAAAAAACTAATATCTCAGATCTTCTTTAAAATACCTTTGTGCATGCAAGTTTATTTTATTTGTTTTGCAGACATCTCTCTGTTCTAATTTACACCTCTATTAATATTTCATATATTCTATTTTTATAATATTATGCATGCAAGTTTCATAATTCTTCTTTCATAATATTGCTCCTTGTGTTCCTTACTGGTCAGCTGCTAGGAAGACTTCATTCTTATCTCCATTTATTTTAGATCCTTGCATTTCATGTTGTTTAAACTTTCTTTATTTTGTTATCTATCTAAGCTTTGTGTATCTTCATATTGATAAGAGTTAGGGTAGCTCACAAAATTCCAACAAGAATTCTCATTCAAATATTTTGGAAGTCTAACAAATCTGTAATGATCTAATTTTAAGTGCCTATCGAAGTTATTCTAAAAGTTCATTATGGTCTCGATTTTAAATATATGATAGTGGAGTTATTTGGTGTCACTATTCCACATTTCATTTGGTGCCAAAGACAATATTCTAGAATGTTCCTCCATGTTTAGATATCACCCTCATCTTGACTTGCATACCCTTTTGCTAGAGGATCTATGCATGTTGATGTCAGATTTGAGATGTTCCATGTAATTCATGGTGTCCCATGTCATGGGCATTACTACATATAATATTTACAACTGTTTGTTAGGAAAGAACCACATTCTTTCAACATGTTATGTCCTTCTTGTAGAGCCTCAGTTTTACTAATCTTTACTTTGTATGAAGTATTGTTCCCTATTACCATTCTTCCCTCCGCTAGCATATCTCTTGTCATACCTTATTCTCTAGTCAATCAATTCTCTTTGTTATGTTTAGACTATGCCTTACTGGACCAAGTTACTATTTGTTTCTTTGTACATGGATGGCTTATTTGTTTTTATTGCTTGGTTTCAATTCTAGATATTACCCCTTCCCTTGGTATTTGAAAAGTTTTCTATTCCTTTGCATTTAGTTTCTCTGCCACCTATCTCATTTTCTCTGCTGCAAATCCATTTTTTTTTAATCTGCCCTGCCTTATGTTATCTATCTTAAGCTTTTGACCTGTCTCCTCGACATCTTTCCTTTACTTAGCACTCTATCCTATGTCGTGTCCTCTATCTTTGCGATTTGACTGGTCTGTCTCCTTCCTTACGCAACTTCTTTGATCTTCTGTTATACCTCTCTCCATGAGCCACTTTGGTCTTTCTTCTCTGCCTTTGTTGTTGTTCATTGTTGATATATTCTCTATTTCTCTTGCTATGTTTAGTTTTATTTTGAATTCTAGTTTGAACATTTTTTAAGGTAGTTTGACCATTCTTTATTTACTGTCTCATTTTAACTCATTTAAATCAACTATTTAAACAAAATAACATTGTTTGTTAAGTTTACAAACATTATTTTAATATCATTACTTTGTTATTAGTTTAATCCATTTTTCTTAAAATAGTTTAATCTATTGCTATTTTTAAATAGTTTAAAATTAATTGCTAATAACATTTAAGTTTCAATTTAAAATTTAAAACCATTTAAATCTTTGTTTAGAGTTTAACCCACTCCGTGATTATTGTTTTATCACTTTGTTTTATGTTTAAATTCTAAATTTAATATCATTTAATTGTATATTCATTGATTTAACAAAAAATTTAATGTTAACTTAAGTTATTCAAATCATCATTAACATTAATTTAAATTGCATTTTAACATTCTTTGGCATTCAATTATTATTGTTTCTAACTCGTTCTTGTTCCTTAGAACATTTACATCATTTAATTTTTATGTTATACATTTATGTCTACATTTTTTTTGTTTTTTTTTTAATTTCAAATTTCAAATTCAATTTTTTTAGAAACTAAGTTTGTATCAAGAACATCATTTCTTAGGTATATAAATCTCATTTCATTTTTCCTCCAAAATTAGAATTTTTACTCATAAAGGGAGAAAATTATGTTTTCAATAGAAGGGGGCAATCTATGTTTTCTAGCTACATTTGTCAATGATATCTTGTTCTAGTTTTTTGAAATACATTATTAATTTTAAGAAGCAAAAAGGTATGTGGCAAATGATTCATCCCAAAGAAATAACCTCTTTAATTGATTTTTTTATATTATTATGAGTACACTTACTTTTGTTGATATTTATCATCTTGTTCCATTGTTTTCCTCATTATGAGGAAGCAGAGATAAAATTGTTAACATTTCTCATTATATTGACTTAAGTCTCTTATCTCCTAAATGGCTCCTTGATTTTGGTACATGAGTGTAGACATGATTGGAAAATCAATTCAAAGGTTGATTAACATTGCATTCTATTCTTATTTCTCTCTCTTTGGCATTATATTATCTTTGTATTGCTTTTTTTAATAAAGTCATTTTAAAGTTTTAACAAAATAATTAATTTTTTTTAACATTAAATTTCTCCCTTATCCTCTTGTTTAAGATTCAATTAAACTTCAATACATTATATGTTTTCCTATATTACTTACTGTTTTAAATATGTTAGTGTTCAACCTTAATATTTTGACCCAAAATTATTAGCTATATTATTTGTTTAATTCAAACTCACATTAGCTATTTCCTAGTAATTTTCTACAAACGATTGAAATCTCTCGAGTAATAGTTTATTTCTAAGGAAGTAATTATGTTTCCTCTCTTTTTAAGGAAGTCATACTTATGTTTATGTTCAATGGAGTTTATAACTAATATCTATAATGTTGTTCAATTTTCTTTAGGTATCAATGCATCTAGCTTAAGTCTGTTCAAGGTTTATGAGATATCTTATTCAATTGTCTTCATTTTTTATTGATTAGCATCAATTGCTATCAATTTTTATATGATCTATTGATTTTCACATAGTTGCAATTTTATACTTTTACAACATCTCTTTATATGCACATGGTGGCATTTTATAGTTTTATACCATTTATTAATATGCATTTTATTGCACTTTTTTGTAAGTTGCATTGGGAGCCCAATTTTCAAAGTTAACACAATTGCCTTATTCTTCAAAGGGACCCGTGGAGTATCCCTCCTGATGCAAGGGCATCCTCAATTCTTGAATATTATAGCAATCTCGGTAACTATCTGGTGGAGTTCGTTTACTTGGCTGGTGATCTCGGTAGAAGACTGGAGTTTCTCGATCTTTGGTGATAGTTCTCAGTCAAAGTCTGTTTGGTTTCACCGATGAAGCTTGGTGGTCATGAATATCAGTTGGAAGTACCGATGGATCTAGGTGGATGGTGGTCACTTGGTGGCTTGGTGTTTTTGTTGCTCAGTGCTTGGTTACCGACTGGGTCTTGGTGTTTATTACTAGCGCTTGGTATTCTTGCTGACCAACTTGTGTGTTTGGATGAATCAGCTTGGCAGACTCATGCATTTAATTTAGGTCACACTCCTCGAGTTATGGATTGATTGTTGGACATGTGGGGACCTAGATCTGGCATGTTGCATTCTCCTATATGGATCTGGATGTCGACATGGAGAATTAATTGTTGGAAGGATATGTGAGAGTCAACTATTGTTACATTTAATATTTATTTATCTTTGGAAGCTGATTGGGATTTGGGATCTAGTTTTTTGTAAAGTCGACTTATGGTTGTATAGTATTTAAGGAGGGTATGGGTAGAGTAGCAGAGGTAGGTAGAAGAAGGTGGTAGTAGAGTTAGTAGATTGTGAGTTTAGGAACAAGAAGGTTGCTTGGTGGCTTGTGAGCACAAGTTTAGATCTTTCTTGGAGTGCCTACCAGTGTCATGTTGTGTTGCAGACCTAGGCTAGCTAAGAGGTGTGTTGGATCCTATGTGATCTTTTTGAACTATTGTAATCTTTGATGTATTTGGCCATAATCGAGAAGGCCTTACAGCTCGACATGTTTCTTGTAAGCTTGGTTACTGATGAATAAAGAAGATTTTGATCTATATTTGTGTTGTATTGTGTTATTCTGCATTGTTGGTGTTTGGCTGCATGTTTGGACAGTCCTTTACTGGATCCTCCAACCTTGGACTGCATCAGATGGTCTCAGAGTGAGTTGATCTTGTTGGAAGAAAGGTTGGCAAAGAGATTGTGTGCAATTGAGTTGCAGATGCGTGTTACTGAACTTGTGAAATTGTGGCCTAGTTGTTCATGTGAGGTGATAGGTTATGATCTGACTGGCATACAACATGGAGGTTGTCACAAGGTGGTCAGTATAGAGTTTTTTGTAGAGGGTTTTTGAAGATCTTTAGGACATGTCTCCGAGAGGATTGGACCCTAGAGCGATTGCAGATCTCTGTGATGTAGTGGAAGCAAAGATTTATGAGAGGTTTTCTCAATGGGAAACATATTTGTTGAGCCGTATTGAGAACCAAGTCAATAACCTTGTGAAGGAAAGTGTTGTTGAGCTTTGTAAAGCTTACCAGAGTTGGAACATGCCAATACAAAAGAAAGTTGTATGGCCAGTTAGAAGACTGGTCTGAGAGAGAAGATATCTTGACAAGGTTACTTGTGACAGTATGGAGGTATGTGAAATTGGTTTTGATGTTCAGTTGGTGGAGTCTAACATGAAACTTGTAGAGCAACTTGTGGTTGTTGTTGAGATACTTGTGCTTACCAATGATATTGTTGACCTTGTTAAGGCTGGTGAGAAGATTGGTTTTCATGTTTAGTCGATTGCATCTAACATGGAGATTACAGAGCATCTGATTGTGCATGGTCAGGTTGCTTTTGATGAGGAGTTACATGTTGTTGAACACCTTTGTGATGATGGTGTAACCGAATTGCTTTTTTTCGATGTCGAGGTGCAGATGTTGTTTTCTAGTTGTGGACTTGAGTCACTGGTTGACAGTAATGAGTCTTGTGATGAGGTTCTGAGATGGGATTCTAACTTGATACTTGGTGATGGGTTGAAGGCTCAATTTTTTCTTGATGTTGAACATGATGACTGGCTAGTTGTAGATCAGTTAAGGAGGACTTGGCTGATGAACTTGGTGCATTTTCCTGGCTTTGTGGATTGACAAGCCTTGTGTGAAGATGAAGTGGATGTCAGATTTTCTTGAAGGAGAAAAGTGTGGGACATAATTTCTTATTTATCCTGAGTGTCTGATATAGGGGCATCCTCAGTTCTTGAAGATTCTAGAAGTCTCGGTAACTATCTGGTGGAGTTCAGTTACTTGGTTGGTCATCTCGGTAGAAGATTGGAATTTCTCAGTCTTTGGTGATAGTTCTTGGTCGGAGTCTGTTTGGCTTCACCGATGGAGCTCGGTGGTCATGGATCTCAGTTGGAAGTACCAATGGAGTTCAGTGGATGGTGGTCACTCGATGGCTTGGTGTTTTTGTTGCTCGGTGCTTGGTTATCGACTCGGTCTTTGTGTTTATTATTGGCACTTGGTATTCTTGCTGATCGACTTGTGTGTTTGGATGAATCGGCTTGGCTGATTGGTGCATTTAATTTGGGTCATGCTCCTCAAGTTATGGATTGGTTGTTGGACATGTGGGGACCTAGATCTAGTGTGTTGTATTCTCCTATATGGATTTGGATGCCGACATGGAGAATTAATTTTTGGAAGGCTATGTGAGAGTTGACTGATGTTACATTTAATATATGTTTTTCTTTGGAAGCTGACTGGGTTTTGGGATCTATTTGTTTGTAAAGTTGACTTATGGTTGTGTAGTATTTAAGGAGTGTATGGGTAGAGTAGCAGAGGTAGGTAGAAGAAGGTGGTAGAGGAGTTAGTAGCTTGTGAGCTTAGGAACAAGAAGGTTTCTTGGTGGCTTGTGAGAACAATTTTAGATCTTTCTTGGAGTTCCTACCAGTGTCCTATTGTGTTATAGGCCTAGGCTAGCTGAGAGGTGTGTTGGATCCTACGTGATCTTGTTGAACTGTTGTAATGTTTGATGTATTTGGTCATAACCAATAAGGCCTTACAGCTCAGCATATTGCTGGTAAGCTTGGTTACTGATGAATAAAGAATATTTTGATTCTATATTTGTGTTGTGTTGTTTTATTTTGCATTGTTGGTGTTTGGCTGCAAGTTTGGATAGTCCTTTACTGGATCCTCCAACCTTGGACTGCATCACCTCCATTTTTTTCCTCATAGAGGATATTATTCATGGAGTTTACCTCCATTTTCAAATGATATAACTCATCTTGATCTTTTCTTCATCGTGAGGATGTCTCTCTTGAAATCCTTCTTGCACTTTGTTGGATTTCTTATATATCTTTAAAGGCAATATGTTTTATAACTCATAACTCTTTGTTTATAGTACATGATGGTAAACATTCTTGGCAAATCAAATCTTGGATTGATTTGGTCTTTGAGTCACATGTTCTCCTAATTTATCTATCTCTCTTATATTTCTTTGCACATGACTAATATGATGATGAGTCTGCATACTGCATTGCTTAGATTGTGGGTCATGCAGGTGGTGGTTCCTAGAACCATTCACTTGCAATGGGATGACTCATTAGTGGACTATCTATATCCATGTGATTGATGTACTATTGATTTAGGTCTCATTAGTTGGCCTTGTCTGTGGTCATTTGTGCATTAGTATGTTCTTTTATGAGAGCATTTGATAATATTTTTTGTTCCTCTCTTGTTCATTTTTTGGGACTTTGAGCATATGGTTTATCTTGATATCATGTTTTTTCCATTGCACTTTCGATGAAATCTCATGCATTTATCTCTATCCCTCTACCTTATATTAAACTATAAGAGTTTGTTTAAAATATTTTCTGATGTAAAAGTTTCAAAGGATATACTAACTTGAATATCAAATGTCATTTTACTTTTGGATAGTTTCTTTATTTCTTGTTCTATGATTCAACTGACTCATCAAGGCACAATTAAGGAATCAATTCATCTTCACATGTCCTATATCTCAAGAATACTACTTGAAGATGTGGATATCCCTCCACTTGTACACACCTTAGTACCATGAAGTTGAACTTCAAGTTGCTGATTTTTGTAAAAATTGGGTTTGATACCCCTTGTTGTAACTCCCCAAGTAAAGATTAAGGGGAGTGTTAGAAGAGTAATCTTTACTTGTATTTATTAATTATAATTAGGATATTCCTATGGAATCCCTACATCTAATTTTTCCTCTATTCCAAGTGGGAGGACAACTCATTTTATGTAATTACTCTATTTAGTCTATCTTTCTTAAGAGGATTGAGACACTTGGCACACACCTATTATGAATGGTGGCATTCATAGACTTGGGAGTTACATAGTAACTCCTCTCCTCATCTCTATTTAAGAGATTATCCTCTTTCATTTCTCTTGATGAAGTTATTATAAATGATCTCTCTCTCTCTCTCTCTCTCTCTCTCTCTGGCTTTTCCTCATTCATAATGTCACAAGAGGTTTTTCTTTTCTTTTCCCCTTTCAAAATATTATTGTCTCCTTGTCTTGGATTTTGGGTGCTTGCTCCTAGTTCATGTTTTTCCCATGGTAACTGTTACTAAAAAATACAACATACAATACAATAAGCATAAGTAGGAAAAGGTGGCATTTGTTTGTCTAATTAACACTACCTTGCAGGTTTTGTTAGTTTATATGTCATTATTGCATTCATTCTAGATGTCATTATTGTACTCTACGTATTGATTATTATTCCAAAAATTCCAAAATTCATAAATAATCATTACATTGTGCTTTCAAACTAAATGTGATATACAAATGTCCTTTCTTGTTTCATGTTTCATCAATAAGTAGAGTACATTACAGAATTGAAAGAAAGATTGAAGTATGGAATAGGGGTCCCATGCATTTCCTTTTGTATTGGTTTGTGTCAATTGGTTGTCTGCTAGGTATCTGCATTTAGGTCTTCATAAGTCGGAGTCTCCATCTGCATCCAGATCTTTAGGGTCTCCATCTACATCTAGGTCTTTTAGGGTTTCATATCTACATAAGAAAGGAAAATATGGTTAGATCCTGTTGGATCTAAGCAATACATGAGAAACAAATAACATACTATAGCAATCAAGTTTTCAATACTGCATATCAATCTGGAAAATTAAATGAAATAAGGAAATGTACACTGACACTCACTGCAAGGTAGTGTTAAAGGGACTTGTTTTTGACATGAAACCTTTTACTACTAATGATCATTGTGGTGTATGTTGTCCTTTTTATTAACCAGGTGTCTGAATTAAAGAGACTTAGTATGTTTCAAACTGGGAAACCTTTTTCAAATAAAGCATTTCATAATGATGTTATTTGAGAGCTTAACAGATTATCTTGCAGATAACAACTGACTGGTTTTCACATTCAGTCATTATCAAAGATGCAGACCAAGTTGGATTCCCATGATAAGAGTGCTATAGGAAGTGCCAATAATTGTTGACTTTCAAGTTCAAGATACAAATGGTGCTGAATAAATACTGGTATAATATGTCCTTGCTATTTCAAAAGTACATTTTCAAGCCATAAACATATTTGTTGCCGAATACAAAAAGAGTGCTTCAAGATTGAGCCATAAAATGATAAAATGTTTATAGTTTGTTTTTATTAAGTGTCACGAACCCGTGTTTGAACCTCATTAATTAACATTCTGGTGTTTTTGAATGTCATGAGCCAGTGCTTGAACTTCATTAATAGTGAACAAACATTTTCATCTTGTTGTACTTATCATATTAAGTGAAGATTCAACATCAATGAGAATTGTATACAGTGGACAAAGCTACAGGATGCAAGCTGAACAGAAAGTATAAAATATGTATAAACTGGAACATAGTATGTACAGCTAATAGAGGAATATCAACTTATCTATTGTGGAATGGATAATAGTTATATGTTGAGAATCTCTCAGTTGTAATCACCTTCTAAGGTTTGCGAAGGTTATGAGTGAAAGATGTGATAGTTTTATTTATAGCTGATTATATCTTTTAACATTTTTCACTCATAACCTTGCAATTTTAGTAAGTCATTAGAGGTGTTTCATAGTTTACTGGAGAAACTGTTCGTCATTGCCGAGCTCATAATATATGGTTTGCAAAGGAACGAGTCCACCAGTTCATCAAATTTACTGTTGTTGATTATACAAGTTCATTTTAGATCAGCAGAATGAAACAGTTTGAATATTATAATCATAGTTTATGTACAAACTGTAGAAAGCTTTTAAATCAATTTCTAGTTACTCTCTATTTTATACAGAGTATTTTCATAAAGCTTGTAAAAAAAAAGAGTATTCATCTGTTATGTTCAAAATTCCCTGTCAAGCTTTCTGGTTTTCATTATTATCACAGTTATATGTTGAGTAGAAGACCAGATTTAATGAAGTCACTATAGATAGTAATTCAAAGTTATGCAAGTGTGATGAACAATTTTTGTTTTGGTGTGCAAGGTGAGCTTCATGTTACAATAGCAAAGAATGTTATATGTCTACCAATCAAGCACATCTATAGAGTCAAGAGAATATTGCAAGATCATGGCTTCAACAAGATCAGGTGAGCTTCATGTTACAACAATGGAAAGTATGAAATGTTCACCAGTCAAAAGGTTCGAGCAGTGTTTGCCAACTTTCAAGTACAAGTATTCAAAGCTGTTAGTTTTCATTATATACAATATCAGTGAGCTCTCGGTCAAAGCTGAGTCATTCTCAGTTACTTGACAAGTTTTTACAAGTTCCAAATCAAATGTTAAGCATCTACTCACAGTCATGAGTTAAAAATGAGAACAGATTATTCAACCCATGATTTCCAGATTAGGAAGCTCGAGCTCTTACAAAAGAATCATTATTACGAGCTCAACCATATATGTAAGCAGAACCTCAGTCAAATCTAAGTTTTGGAATGGGACCATAGAATGCAGTCGCGGCTTTATTTTCAAGTAGAAAAGGTTACACTAGTCATAAAGTTGTGACTACAATCAATCATAGTTAGAACTCACAATTTGAACCCATAAAAGAAGCAGAATAAAACAACATAGGTTGTGGTTCTTAGAAAAGTGAAGCTTACGGCTTACAGATAGAAGCAAAGTACAAGAGATTAAGAGATCACTAACTATTATATATAATAAACTTGAAGCTTGTGGCTTGAAGACACAAAGAAGAGAAACTCTCAGTCTTACTGATAGAAACAAAAGCAAATTACACATCAATCATGACTGTGACTTATTCATGGCTCCATATTATTAAACAACAGTCATCTCTTGAAAGCAATAGTGAAGGAACATATAACAGGAAAAGAGGTCATGACTTATGTTGAAGAAAAGTTACAATTTCATGATGTTCATACCAGAAAATAAACTTCATAAGATAAACAGAGAGTTTTAAAATAAACTTACAGTTCGGTGAACTTGAGTTTGTATTCAATGTTGAGTTCCCTATTTAGGACACACATCAGTGAAGAATGGCAGTGACCTCCAATATAACAGGAGGCTCATGTTCAATAGTGGAGTTCTTTCACAGTCAAACTAAGCTTCATCAGAAGTTTTCGAAGCCTTTCCTGCAAGTTACATTTTCGTTTTCCCTAAATCTTCTTTTTGAAGAATGAGATAAACACAAGTGTCGAGATCAAAATAAGCATAACCAAGTTTGGAGTCTGCAAGATGAGCGATATTCAATGCATCAATGCATGTCTTATTCCTGTAGAGCCTCAAAAACTACTCATAGTGCCACCTCGCATATTCATCTCCTCGATTTTTGCATTGCATTGCAAGTGGATTGAGTAGTCATATCGACTTTCTCCACTTTGCATATTTCATACTTACAGATTTTTATCTAGGTTAGGAGTTGATAATTAGATTATTTGATATTAGATTTTATCTAATATTAACTATATTTTTTGAAATATTGGCAAGAAATGTAAAAGGGTAAAACCCTTAATATAAGCCAATATTTAAGGGGCACTTAGAGTTGAATTTTCATTAGGCTTAGTTATTGGCATGTTTTTGGCCATTTTTAGGGCATTTTTGGGGAATTTAGATTTTTGGATTTGAAGCTAGGGCTGGATATAAAAATTGATTTTGGATGATCAATTAGGGGTTGCAAATTTTGGAGAGAGGGCATATAGTGAACACATTGTTCCTAAGTGCTTTGAAGGCCATTTTGTAATCATTTTTTGTCAGATTTTGGAGGGAATGAACCAAATATTTTGACTCATATTTGTGAAGTTGTTTTGATATTGGATCTTGTTTTCATCTTTTCTAACAAGTGTTAAATTATTTATTATCTAAAGGAAGTGAGTAGATTTATGTTCCTTCTCAAGATAATCAATTGTTCCAAGACCTTGTATGAGAAATGTATGTTTGTAGATTATCCAAGCTATTCGTGGTAAAACCCTGATAGCAAGTTTTGTCATCCTATATGTTGATCAGAGATTCAAAGTGTTGAGATCTTCATTTATGAGTTAAGATTGATGTTTTCATCTTTTTGCAAAGTCTAATATATTTCTTGTTGTATCACCCTAATCTTTTAGTTATAGTATTCTTTTCCCTTTTCCTAACAAATTGCAGATCAAGAAAGTGATATTCCATATTTTATAGGAACCGACCTAGAATCCAGAGATTCCTCTTCATTCATAGTCTACCCACAACTGGGAGAGGTTTCCATTGTCAGGATAGAATTGTTGTGTTGCCTTAATGCCTGAGTTAGGGTAACAATTCTAAGCCTGAACAGTAACATCTTCTTCTTTATCTATCTCTCTTGGATTACTTTCTTTTCCTTTCTCTTGTTATTTTCTTTACAATTATTAACAAGTGGTATCAGAGCTAAGTGCCTTGTGTTTGGTCTAATAACCTTAGGTAGATCTTGGATTGTGGAATACTTGTTTATTATGGCTCAAGATAGTTAAAACGTTCCCATATTTGATGGTCCTAATTATGAGCTTTGGAAGATAAAAATGAAAACCTACTTGTTGTTTATAGGTGTTGATGTATGGGGTTATGTTTTTAATGGATTCATTGTACACCTAGTACACTACCTACAGATCATGCTACCAAAAAGGAATATGAGACGGGTGCTAAAGCAAAGAATGATATTTTGAGTAGTCTATATAAAGATCTTTTTGTAAAGGTAATGCATTGTAAGTCTTCTCAAGAAGTATGGGATAAGCTGTAAAAAAATTATCATGGAAATGATAGGGTCAAAGAAGAAAAAATACAAAATCTAAAGGTGAGACTTGAAAGCTTGAAAATGGGTGAAGAAGATAAAATAGAATAATATATAGTCAAGGTGGATGAAATTGTAAATTTCATTTGTGGACTTTGTGAAGAAGGTCCTGAGATCCTTACCATCAAAATTTTCTTCTAAAATATCAGCAATAGAAGAGGCAGAGGACATAAACAAATATACTAGATGGATGGAATCCATGGTTCTCTTGTTGCATATGAAATGAGGACTTGTAAAGGAGAATCATCAAGTAGAGAATCAAAATTCAAGGCTTATACGAAGGCTATAGTATCATCAAATTATGAATATCTTAAAGTCTTAGAATCTCACCATGCAAGGAGGCTAAAAAAGGATTTAGGTAAGTACAAAGGTAAACTTCCTTTTAAATGTTTTCTTTGTGGGAAAGTAGGGAACTTTGCATCCAAATGACCTTTTGGTGATTCTAATGATGATGAAGATAATAAAGAAAAATAAGGTAAAAATAAGTTTCCTAATAATAGAAGAAATATCTTGTTTAAAAAGAAAAAGATTGTTTGTAGATGTTTCTAATAGTGACTCTTAAAGATTTGTTTGTGAGGAATGAGAGGTTTTGTTTATGGAAATTGTAACTACTATTTGGATTAAGACTTTGTTAGTGAAAAGGACAGTGAAATAGAGATAGTAGAGTTTGACCTTGAGCGTTTATCATTGTGTGCACTCAAGAAGATTAAGAAATTAAAAAAGGAGATGTGCATTCAAGGTGAACAAGTCTTGAGGGATAAAGAGGTTTTGACTAATAGATCCAAAACCTTAGAAAATTTAATTGTTGATCTAAAAGTGTATCTTGAAGAATAGAAAAGAATTGTGACAATTACAAAGGGTTATTTGATATCCAAGCATAAGGAGTGCAAAAGGTTGGAGGATGAAATAGTAGATTGTAGAAAGAAGCATGAAAAGTATGAATGCACTACATTGGAATAAATACTAAGCATACAAAGAAGAACCAATTTTGTGACTAGTTTGGGTTTTTAAGTTGGACAAAGCTCAAGTGATTGAAATAATAAGACTTTGTATGACATTTTTCAGGTCTAAAAATAAAAATGTAGAAATAGAAGGACAAGGTAAGGACAAAAAAAATCTCTCATTATACTTCAAAATTTGATCTCAAACACTATTTCAAGAAGACATATCCAAATATTATTTCAAGAAATCAAAAGAATACATTCAAAGGCTCCTCTTTTGCTGGTAGAATGTTTCCATTCAAAATTAGTTCTTATTTTGATGGGTATTGTTTCTTTTGTAATCAATTTGGGCATAGAGTAAAAGATTGCAAAGTTATTTTGAGAAGGCATCCTAGATTTAATGTTATAAATTCTTTTTATGGAATAATCTTTGTAAGGTTCTTTAAATGTAATAACTTTGGGCATGTAAAGAAATATTGAATATTTTTGAAAAACAAAATTAGGAAGTCTATTGTTGAGAGTGTGAAGCCTCAAAAATATGGTGTTAAAGAAAGAATGATTTGGAGACAAAAGGTAAAGAGTGATGTTGGTAAGTCTATGTTTGTACAAGTTTCATTTCATTCTAAAAATGAATTGTGGATTATAGATAGTGGTTGTTCAAGTCACATGATATGAGAAAAAAGGAAATTAACAAAATTGGTAAGTTATGAAGGAGGTTGTGTTATTTTTGGTGATGATTCTTCTAAAAAAATTAAATGTTTAGGTTCCTTGATGATTAGTGAAACAATACCTATTCGTGATGTTTATTTTATAGAAGGGTTAAAGTATAATCTTCTAAGTGTGAGCCATTTTTTTTATAATGTATATTAAGTGTTGTTTGATGATTAGGGCTACAAAATAAAGATTAAATCGATAAAATTGGTGGAAATAGGTAAAAGAACCAAGGGAAATGTTTGTAGTCTCAAAGATGTGACAAGTACTAATAATCATGATAATGTTTGTCTTATGGGAGAGGTAGAGGAAACTTGGTTATGGCACAAGAGGCTTGGGAATTTGAATTTTGACATTTTGATCAAGGTAAGAAAGTATCATAATGTGAGAGTATGCCACTCATTCATAAACTTGAAAGTAGTCTTCATGAAGGTTTCCAACATGGAAAACAAACTAAGATCAACTGTTCTTCAAAAGAACACTTATCTACGAGGCCTTTATAACTTGTGTGTACAGATTTATGTGGTCCTATAAGGACAAGATCAATGAATGGATAAAATTAATTTATGCTCTTTGTAGATGATTATACCAGAATGACCAATGTGGAATTCTTAAAACATAAGTATGAAGCTTTTGAGAGGTATAAAAATTTTCAAAAAAAAACATGGAGAAACAATTAGATATGAAGATCAAATGCTCGAGGTCAGATAAGGGTAGTGAGTATACCTCAAGAGAGTTTGAGGATTACTATAGACAACAAGGAATCAAGAGGAAATATGATGCTACAAAAATACCTCAACAAAATGGGGTGGTAGAAAGAAATAATCAAATAGTGAAGGAGATAGAAAGAGAAATTTTGGATAAAGAAAAATTACCTGATATGTATTGGAAAGAGGTTGTTCATAAAATAGTGTATACTTTGAATATATAAAAAATAAGGGTAAATACTATTGGAAAAATGGTGAGCTCTCCCCTCGGGATTCGTGACATGGTTTAATAGCCTCTTGTGTCTTCTATAAGTCTAGTGGTTGTATCGGGCATTAACAGGTTGATCTTTTGGTGCAACAACAACTACTACTTGTAACAAGTGGTATCAGAGCTTGGTCATAGGTTTGAATCCCCTCAGGTAACGCTAAGGGGGAGATTGTTGGAAAAATGGTCAGTGCTCCCCTCGAGATTCGTGACATGGTTTAACAGCCTCATGTGTCTTCTATAAGTCTAGTGGTTGTATCGGGCATTAACAGGTCAATCTTTTGGTGCAAAGGCAACCACTACTTGTAACAAAGACTAAGTATACTCCATATGAGTTGTGGTGTGGTAAGTCTACATCTATCAAGCACTTTAGAATTTTTGGTAATAAATGCTTTATTAAAAGACATAATGAAAAGTTGTATAATTTTTATTCACTTTATGATGAGTGTATATTCTTAGGATATTCCTCTTAAATTAAATATTATAAGTGCCTTAATAAAATATTAAATAAACATGTTGAAAATGTGCATGTTCAAGTTGATGAGAAAGTACAAGACTGTCAATAAGTGCACATTGATAAAACTCTTGTTGAAGAGGTCAAAGAAGAAAATGTTGAGTCAAAATATAAAGAAGAAACAAATACACATAAAGAGGAACAAGGAATAGAAGAGGCATAAAACAAATATATTTGTGTCTCAGAAAAAATAGTAAAACAGTCGTTCCTATCATTTCTATGAAAGGAATAAAAAACATCGTCAAAGCTGCTAACAAAATACCATCTACAAGAGAAGATCATAGGAAACAAAGAACAAAGCATGCAAACAAGGAAAAGGGTTGTGAATTCAAGTGATAAATCTAATTTATGTTTTTTTAATCTAAAATAGAACCTAAGACTTATGATGAAGCTAGTAAAGATGAGTTTTTTATTAATGAAATGGAAGAAGAACTAGGGTAGGTTAAAAAGAATAAAACTTGGGAGTTAGTTCGTAGGCCTGCAAATAAAAATGTGATAGGTGCCAAATGGGTCTTTAAGAATGATTTAGATGAGCATGAAAAGATAGAAAGGAATAAATATATTCTTGTTTGTAAGGGTTATTCTCAAATTGAAGGTGTTGACTTTGGTGAAACTTTTGCACCTGTGGTTACACTTGAGGCTAGTAGAATCTTCTCGGCATTTTCAATTTATAAGGATTTTAAAATGTATCAAATGAATGTTAAAACAAAATTTTTGAATGGATATCTTGATGAAAAGGTGTACATGAAACATCTTGAAGGCTTTCAGAGAAAAGAGAATCGTAACAATGTATACAGGTTGAAAAAGGCTCTCTATGGCTTGAAACACATGGTACTCTAGGTTGGACAAGTACCTTATGGAAAATTAATTTAGAAGAGGAGGATTGGAGGAGTGGACTTAAATCTCCATGTCAAGGTGGAAGATTTCACAATTGGAGAAAGGTGTTTTTTTATCTCAAATAAAGTATGCAAGAGATATGCTCAACAAGTTTCATATGGAAGACTGTAAACTAGTAGGTAGAGCAATGGTTAATGGTTGCAAGCCTAATAATTCTGATGATTTTCCAAATTCAGACCAAACAAGGTATAGGTATATGATTGGTAGTCTCCTTTATATCACAGCCTCAAGGTGTGACATTATGCAAGTTGTATGTCTTGTTGCAAGATACCAATCTTCACCTAGAGTCTCATGTTATTGTCGTTAAAAGTATCCTTAGGTACATTAAAGGGAATTTGGATTATGGCCTATTGTATCCAAGGTATGATGATTTCACTTTATTTCTTATATTTACTTTGATTTGGGAGGATGTATTGAATATAGGAAAAGTACTTCAGGTACACCATTCTTCTTGGGAAATAGACTATTGTGTTGGCATAGCAATAAATAGGAAACTACATCTTTATCAACAGTAGAGGCTGAATATATTGCTACATGTTCTTGTTGTACACAAGTTCTTTGGATGGTGCAAATATGATTAGATATGCAGGTAAATGTGTCTAAACTAGTATCTAGTCTTTGTGATAACACTAACACAATCAATATCTTGAAAAATCTAGGCATGCCCTCTCGCACCAAGCATATAGATATTTGTTTTCGCTTCTTAAGAGAACATGCGTTGAATGGTGATGTTGTTTTGGAATATATTCCCACTTCTAACTAGTTAGAAGACATTTTTAGTAAACCTCTATCCAAGAATGTGTTTGAATGTTTGAGGTAGAAATTGGGGGTCTTTCCCCTCTCTTCTCTCACCTAGTTCTTGACAAGTGGATGGGTTTCAAGATGATCCTTCATGTTTTTCTATTCTCTAATCTAAAGCCTAATGTATCCACCATTGTCATTGATGTCAAAGGGGGAGATGATAAAATGTGTAGATAATGTTATAATGTTGGTGCAAGAAATGTTGTAATGTTGCATGTGTATACATTGTGTAATGTGGCAAGTATAAGAGGTGAGAGTCTTGTATCTATTGTGTATCTATTGCAATCATATGGAATTTTTTCAAGTTCATGATATTCTTTGAGGGGGAGCATTGTTGCTACAGGTATTGACATCAATGCCAAAGAAGGGGTTTGTGGTCTTTGGTGTTTTTTCATTTATGTAAATATAGAATATGATTATGCTATACAATGCTATGATATTAAGATATACATGTTTTATATTTGTTTGTGACATGATGCTTCATACTATCATTTGCATTATGAAGTTGTATTATGAAGAACAACATGCTTTTAAGAGAACAATGATCTTTAATGCTATGTTTTTGTATTAGATTAAAGCATGTAACACGTGTGTCTATATGCATAGACTCATCAGCACACTGCATTCTCTAATTATTCTATTTACAAATAGTTTCAATAATAATGTACTGTGAATGTATCTTCTAATGGAATCAAGGTATGATCTTATGTAATGAGAATGAAGATATTTGTGAGACATATAGGGATTAAGAGCAGTAACAAATATGTTAGGTTTGAACTACATCTCAGGTTTTAATAGTAACTCTTTAATTCACAATGGTTTCCTAACTTTGATTATATCATTTTAAATTATTTCAGTGCCTCTTTATGTTTGTTTTTTAAAAAGATATATACTTCTACAAATGGTTTTAGTGAAGTTTACTTCATTTCATTTGGGTGATAGAAAAACTATGTGTGGCGATAGGAAGAATGAAAATGAACCCCAGAACAACAAAGTGGTGAGAGTTTATCAAAATGTTTGAAGTATTTTAGTGCCTTGACAAGTGTTAATTACTTGTTTCCAATGACTAACAAAGATCAATTTTTGAATTGAGTTTACTAATTGGATTATACATGGTTTTTCAAAAATAGTCAAACATGTGTTAAATAATCATCTTAACCAACTGCATGACAACTACTTTTCTTAGTATTTGTTAGTAAAGTCGATTCACAATTATCAAAACATTTTTGTAATAAGTAATAAATGTTAAAATAGATTTGAAAAATAAGACAATTAGAACAAATGATATATTCAAGTAAAGGAGACAATTTTTGGTTCATAACAAAATGAATAGTTATAACAAAGATAGACTATAGTTCTATGTGTATTAAAGGATGTTTGTTTTGTAGAGTGAGATTGATGATGGAAAAGATACGAATCTAAAGGGTTTAATATATTGTATACATTACTTTAAGAATGTTGATTTGTATGAAAATGTTTATGATATAGGGAGAGGGTATGATTGTGACCAAGTTATGATTGTGAATAAATGTTCTAATACAATCAAGTGATGAGTTTTCTTATGTTTTGAGTAGTTTGCAAGATGATTTATAAAGAATACAGAATAATATTTATAGTATCCTTTCAAGTATTGATTATTTTGGAAATAGTGGTGTGAAAGGAATAGAGATCTCTGAAGTGTGAACTTATATCAAATGTTTTGTATGGAATCAAAGTGTTCCTCTTATAAAACATATTTTTCTTTGTATCTTGTTAATGGAGTTGGTGCTTCTAATAAAGCAAGGGGTTGGTGCTCCTTGGATTGGATGCTCCTAAATTTGTAAGGGAGTTGGTGCTCTAAAACATTGCTAGTAAGGATTAATAAAAGATATATTTACTATTTTTTCACCCTTGGGGGTTTTCAACTATAATTCTTGTGTCAAGTCTCTTATATGCTTCTTTCATTTCTTAATTATAATATCTTATGATATTGATTTTGTCCAATAGTATGCAGCAAGTAATAACTTTATTATGTTAAGATTTTTTAGAATAAGAATTACCATTTTTTGTGTAAATCATTGATTGACCCCACCATCCCCCACCCCTCTCAGTGATCCTAGTATTCCCAACAGTCACGTCATCATAGAGTTGTGATGCATATGTGATCATCACTAAAATCATAAGTGTAGACTAATATCTACATCCACAATGATATCACATGATCAAAAAAATTTGTAACTGGGTGCATCGCAAGAATGCCAATACAAAAGAATAATATACAAATAGTAAAAGGATAAATCATCTTCAAAGTCTAACTTGGATAAAAATAATCAATGCCAAGATGAAAACATGAAAGGTACTATAGTCATATTTGATCAAGAAACCTAATTTGGGTGATTTTGGGGGGAAATATTAGGTGGATGCTATAAATGGAGTAGCCAACTCTACTACTACATTTCTTTTGGATGGGATGTGTAGGATGGTTGTGCTTAAAATACTTGATTTGTTTGTGGAAGTATCTTCCATGCTAAGGAATTACCTCTTGAGAAATTTTTTAGGAGCCAAAGTTATATAAGCATTGTTAGGAATCAGATATAGAGAAATGAATACTTAGTGTATATATCCAAATATTATCTATACATATACTCATTTCTTCTCAATATCCTTCTAATTAGAAATATTGTATTGGGTCTATCTTGGATGGGTAATGGGTTGTTGGCAGAGCTAGGCAAATCAAGAATTGGTATTCAAACTTTGAACTTGAGAACATCTCTATGTAGGTCCTTGTTTGGATCAAATTTCTTGGGTTACCTTTCAAATATTGAGGGGAATGTTGGAGAGCATAGCTAACTCATGCAAATTATTTCTCTCAATATGGTAACCAAATCAAAAAACAATTTGAGGTTTTTTTTGTTGATGTGGACATTGATTAGGAGCTTCAATCTTCTGTCACGTTATCTTCCAAGTTGCGATATTGGCTGCTATGACAACCCTTATTATCTTAGATATCATTCTATGAATTTTACTTATTTAAACGTCATCTCTATAAAAAAAATTGAAAATTCATACTACATACTTGTGTTTGTAAAATGTGTAAAAATAATGCATAGGCTGATGAAATTGTATCCTCTTCTTTGATTATCTAAGTTTTTGTATGCTTGTTTGTGCATCTGTAAGTGTTCTATGTATTTTTTATGTAATATTGGAAAGCAATGTGAATAGTTTCTCATGTAACAATATGCCTAAATTGGTTTTCATACGTGGAATTTATTATCAAATGATGATGCATAGATATATTCTTATGTAAGCCTATGAGCGCTTCTATAGACTTATCGATGTACCTAGAATATTGCACTTGTATGCACTTTTGTGCTCTTGTATGTCTTGTATGTTCTTATGTGAAATGTATTTTATTTTGTGCTATTATATGCATGTTTGCACATATGTCTTCTTGTGTTTTCCATGTGTCTTTATATGAGATGCAATGGGTGTACTAAAAAATGGAGCAAAGAGAAGAGTAAGTTTCTAGATAAGGGTAAGTATTTTTTTAAAGTTATCTGCTAATAGAGAGCCCAAAAAGGTGCTTTGATCAAAGCTTATTTGATCTTGTATTATAAGCTTGCAATTTAAAATTTTATGTTCCACACTCTCTTCCATATCATGATATCATTACATTATCATCTTAGAGTGTAGATAAATCATTGTTTCTAGATTCTATCACCTTTCTATTTTCAAGTTGCTAGGCATCCACGTGTAGGGTTGGGAATCCTCCATTTTAGGAAGGATTTTGGGGAAGCCTAAAGATTTACATTTTGGTGGAAAGTATCTTTAACAATGGTCTCACTCATGGTGTGATCAAGGGAGACATGTTGAGACTTACTACAGGGATTTTCATCAACTCCATGCATTATGTGTTCATTGTATTTGAGTTTGTGGTCTATTATACAGGAGTGTGTTTCCTTATGTCCTACCTTGTTATCAGATTATATATTTAGACTTATGTTGAAATACAATTACACATCTATAATCTTGTATATTTGAACATATGCTAATAATTTATGCTTGATTGTGTATATTTTGTGGATGTTAGCAGAATAATATGGAGGTCCATATATATTAACATTATGAATATCTTTAAAATTGTTTATTTATTTTGATGTCATCTTATTTTTAATGTGCTAATATCATCTCACACAGCTAATATATAGCTTTGAAAATAATTTAAATACAAAAATCAATTTGATAATATCTTAGATAATAGGGGTTGTGGTCCAACCACAACAATTTGTTTATGAACACTCTTTGTTTCAGTGCCTCAAATGCAATAAAGTTTATCATGTACTTGTGAGTTATATGATTTATCAAAGGACGCCAATTTTATGGAGGAAAATGGCTCAACGTATATCTTCTCCTCCTTATTCATTTTTTTAGTTGTCCATGGTTCAAAATGGGGAGGAGGCTCCCCCACCTTTGCCTATTTCTCTTTTAGATGGAATTTTTACTTCCCTTCTCTTGAGTTTAGTTGTTTAGATAAATTTTGTAAGAATTTGGTTATAATTTGTACTAGATTAGGTAAGATATTGGAATTTGAGGTGATTCTCTCTTTATGCATTATGTATCCTTTTGATTCAATTTTTCATCAAATAATCATATTTTTTCCAAGAGTGTATCATCAAGTTCACAAGAGGGTATGTCATGAGCATCATATCCCTTCCTTAAGACAAGCCTATTCACAAGTTTCACTTAAAGTTCATACAATCTCTCATGAGCTAGTATGTATTGCAAGGGAGCCTATTTAAGGTGAATCACTTGTAGGACTACTCTTTCTTGGCAAAGACCTATTCCAAATTTATCTTTTGCGGTGTTATTCTTAGCTAGTCGATTAGTTTTTTTTCATTGTACATCATACATATATCGACATTGAGTGAGCATTTAAAAGAATAATTGATGGAATTTTGAATTCATTTGTCTTATAATTCCTTTTTGAAATTCATTGGGAGATTGTAGTTTTAGAGGTGATATATCCTCCCTAGTCTGGTAACGAATCCAATTTGGTGAAGTCTCTTCAAGACAAAATTGGACTGATAGAATTTCAATAATTACTAGCATTTCATGTAGTGCCCACCCATAGTTTAATTTTTCAATTTTATATTGCCAAAATCTTTTAGACCACTTTTATATGTGCGTTGATTATTTCAGCTTTATTATGTGGTTTTGGATATATGACATTATATGGTGATTTGATATTGGATAGCTATGAGATATCATATTTTTGCAGTTAGATGATGTTAGTTACTTTGATGATGATTATTTATATGTTTAAAATATTATTTATATTTATGATTGTACTTACCCCATACTTGCATGTATATGGCTAGCATGTATGTTTTACCTTTCTATTTGACATGTTTGATGTGGTTGAGGGAGAGATTCGTAGTTACCTGTTTGCGGGATCTACATGATCTCCCTATCTCTTCTATTTCTTGTTATATATATGTATATATGGATGTACATGATTATCTTTTATGTAGGTTTATAGGTATTGGGAATCAACTTCCATGAATTATTGGGATGAGCGTGCCCTATCAAAAAGTCTCAATGGTAAGAGAGGGGAGATAATATTCAGGTCTGAATCCCAACTTAAGCCATTTTGTTGTCCTGAAATAGTGGACAAGTTTCTAATATTTTACCTTTCTGAATTTGTCCAAGTGATGTGAGTTCATGAACATTTCCCTTGAGCATGATTATTGTTTTGTTAGGTTCAATTGGTCTTTGGCTGGTTGGTGTGATTGTTAAGAAATAAATAAATAATTTATTAAGTTTAATGTTGTGGTTTAAATAATTAAATCTTATTAAATATAGAAAATTAAATGTGAAGGTATTTAATTAATGAAATTTTTATTAAATAAATTTATTAATTAAAAAGACTTAATTAAAATTCTAATGATGGAACTTAAAGATTTAAATAATTATTAAATTGAAATTTAAGGTAAATTGAATAAAATAATAATGAAGTGATTTAAAATAATATTCTTTTAGTTAAAGTTGATATGCAATTAGTTGCACATTCAATTTAAATAAACAAAGTAATTCTTATTAGTTAAGTGAACTGATATAAACAAGAATTACTAAAAGTGCATGAGTTATTAATTAGAAAATTAAATAAATCATGCAAAAGAGAGATTGATAAAAATAAAGTTGTGGAGTTGAGCTGAGTTTTGGGTTTGCATGGTTGAGTTCGAGTTTCAGATCCCTTTTTTCTTTATGAGGAGGAATTTGGCCATTATTCTACACACAGATTTGTAGGTTTTGGATGAAGGATTGAATTGAAGGATTTTTGTGAAAGCTTGGGATTTTCAGCATTTTTTTGGTCTTCTTCGTGTTTCTTCAATTGGTGGTTTAGGGCAGGGTTTGAAAACTCTCGTAGATTAAATTCTTTTAATTCAAAAAGATTATTTTCTTCGTTCTTGTTAGATCTGAGTGATATATATATATATATATATATATATATAGAGAGAGAGAGAGAGAGAGAGAGAGATGATTTTCTTATCACGCTTAGAATTCTTGTATTAAACTTTTGAGATTTTATGTTATTTATGCTTGGTATGTTAGGAATTATCATAATTAAATCTTGTTTTAAATCAGCTAGGTTTCAATAAAATTTGACGTGGAAAACCTTAAGGTTTGTATCAAATCAAATTTTCAAAGTAATTATGCTTCCTGGTAATAGCCAGTTATTTAATTCTTCACTTTTATGGAAAATAAATGTGTGTATATATATGTATGTATGTATATGTATAATTAAATATTCTATTCATGCTATTGTTTTCTTTTGTTTTCTTATATATATATGTGTGTGTGTGTATACACACACACACACACACATATATATATACATATATATACACACACACACACACATATATATATATACATATACATATACATATACATATATATACACACATATATATATGTATATATGTATATATGTGTATATATATGTATATATGTATATGTATATATATATATATATATATACATGTGTATATATATATATATATATATACATATATATATATATACATATATATATATATATACATATATATATATATATATACATGTATATATATATATATACATATATATATATATATCTATATATATATATATATATGTATATATATATATACATGTATATATATGTATATATATGTATATATATATATATACATGTATATACATATATATACATGTATATACATGTATATATATATATATATAGATATATATACATATACATATATATATATCTATATATATATGTGTGTGTGTGTGTGTGTGTGTGTATATATGTATATGTATATACATGTATATATATATATATATACATATACATATATATATATATATACATATACATATATATATATATATATATATACATATATATATATATACATGTATATATATATATATATATATATATATATATATATATATATATATATATATATATATATATGTATGTATATGTATATATATATATGTGTGTGTGTGTGTGTGTGTGTGTATGTGTGTGTGTAAATGTATATGTGTATGTGTATGTGTATGTATATATGTATACACATATATATACATAAATATGATGTTTGTTAGAAAATTTTTGTTAAAAAAAATTAAAAAATAAACATTAAAAAATATATATTTGGATAGAAGTAGGGTATCCCCCACGCCCACCCCGATAGTTATAGTTGTCATGACAGCCAAGGTTGCCAACGACAGCCCAAGGAGAAGACCCCCTTTTCTTATTTGATAAAGTTTATTTTATTATAATTTTTTAAATAATATATATATGTATTTAATATATTAGAAATAAATAAATAATAAAATAATAATATTAAATGTTTATTAAATAAATATATATAATACTTATTTTTTAGAACTTTATAATTAGGATTATTTCGCATCCAAATAGGAAGTATATTAGTTGATATTTCTTGTAATTGATAATGTGGAAAAATAAGTTAATTATTAATTGATAAATTTTATTGATTGATAATTAAGGGAATTTATTTTATTTTCTAAATTGAGAATTTTTATGAAATTATATTATTTTTAGTAATTATTAATTGTGGAATCAATTTATTTTAAATAACATCATAAATTGATTTCCTTATTATTGGAATTTAATTTGAGAATGTAATTATTGTTTTGTTAGTGATTATTTAAATAAATTAATTTGTGTAATGGTACTTTACAAATTAGTTTATTATTATTATTAAATTCTTATGAATGTTCTTCCTTCTCCATTATGGGTTAGGAGGGAATATTTTTATGTCACTCTTTTGGGATTGTACTAGAGGTGAGGTTAGGGTTAATGTATTATGTTTGGTTGTCTTGCATACTTCTGTACTATTCGATTTTGTTATAACCCAACCTTATGGAAGCTTTGATTTTTATTATGATGGAAATTGGTTATGTATGATCCTGCAATATTTTAGAACCAGGTTTAGATTTTATAATTCATGATGATCTATGAGATATGTTTTGAGATTTATGAACTTAGGGTAGAATTATTTAGGTGTTAAAGTGGAAGTGGCTTGCTTTGGAGGCTTTGGAGCCCATAAGTGGTTTCCTGGGTATCCTTAGTAGGTTACTTAAATAAGTGATAATATAATACATTAAATGGGGTTTTAAAATGAATTAATAAGATAATATATTCCTAATACATGCCTTGAGTGCTAGTATAGGCTAAAGATGGGAGCGAGAGAAGATGTTTGCCGGTCTAGTAGTTGTGGTGAGTTTTGACATGATTGGTTATCCTCATCTACATGAGAGGATTTCAAGTTCTGCATATGATCACACTTGGGAGTCAAAGTCCAGTGAGATCATCCCAAGGGGTTGACATATGTGATGGCACTTCCCTAATTTCATCTTAGGTTTCCTATGTGTGTTGGTTGCCTCTGGATTAGTATGTGTACCTTTGAGTTTGAGTTGAACCTTTGAGATAGGAACTTATAGGACCCTTTCTTAGTATTACCTTATGATTGATTTTGGTATTATTATCTGAGTGGAGTCTGATGTTATCTCCTTAGCACAGTGGGACTAGAACCATAGGTTTCTATGAGTTTGGGAGGTAGTGAGTATCTTACCATTCGAGACTCTGATGTTCTTGTACCAATTTTGGATGATCCTCATTGCAGTTGATTCTTATCCAATCTTCCTTGGAGATTGATTCCTATTTTTTCTTTATTTATACTTTGTACTTAGTTGTATTTACATACCCTACGACTTGTGCAGTGGATGTGGGTTATCATGTATACTTTATGGTCCAGATGTATTTATTTATTTACGAGATGATTTACTATGTAGAACATTTATATGATTATTATACTTAATAGATTAAATAGTATTTACATAATTCTATGTCAAGGAACCCTTGAGATTTGTAATTTTTAATTGAGATTGTGTATATGACTATATATAGACTGTATGTTTTACTTCCACTTTGTTATTCAATATTGTTTGTAATCTATTAAGAAAAAATATTATTGTGTAAACTTAGTAATAATTTTAGGTTAATCTCTCATGGGTTCCCTGGTGGGGCATTACACTTGGTATCAGAGCCCATATTTCTACACTAGGAACTCTGGGAGTTTTGTATACCTATTAGATGTCTAGTAGTTAAAACATGAAACAAAAACTTAGACATATAACACTCTTGTATGTCATACTATTGTTTTACAATTTATTCATGTCTTATTTATTTAAAATATCATTTTTCTTGTTGAATGTTGAGGAAAGATGTTCACTGAGACTAGATCCATTCCTAGAGGTCATAGTAGAGACCATAGTAGAGTACGTGGAAGGCTAATGCTTCCTATCCCTCATGTGAGTCATAGAGTTGACGAGAGAAAGGAACAGAATAGTGGTGAACATCATGATGATTCAGGAGAGCTCAATGGTATGCAGATTCTCTAGATTATTCTAGAATGTCTACCTACACAAGACAAGGTTAAACAGGAAGCATCACACCACTCTGATAATGAGGAGATACAGAGATCCAGGAGTCTGAAAGGAAGGGACACTACCCTCGATTAGGGAGCCATAAAGGCAAATCAGATGAGAGACCTTTTGAGATCATGACCTCCTCCTTTTAATGGTCTTAGTACTATTTTTTAGTTGGAGAATAGGCTCATTGTATTAGATCGATATTTTTCCATACAACAATTTGATACCAATGTTAGGGAAAGATGTATCATTATGCACCTTGAAGGTTTTGTAGCTTCTTGGTGGAAGATTCAAGAGCAGAAACTGGGACTTACCATGGAGACTATTAGTTGGGATCTTTTTCTTGAGAACTTCCAGAAATGCTTCTTATCTTATCAGTGGTAATAGTAGCATGTAGATGAGTTCCACAATCTATGATAATTATCTATGATTGTCCAATATTATGAGCATCATTTCTTTGAGCTCAATCCTTATGAAAGATTTAGTGATAAGTCACCACTTATATTACAAAACTTCATCAGGAGGCTTAATGGTCACATCATCGGAGGAGTTAAGGTTCTTGAGCCTAAGGCACTCAAGGAAGTAGTTATTAAGGCTACTTTGGTGGAGGTAAATTTATCTTTAGGACATGGTGGATAGGTGGGAGTTCAGACTGGTGTTCCTACACCTTCAGGCTATAGAGGGAATCAGACCCAAGGTCTAGGGAACTTCAAAAAACATCCTCCCTACTTATGTAATCAATGGCAGAAGGGGGTGAACCCTCCAGCATAGAGTGGTGGTCCTCAATTGAAGAATTTTTGTAACTTTTCACACAACAGACGTAACTAGCCTAGTCAACCTACATAGAGCACACATTCAGTTGCTAACAGTAGCGGTTTTCAGCATTCTAGTGCACCCTCCACTAGGAGAGTTCATGGTAGAGGCAATGTTTTTTCTCATGTGGGTAGTATGGGAACATTGCAGTGAATTTCCCTCAGCGTGCATCACAATTTTTAGGATAGAGACCTGCAGCTTCTAAGCCTACTGTAGGGGATGCCGACAAATCTCATAGAGTATTTGTGGTAGTGGATCATCATCAAGCAGAGAATCATGGCACTATGGTAGAAAATTGTGGTGCTACTAGAGGTATTTCTCTTTCTATATTATTTGATTCAAGAGCTATAGATTATTTTATATCTCCTTTTGTAGTAGAGAAATGTGTGCTAGTGGCAATAAAGAAAGACATTGGTTGGAAAGTAGAGTTAGCCTCTAAGGCAAGGATATCAACAAACTCTCTAGTGTATAAGTGTAAGTTGAACCTAGGTAAATTCTTTACCTCGATTGATCTTCATGTGATTTCTTTTGGATCATATGATATTGTCATTGGGATGGATTGGTTAGGTTCTTAGAGAGCTAGAATTGATTATAGACAAAAGATAATCAAATGCAAGGATGATGTTGGCAAGGATTGTGAGATTGTGGGAATTCAACATCCTATATCTCTTCATATGATTTCCTCTATGCAACTCAAGAGAAACATGTGAAATGGATGTTAGTTATTTTCTATAACTATGAATAAACTGGATAAATTTGAAACTAAGGAAAAAACTCTTGGTCATCCTATTGTTCTGTAATTCTTTGATGTCTTTCCTAGTGAGATTCTTGGTATGCCACCAAAGCATGACATAGATTTTTGCATTGATCTTGTTCCAGGAGCACACCTATATGTAGAGATCCTAACCAGATGACCACATGGGAGTTGAGTGAGATTAAGCTCCAATTATAGGATCTTTTGGTAAAGGGTAGTATTTGGCCAAGTGTTTCACCATAGGGAGCACCTGTATTCTTCGTTAAGAAGAAATATGGATCTTTATGCGTGTGCATCGACTATAGACAGTTGAACAAGGTAACAATCAAGAACATGTACCCTTTTCCAAGGATTTATGATCTCTTTGATTAGATAAAAGGGACCAAAGTATTCTCAAGGATTTATCTCAAATCAAGATACCATCAATGGTGCATCCAAGATGTAGATATTTACAAAACTATGTTCCGCACTTGCTATGGACATTATGAGTTCATAGTAGTCCCTTTTGGTTTGACAAATGCTTCATCTATTTTCATGTGCCTAATGAATGGATAATTTCATTCTTACCTTGACCATTTCTTCTCATCTTCTTGGATGATATATCGATATATTCTAAATCCATAGAGGAGCATGAGGAATATTTACGACTAGTTTTGTAGAGTCTTCATGACAATCAGTTGTATGCCAATGTAGAAAAGTGTGATTTATTTCAGTATGAAGTTCAGTACTTGGGGCATGTAATCATATATGAGGGTATTTCAATAGATTCTTCCAAGATTCAGACTATAGTAGATTGGCCAACCCCCACCAATGTATCCAAAGTTTGTACATTCATGGGCTTGGCAGGATATTATCACAAGTTTGTTAAGGACTTCTCTAGGGTTGCATATCAAATTACTTTTTTTCAAATGAAAGGTAAGTATGTTTGGATAGAGAAGTTTGAAGAGGCTTTTAAGAACCTTAATAAGTGTCTAACCAATGCACCTATCCTATCAATACCCGACCCAACATGTGATTTCAGATGTATTTTGATGCTTCTTTGGAAGGTCTAGGAGTGGTCCTTATACAGGAAGGATGTGTGATTACTTATGAATCTCACAAACTCAGGGAGCATGAATTGAACTATCCTACACATGATCTTGAGTTAGCAATAGTGGTTAATGCATTAGTCCGATGGAAAAAATGTTTATTAGGACATCGATTTGAGATTCATAGTGATTATTGTGTGCTAAAATATTGACACATTTCTATGAGTCATTGTATCCAAGATTGCTCAAGAATGAGATCTCAAATGGTGACTCATAGTTCTCTATTCATGGATTGCAAGGGTTTGTGATGGAGGCCCTTAGTTTAGACCTATTTTATGCCCATGAAAGTACACCATAAAATGAGAGATTCAAAGAGGAAGAGCAAGAGTTCTAGTCTCCATGATCATCAAATATGCATGAAAATGAAAATGGAAGCTATTCTATATGATAACAATGCATGAAAGAAAACTAACCTATGAAAGGAAATGCTTATGCAAGATTATTCTATGAAATGAAATATGAATCTAATCTAATATGCAAGTGCAAGAGTAATCTAAATGGATTTCCATGGAAGCATGAGAGAAGAAGACAAGAAAAGAGAAGTTGTCATGTTCAAGCTCAAGTGCTCAAACTCTCCTCCAAAATCGCTCTCCAAACCTGCAGCATAACAATACATAAAAATCTGGATCCCCAAAATGAGAAGGAGAGGGCTCCTTATAAAGGAAAGTGAATGGTAGAGATTAAGAGGCAAAATCCAAGGGTGGAGAAAAATTCTCATTTTGACTTTGGTGCACAAGCTTCTCAAGGGGAAAAATCAATGGACATGGTTAAGAGGCAAAAAGATGTGTGGAAGAGATTAAGAGGCAAAAGGAGATTCCACTCATCTTGGAAAGTGTGCATTCAATGTGTAGACAAAAAGTATTTTTCTTTTTATTTTAAATTTAGAAATTCCTTTTTCATGTGCACACATAGGATAAGGTGGATTTTATTATTTATTTAAAAGATTTTTTTATTTAACTAAAAGGGAGCATGTTCTCTCAATTAAATTAAACTTAGGATAAAATGATTAAACCTTAGGAAATATTAAAATATTTGAATTAATTACAATTTGATCAAGGAAATTGATTTGAATTGAAAATATTGCAAGGCATTGATTCAGGAAAATGATAAATTGATTCCGACATTTGATAAATAGAAGAATAGGGGCCCATAGTCTAGGACACCATTTTAGGGTGCATACATTTGCCCCTCTTTGACTAATGTGTGATCTTTATGGGAACACATGTATTCAAAGAATGCAGTTGAAGTGTGAGATCGATTTGGGATCACAAAACAACCCATACGTGTGATCAACAAACAGGAACACATCAGGACAAAGATAAGCTAATTGAAAGAGACAATGTCAACACCCCTGTAAATAGGTAATTGACATGTCCAAGATAAGAATCTCAAAAAAGTTTTCCCCATGTAGAGCAATTGATAGGATTTATAAAGCTGAATCAAGGATTGAAGTTTGATAGGTACTGCCCCCTCATGATCAAAATTGAAATGAGATAGAGGAGAAACAACAAATTGATAAATTTGATCAAATTGAACTAAAAATAAGGTTCTTGATGTAAGATGAAAGATATAAGGATCACATAACCAAGGTAGATCATAAAGCATGAAAGTATATGCCCCAAGGTTGAATTAGAAGAAAAGCAGTGGGGTGAAAGTGAATGGAAGATAGAAGTTTGGAAGAGGTGGAAAGAAATGGAGAGAAGAAAGAGAATTTGCCTCAAGAAAGAGAATGCCTCAAAATCAATCAACTGTTTAAGATAGAAAAATTTTGATTGAGATCACGAAAGAAGATAAGGAAATGAAGATCAAAACATGACCATAGTTGATTAAAAGTCCAAAAGAAAGATGAAGAAAAACCCTCTCAAACTCATAATGCAGCCTAAAAATGCAAATTACCATGAAGTCTAACAATGCAAGCTACATGAAAATGCAAAGGTGTACTTGCAATAGAGAAACTATAACATAGGATTTTGTGTTCATCATTCATTAGAGAATGTTAAGGAACTTATTTTCATCATTGGGCCATTATTAACGAACATCAGAAAATCACACAATCATCACCAGTCGCAAGTGCAACTATGAAGATATGAATGTGATTTATATTGGATTGGAATGTGGAAAGATTCTAACATAAGCATCAAAGACATAAAGGTCAAGATGACTTCGATGTTAGCTTACCCAATTTAATGTAGCAAAACCACGCTCGCATCAAGGCATAGATGTCGGGATGACCATAAGAATGGTTGTACAAAAATAGTCAAGGATGATGCCTCAAATCTCCTAAGTGTTTCAAGGGGACAACAAGAGACACTCTAGAGGTTCAAGATCACACCCACAAGCAAAAAGCTAATAAAAACATGCCCCATGTCCCAAGTCCTCTATTTATGCATACCAGAGAGTCTTATTAGACAAGGACACTCAACGAAAATCAATAATAGTCAGCACACAAAGAAAAGATCATGACATAGCTCAAGCATTAAGTGTTGTGTTTAAAAATTTAAGTGTGTTAACTGATACTGAGTTCTGAGGATAAGGAGCGAATGCTTGCAAGCAAGTAAGATCACATGACAAAACTGGGTAAGACCAAACCGATAAGTGTTGAAAAATACTTGATGTTAGGGGTTGTGTTGAAAAACACAGTTGGGGTGGTGTTTAAAAACACCATTTTGAGGTGTCCTAAAGACTAACGCATCCAAGAGACCAAAGCTAACACAGTTATGCCCCCTAGACAAAGACAAAGACCAATTCCAAACCAAGGCAACAAGGAGAAGGCATGATGGAGAAAGGCTAAGTGTCGAGGATGCGTGCTAAAAAATAGGGGTGCAAAGGCCTCAAGTAGCGCCTATTCCTAGGTTTTCACCACAAAATTTTATTGCAATTTTTTTTATAAAAAAATAAAAAATTTACAGGACTTTTTATAATTTTTTTATATTTTTGCTACCAAGGTGCCTGTTTCCAGGTTTTCACCAAGGCACTTTTTTTTTTCTTTTTTTTTCTTTTTTATATTTTTTTATATTTTTGGAATATATAATTTTTTTTGGAGATATATCAAAGCTCCTATTACTAGGTTTTCACTAAGATGATCATTTTTTCAGAATATTTCCAATTTTTAGAATTATTGACAATATATCATTTTTTTGGATTTTTTCAAGATCAATAAGTATGTACAAAGGATGCCCCCAGACAGAACATGCATCATGGATAGAACTTCTTCAAGTGCAAGACATTGATAGGATCAGGGAGCTTCTCTCCTGCTGTTGTAGACAGTAAATAAGCACCTGTCCCAAAAGCTATTGTAATGATGTAAGGTCCAAGCCAATTAGGTTCAAATTTTCCATTTTGATCTCTATGCTATTGATTCTTAAGATTTTCACGTAGGACAAGATCTCCCACTTGAAATTCTCTAGGGAAAACCTTTTTGTTGAAGGATTTGGACATGCACGTTTGATAAACCCTCATATGGTCAAATGATGCTTGAAGTTTCTCATCTAGAAGTTATAACTCTTGAAGTCTCATGGCGCGGTAGTCTTCATCTGTAACGAGACCTTTGAGGGAAACTCTATGTGAAGGAATCTCAACCTCTTAAGGTAACACTGCTTCAGCGCCATATGTAAGGGAAAAAGGAGTAGCCCCAGTAGGAGTACAAATACTCATTCTATAGGCCCACAAAGCTAGATTTATTTGTAAATGCCAATCTCTACCATTCTTACCAACTATTCTATGTGGGATTTTAAGAATGGTTTTGTTTGATACCTCTGCTTGACCATTTCCTTGCGGGAAGTAAATGGAGGACCAATGTTGTTTAATCTTAAATTTCTTGCAAAGTTGTTTAAGGTCTTTATTTTTCAACTAGCCTCCGTTATAAATGATAATCTCAGAAGGCATTCCATATCGACAGATGATATGGTTCAAAATAAAGAGAGAGACTGTCTTTCCTGAGGCAAAAAAAAGTGGGATAGATTCTACCCATTTAGTGAAATAATCAGTAGTAGTGATGATAAACTTGTGTCCACCTGATGAGTTGGGATGAATCTTCCCAACAAGATCAAAGGCCCAATGCTAAAATGGCCAATGAGATATAGAAGGAATGAGCTCCCTGCCTAGAGCATGTATCAGGTTACCATGTTTTTGACACTTTTCACATGACTTTGCAAAAGCTACTACATCAATCTGCATCGTAGGCCAATAATACCCCACCCTAAGCAACCTTCGGGCCATGGCAAGACCATTGGAATGTCCCCCATAGATGCCCTCATGGATGTCAACTAATGCTTGGTCAAATTCTTCCTTTTCTAAGCATCTAAGAAGTGTTCCATCTAGACCCTTCCTATACAAATAAGCAGAGATAAGGGAATGGTGAAAGGTGTTTCAGGTAAGGTTTATTCATTCAAATCTGTTAAAGGTTTTAGGGATAATGCCAGCACAAAGGTATGAGTAAATGGCACCATAACGGGATGACTCATGACTAACAAGGGTACAAATGACATGAATTTCTTGGGAATCATAGATAGGGTGATGTAGCTCTTCCACCAGGAATTCAAATCTAGATTCATGTTCCCCTAACTGAAGGAGTGAAGCAAGTGTAGCCATAGCATCAGCTGCTTTGTTTTCTACTCTAGGGATTTGCTAAAATGTGACAAATGTGAAGTATCATTTCAAGGAATCAACCATTTTCTTGTAAGGTACCAGTTTCTCATTTTTTATTTGATATTCATCATTGACTTGGCTGATTATCAGTTGTGAATCCCCATAGATGTGTAACTCTATGATTCTCTATTCTATGGCTATCTTAAGTCCATTTGTTAAAGCTTCATACTCAGAAATGTTGTTTATACATGGGAACAACAACTTGTAAGACTTAGGAATCGTGTACCCATGAGGAGAAACAAACAACACACCAGCTCTGGAACTATTTTGTATAAAGGATCCATAAAATAAAAATCTTCCATGTTCTTTCAGTCATATACATGAGGTGTTCATCTAGGAAGTCAACTTGAATAGGTGCATTATCTTGTATTGGGAAATTAGCCAATTGGTCTGCTATGGCTTGTCCTTTGATTTCTTTACACTCAATGTACTCTATGTCAAACTCTAAAAGAATCATCATCCATTTAGCAAGTCTACCTGTGAGGGCAGCCTTACCTAGTAAGTACTAGAGTGGATCTATTTTTTCTATGAGGTGTATAGTGTGCACAAGCATGTAATGTTGCAACTTTTGGGAAGCAAACACCACTACAAGGGAATCTTTCTCAATGCTAGTGTAGTTAACCTCATATGAAACAAGAGTACACCTAATGTAGTATATTGCTCTTTCTTTCCCATGTTCATCAAGTTGAGCTAGTAATGCCCCCAAGGAAGATTATGTCACTAAAATGTATAAAATAAGTGGTTTCCCTGGGATAGCAAGCATTAAAATGGGAGGATTTGCCAAGTATTTCTTGATTTCATCTATGCTCTTTTGACAATCCTCATTCCAAACACATTTGACTCCTTTTTGTAAGTTCTTTTTGAAAGGTTGAGCTCTATCTACCAACTGTGAAATGAATCTCCTTATGGATTGAAGACATCCTTGAAGACTCCTCATTTGACTAATATTTTTAGGAAGTGGCATATCTATAATTGCTTGGACTTTTTCAGGGTCTACCTCTATTCCTTTTGCTAAAATGATGAATCCTAGTAGTTTTCCAGAGGTGACACCTAGGATTTTTTCTAATTTTGCGTTGACTAGAAGACCTATGTGAGGATGCATCTTTCTCAATTTTTGTTTAACTGGTTTAACACCCGGAGCTATGGGCAAGTGATGCATGATAAGATTAGTGTCCAACCCTGGAAAATTTGAATAAGTCCATGCAAATTTGATCTTCTTTTTCTGTAAGAACTTAGTGTAAGCTTATTTTTCTTGTGTTGACAAGGACTGAGCCAAATGAACTATATGTGGATCCTCATCTGTACCCAAATTGACTATTTGTGTTGGTTCAATAAGAAATGAAGATCTATCTTGAAAGTATCTAGGGAGATGATCAATTACCTCATCCTTAGGTGCCTCAGAGAGGTTTTCACCTTTGGATATGTCATTTATTTTTCCTTTTTTTGGTTCTGACACCGCCACACAGTGGTTTTCGCTATCAAAATTCTTATTCTTTTGATTTTCTTTTCTTTTTATTTTGTGACTAAGGTACTTGATGTCTGGCTCTGTCATGCTGGTAGCTGGTTCAATGGTGGAAAAGACTACAAGTTCAATGGCATTCAAGTAACAGGTTATCTCATAATCATTTTTAAACGTTAAGAGCTCAGGTTCTTGATAGCATTGGGACTAATCAATGAGGTTTGGATGAACAAGAGGTAAGTCAATGATTGGTTCAAGGTTGTGAATGTGAATGATATCATCTCTGGTGACCAAAGAGTCAGAGTCTATCAAGTATCCTCCTAAGCTACCCAAATCAGGATTCATCCTAACAATTGAAGAATCATCCACTAAGGCCACACGTGGGTTCAAATCCTCTAATCCTACATGTGACTCATTAGCTACCTCAAGTTGAGAATTATAAGTGTGGATGATTTCAACATCCATGTCAACTATAGAAGGCTCTGAGAAGGAGTCCCATTCATACACATATGAACTTGTTTCTAAACTTCGACTAGGATGCTTACACCATGAAGGTTTGGGATGTCTTGATGTGGAAGCTTTAATGTCATCAAGGGTAATACCTTCTCTTTCCATCAAATGAACAAGATTCTTTCTTTGACATTCTCTAAGAGGATCTTCTACATCTTATTCATCTTGTTCTAAGCTTGCAACTGTCTCAAGAGTGACTGGACTATCTAAATCTCCCCAAATAAGATTAGTGGAAGGGACCCAATCTTCACACATATCTTGTTGATTTGTCAAATTAGGTATGTATTCTAGTTCATCTTCACTATCTGACTCATCAAGGATAGGATTAGTTTTCTTTTTGCAATTCATAAATCCTAAGCCAATCATCTCCTTAGACTTGCATCCAAAAAGATCATGCTCAAGGGGTTCAGCTCTAGCATCCAATTTGTGACTAAGCGGGCCATGTCTAGGATATCCCATATGTTTGAAAAAAGTATACCCTCTTCCATAAGCCTTAGGAGAGGGAGAGAAGTTCTCATTATGCATGTATTTCTCTTCCCTATAGATCTAGTCTTGAATAACTATCTCATCTTTCTCATCTTGAATAGGCACTGAGGACTCTACAAACATGCCAAATAAAGTCATAGCTACAAAAGAGGGTCTCATTTCTTGTGAAGTCTTGCCATAAGATCTAGGTGAAACTGGTAGATTTGTGAGGGATTTGAGTTGATACCCCCCCCATGCCAAGGTCTACTGACTTCAACTTGTCTTTACATTCAGCTAAGGTTTCATTGAAGTCTTCTTCTTCTCTATTGAGGGGAACATGAGCACTCTCTGAAACTGAGTTGACAGATAAAGTGTTATTCCCAGGTATACAAATCTCTACTCCATTGTAGGGGAACTTAACACATTGATGATAGGTAGACAACACTCCTTTCATATCATGAATCTATGGTCTACCAAGTAAGATATTGTACGCAAGGGGACTAGCATCAACTATTTGGAATAAAACATCTTTTTCAATAGGGCCAATCCTAACAAGAAGGATGGCCAACCCCTTGGAACTTCTTTCTACCTCATCATAGGCTTTGATAGTGATCTTCTTTTTGGTATCAATGACTTGTTCAGAATAACCCAATGTCTTCAAGAGACTCAAGGAACAAATATTAAGCCCAACACCCCCATCTATCAACATGTGCCTAACATTGGTTTTGTGGATCATGACCTCAATATGAAGAGCGAGATTATGTGGGTGGATCAAAGCTTTATCATCATCCTTGGAAAAGGTAAGGTAATGAGGGATATCAATATGCTCAACCATGTTCTGGAATTGATCAATGTCTAAGTTGTTGGGCACATTCGCTACGCGCAAAGCATCCTCAAGGACTTGCTTGTGTCTTGGGGACAACTCTAAGAGCTCAAGGATCAAAATTTGAGCTGGGGTTCTTTGCAATTGATCGACAAGATTGTAGCACAACTTAGGATTGACTTCTGGTTTTCAAGTGATATTCTTGGATGCCACTTGCTTTGGTTTACTTGGTTGACTTGAACTGGGTCCTCTAATAACAAGGGGACTTTGACTTCATGTGACAGCATTGAGAGTTTGGGATGACATTCTAGAGTTAGGACCCCTTAGCACCAAGATGGATTCTTCATCAAATATAGGAGGTTAGTCCATGTCTAGATCATAACCATAGGGAACTTTATTCCTCATCATGTTGACATTCTCTTCTACAACTTTAAGCATGTTGACAACATTCTCTGGAGCTGTGTAAGTGTAATTGACCTCAGCCTTGCCATTCTTAGGTTTAGAGGTTACCCCCTTTTCATTTACTTGGGAAAAGGTTATTTGAATGCCTTATTAGAAGCATTGGTGTTCAATCCATCCACCTTAAGTTTTCCATTCTCAATGAGATCTTGAATGATATGTTTGAGTTTCCAGCAGTTTTCAATATCATGTCTAATACCAATGTGAAACTTCCAAAAGGCTTTCTAATCTCACCAATGTGGCTTAACATCAGGTATGTAATGTTTTATGGGGTCTTGAGGATGTGCAAGGTTGTTGGAAATGAGTGTTTTCAAGACATCCTCATATGAATCACCAAGTTTTAAAAATTGACATCTCTCTTTCTTAGGCTTATCTTGGTATCTTGGCTTGTGCTCTTGTTGATTAGATGCATTGAGTTTCATGGCTTGAACAACACTAGACAAGTGTAAAATAGCTTGATTTGTGGGTTTGGAGGAATCCACAACTCCATCATTGACCACTTGTTTGTTCCTATTCCATTGTGAGCTCTTTCCTTTATCCTTTTTAGGGTTGCTATTATTTTGACCATTGTTGTTGTTGTTGTTTCCATGTTTGGTCAAAATTCCTTGTTCTCTCAAAACATCCTCAATCTTACATGTAGTTTCAACCATGGTGTCAAAGGAATCAAAAACCATCTTCCTAACTTCATACCACATTTTGGGAATCAAGTTGCTGACAAGGATGTCAATCTTTTGATTTTCAGGGATGGTCCTAGAGTAGCGAGAGCATTATCATCACCACCTTTGCAAGAAAGTGACAAAGGATTCCCCTTGATTTTGCTTTAAGTTTCATAAGTCCAACATGGTGATAGATCTTGAAAGGTTGTATGAAAAGTTTTAGACAAATCTATGGATGAGCTCTTTGAAAGTCTTAACAAGGGGAGTTATGTTGGTGAACCATTCCATCACTTGACCCTTAAGACTCCTTGGGAACAATCTCATGAGATACAAGTCATCTTGATGGAACACAAAACTCATGATATATAATTGACACATGTAATCATGTGGATCTCCATTCCCATCATACTTTTCCTATTGAGGGATCTCAACCTTTCTAGGAAAGTCTTTCATGCTAACACTTTTGTCGAAAGGATTAGGACAAATTGAATCAAGTGAGAATGAACTCTTGAGTGCCAACATATTTTCCATCATACTCTTAAGTTGTTTGATCTCTTCTTCCTAAGATGGACCTTTCTTCTTAATCTTCTTGTCCACATCAAAGTTGTAGGGGAATCTAGTGCCCTTTTTGATTAAACTCTCTAGGAACTTGTCTTTGTTTTGCTCTAAGTATCTCTCCACATACTATTGGAAGAGTGGTTCTTGTTGTATCTTCACAAAGTCTTGGGAGTTGAGGTCAAAACTTGAGCTACTACCCCCATATTGTGAACCATGGTGAGCATGTTTTGAAGGTTGTCTTCAGTTCCTAAGAGGTGTTCATCTCCTATAATGATCATGTTGTGAAGCCCTTCTTCCTCTAGGACTAGGAGATTGCGAAGGTGTTCTTGAATGTCTCCCACTTTGTGGAGTCTTGGGAGGGGTGGATGGAGGAGAGTTGTTTCCACCACCAAAATGTATGTTGTTGAATTGATCATTAAGTTGTTGAGCCAAGATTCTATCTTTCTCTTCTTGGGAGGCTCTCCATTCTATCTCCAACAAGGCTTGTCTCTCCGACTCTAGGAGTCTAAATTGCTCTTCCTTTTCATATTGTTCATCTAGGAAGGCTTTCTTTTCATGCTCAATTCTCTTAATTCTTTCACTCATGTGTCTTGAACGTACTTTGAGTAGTGAACTTGGTCTTGAATACCTAAATAGGTCATTGGCATATGTTGCATTCACATGAGTTTCATAGGGTTTCTCATCTTGGTTTTCATGTTGTGATTGTTCTTCTTGATAGGCTTTTTTCTTATCTCTTTCAGCCCTTTGGTGTGCATACAGATATCTAGTTGAGATAAGGAGTGAGACTGGTTGATTTTCATGAGAGGAACTGCCAAACAAAATGGTATCTCTATGCCTTTCAAATATGTCATCAAGGATTTTATCCATTTCTTCCCTCTTTCATCGAGTCATTGTCTAACTCATATCCATATCCGAGCAAGAAGATGCTAAGGGTGTACTCAACTCACTAAGGTTACTCTTGGAATCAAACCAAACTTTTGAGTTGTTCCTGAGTGATTGATCAAGTACAAGTTCTTTTCCATTATGTCTTTGGTGAGTTTGAACTAAGGGTAATTGTTTAAAGACTACTTGAGGTTGTTTTCCTTGATTTACTTGATATCTTGTTGTAACCGATATGAAAGAAAAGGTACTAGGTGATAGGATGACCCTAAGAAATGTTGGTACCAAACTAGGATAGTAAAAGCATTCACTTGTCCAAAAGTGAGGTGATAGGATATAATTTTGCAAGAGGAATAAACCAACACTTCCATAGAGGTGCCCACTAAACGAGTGAATAACCTAACACATATGGATCAGGAGGATGACTTACCCAAGTTATATTGATTGAATTTGAATTTTTATGGAAGTGAATGGACAAGAGATTACTAAAACTCTCCAAGCATGTTATCAAAGGATCCAAAGGTTTATCTTCTCAACAAGGATGATTTCTAACTCATCGGTTGCAAGAAAGGTCACTCGTGAAATCAAAGATTACTAGCTCAAGAGGTCAAAACACAAGAACCCATGGTGCAAATAGGCTTCTAACAGTGGGGTAAGTGACCTGATCTGACCCAGATCGACCGAGGAAGACCAAAAATGACTGGATAGAAAATTAGGAAAGTTGATAGTTTCAGATATATCCTAAACAGGAACCAGACTAGGCAGAAAAATAACCAACAGATTTGAAACAACTCACTATTTTGGAAAACTATGGACCAGTTTCACGTGAGAAAGTGCAGTCTCATGTGAGGAAATGTCAAGCTTGTGCGAGGATATGTTAGGCTTCACACAAAAAAGTGCTCGATCAGACTGGAAAATAATAGAGGGCATCTTTGACAAGACTACAGTGAAACTTCACATGAAGTGAAATCCCACACAAGGAAGTGCATAGCTCGCGTGAGGAAACAAAACTTCATGTGAGAAAATGCACTGAACCAGGTGACAAGATAGGATCAGACCGCTTGACAACAAGTTATAAACATGGGAACTCAGTTTTTTGTTCTCTTTAAATGATCAACTAGATGCATTAACATATTTTTATCATTAACCAAGCACACAAGACAACAATCAGGGAGTTCAAGCCAACAATTATCTTCAAACAATGAGCAAGGGACAAAGCAACCTTGCGCGTGAACAAGAATAGTGACGTAGTATTCTACTCCCTAAAGATTCTACTTGTGTATGTTCTCAAAATGTTTTCCAATCATGCACATAGTCCTAGGAAAGAAAAAGTTGGTTTCACTTTAGTTTGTAGTAATGGTCAACTCTGTAAATTTTGCAATCTCAAGTGGGTGAACTCCAATCCAGGCGCACCGGGGTTTTGACACATTTCAAGAATTTAATCAATTGAAGATGTTGAGGAGATCTGACAGCCCAACACGAGACCAAACTTATGGAGATTTCTTCCACAAGGACATTTATATAGCGGTTGATTCTACCATGGCAGGAATGGCTAATATCACATGAGGTTCCATCCATGTGGTTTACCCAACAAAGGGAGTGTCCACTATAGTTAACCCTCTCTAACAAGGAAGACTCACAAAATGGACCACATGGGAACTTAGCTTAGATTCAAGGGTTCTGAGTTTTTGATGCACCCAAAAGGGAATAGAGCATAATCCTCTAGCCTCTTAACCTCACCCAAACATAGAAAGTAGATTAATTGACACGCTAAGTTGCAATCACCTCATCAAGGTTGGTATGTCAACAAAAATGACTACCAATCTCTCTAAATGGTACCAAGAGAGAACGTACCATCAAAGATTGAAGACTAAACCAAGGTTTGTATGCCAACAACAATGACCACCAATCTCTCTAAATGGGACCAAGAGAGAATGTACCATCAAATGTTGAAGACTAAACTAAGTAGAACCATGAGATAATAACAAGTCCTTCTCTACCTATAAGGGGATCTATCTTCAAGAAGAGCTTCACATGTAAGACAAGCGAATGAAGCCCACTCTCTCAAGAACACCACAAATAGTTTTCATAGGGCCTAATTACTATGTGGAACATATATGCAAGAAAATAAATCTAGATTCATTCTTTCCTTTAGAGAAAAAATTGAAATGTGATCTATGAAAGAAAGAAACACTCAATTCAAACACATGAGAGATTCATTTTTATTCCCAAAATCCAAATGTTATAGAGATGCAACAAAATACCTCAAATCCAAAGCAACGCAACCCACTATTAAGCTGCCTCAGAAGATAGAATCAAGAAAATAATTATAGCAACCATTAAATGTCAAAAAATAGCGAGCAGAAAGTACAAATCTATAAATTTTTAGGTCTCTGTTGTCAGAGTTTCACAAGAGAAAATACCCAGTCCTGTGTGATAAAGTACATAGACCCACACAATAAAATGCCTTTGTCATGCACGGAAGTGCTAATGCTAGCACTACTTCATGTGATACAGTGAGAAACTTCATGCGAGGATCTGTACCAGAGATGTATGAAAGTACAAACATCGAACAAAAATTGATATAAAAGAAATAAAGTAAAATAAAATGAGGCCAGAAATTGAATGTTCTGCCCCATGGTGGGTACCAAAAATGTGTGCTAAAATGTTGACACACTTCTATGAGTCATTGCATCCAAGATTTCTCAAGAATGAGATCTCAAATGGCAACTCATAGCTCTCTATTCATGGAGTGCAAGGGTTTATGACAGAGGCCCTCAGTTTAGACCTATTTTATACCCATGTAAGTACACCATAAAATGAGAGATTCAAAGAGGAAGAGCAAGAGTCCTAGTCTCCACGATCATCAAATATGCATGCAAATGAAAATGGAAGCTATTCTATATGATAACAATGCATGAAAGCAAACTAACATATAAAAGGAAATGCTTATGCAAGATTATTCTATGAAATGAAATATGAATCTAATCTAATATGCAAGTGCAAGAGTATTCTAAATGGATTTCCATGGAAGCATGAGAGAAGAAGACAAGAAAAGAGAAGTTTTCATGTTCAAGCTCAAGTGCTCAAACTCTCCTCCAAAATCGCTCTCCAAACCTAGAGCATAACAATACATAAAAATCTGGATCCCCAAAATGAGAAGGAGAGGGATCCTTATAAAGGAAAGTGAATGGTAGAGATTAAGAGGCAAAATCCAAGGGTGGATAAAAATTCTCATTTTGACTTTGGTGCACAAGATTCTCAAGGGGAAAAATCAATGGACATGGTTAAGAGGCAGAAAGATGTGTGGAAGAGATTAAGAGGCAAAAGGAGATTCCACTCATCTTGGAAAGTGTGCATTCAATGTGTAGACAAAAAGTATTTTTCTTTTTATTTTAAATTTAGAAATTCTTTTTTCATGTGCACACATAGGATAAGGTGGATTTTATTATTTGTTTAAAATATTTTTTTATTTAATTAAAAGGGAGCATGTTCTCTTAATTAAAATAAAACTTAGGATAAAATGATCAAACTTTAGGAAATATTGAAATATTTGAATTAATTATGATTTGATAAAGGAAATTGATTTGAATTGAAAATATTGCAAGGCATTGATTCAAGAAATTGATAAATTGATTCCGACATTTGATAAATTGAAGAATGGGGGCCCATAGTCTAGGCGACCATTTTAGGGTGCATACAATTATCATAGGTTACAGTATATCTTTACCCAGCCTAATATGAATTCTAAGTGGAGGTGATGGATGGAGTTTATTTGTGAGTATGACTTTAAGGTCAAGTACATCCAAGATAAGGAAAATGTGGTAGATGATGCCTTGAGTTACAAGAGGCATGAGATATCATCTTTGACTCTTGGTGTAGATTTGCGGAGTCATATACTCCAAGAAATTTCTACAGATACTTGGTACAAGGAAGTGAGAGCTGAGATTGAGATAGGGAGATCTTTGGAAGGTAGGTTTTAGGTTATGTTTTGGATTCAGATAGTCTTTTGCATTATATGAGTTGGATATATGTACCTCCATCACATGATCTTTGTACCTTGATCTTATATGAGTTTCATCATGCACCTTATTCAACACATCCAGATGTCGAGAAGATACATGCAAACCTTTGAAAGCTATATTATTGGTCTGGTATGAAACTTGATATTAATGATTTTGTGGAAAGATGTCTAGAGTGTTAGAAGGTTAAGGCAGACCACTAGAATCTAGTGGGACTATTACAGTTGAGTCTCATTCCATCATGTAAATAGGATATCATCTTGATGGATTTCATTGTAGGTTTGCCTATGAATCCTCGTAGACATGATACCATCATGGTTACTATTGACCGGTTGACTAAAGTGGAACACTTTTCTCCTATGAGAGAATCCTATATAGAAAATTTAGTAGCTAGGGTATTTATACATGATATTGTGAGATTACATGGTATTCCCCACAAGATTATATCAGATAGTGATCTAGTATTCACTTCTTCATTTTGGACTTTCTTACAGCATGATCTTGGAGCATAGCTAAATTTTAGTTGGGCATATCACCTTGAGATCGATGGTCAAATAGAGTGGGTTAATCAGGTGCTTGAGGATATGTTGATGATTTATGTCATAGATAGACAAACTCATTGAAAGGACTATTTATATTTGGTCAATTTTTCCTACAACAATGAATATCATAGTTCGATTGGTATGTCTCTTTTTCAAGATTTGTATGGTCATCCTTATCATACACCTTTGAGTTGGGATAGGATAGAGGATCATATTTTGTTAGGTCTTGAGATGCTTTGAGACATGGAGCAACAGGTGGAACTCATCTATGAGCATGTGACGATAGCCCAGGATAGGTAGAAGAAGTATTCAGATTCTCATAGAGTGGATAGGTGATTTGTAGTTGGGGTTAAGGTATTTCTGAGAGTGCATCCATGGAAGAGTCTAATCTATTATGGAAAGGGATAAAAGTTAGCACCTCATTTCATTGGCCCATTTGAGATTCTTGAGAGGATAGGACTGATTTCTTATTGTCTTTCTTTGTCGCCCATCTTATCTCATGTTCATGATGTTTTCCATGTTTCAGTACTTAGACAGTATATACCATACGTTGCACATATTCTTGACTAGAATGCTTTACAAGTAGAGGATGGGCAGATGGCTTTGGATCCCATTCACATTCTTCAACATCAAGAGTTGACCCTTATGGATCACACCATCAAGAAGGTAAAGGTTCAATGGGACCCTACTCATGATTCATCAGTAACTTGGGAGGACATAGCAAGATTCCAAGATTTATATCCCTATTTGTTTGTAGGCTTCTAAGAGTAAACCTAATTTTAGGGGAGGTGGATGTAGTGCCCACTCATAGTTTGATTTTTTAGTTTTATATTGCAAAACTCTTTTAGGTAACTTTCATGTGTGCCTTGATTATTTCAGCTTTATTATGTGGTTTTGGATGTACGACACTACATCCTGATTTGATACTAGATAGTTATGAGATATCATATTTTTGCAGTTAGATGATGTTAGTTACTTTAATGATGATTATTTATATGTTTAAAATGTTGTTTATATTTATGATTGTACTTGCTCCATACTTGCATGTGTATGGATAGCATGTATGTTTTACCTTTCTATTTGATGTATTTGATGTGGTTGAGGGATGGAGTCATAGTTACCTTCTTGCGGGATCCACATGATGTCTCAATCCCTGCCATTACTTTTTATATATGTGGTTGTGTGTGTATACATACATAAATATATATATATATATGTACACATATATGTATATACATATATGTATATATATGTATGTGTATATATGTATACATATATGTATATATATGTATGTATATATATATATATATATATGTATGTGTATATATGTATATATATATGTATATATATACATATATATGTACATATGTATATATATATGTATATATATATATACATATATATATGTATATATATATACATATATATATACATATGTATATATATATATATATATGTATATATGTATATATATATACATATGTATATATATATATATACATATGTATATACATACATATATATATATATATATATATATATATATATATATATATATATATATATATGTATATATGTATATATATGTATATATACATATATATATATATATATATATATGTATGTATATGTATGTATATACATATATATATATATATATATATATATGTATGTATGTATATATATACATATGTATATACATATATATATGTGTATATATATACATATGTACATATGTATATATATACATATATATATACATATCTATATCTATATATATGTATATATATATATATATATAGATGTACATGCTTGTATTTTATGTAGGTTTGCAAGTATCGAGCATCAACTTTCCTGAATTGTCAGGATGAGCGTGCCCTATCGCAACATCTCAATGGTAAGAGAGGGGAGATAATATTAGGTTTGAATCCCAATGTAAGTCATTTTATTGTCTTGAAATAGTGGACAAGTTTCTAATATTTTACCTTTCTGAATTTGCCCAGGTGACATAAGTTCATAAGCCTTTCCCTTAGGCATGATTATTGTTTTGTTAGGTTCAGTTGGTCTTTGGCTGGTTGGTGTGATTATTGTGAAATGATTAAATAATTTACCAAGATTAATTATGTGGTTTATGTTACAAGTAGCGGTTGTCGTTGCACCAAAAAATGACCTGTTAATGCACGATACAACCACTAGACTTATAGAAGACATAGGCAGTGGTTAAGCCATGTCACGAATCCCGAGGGGAGCACTGACCATTATGCCAACAATATCCCCCTCAGCGTTACCTGAGGGGATTCGAACCTGTGACCAAGCTCTGATACCACTTGTTACAAGTAGCGATTGTCGTTGCACCAAAAGATCGACCTGTCAATGCCCGATACAACCACTAGACTTATAGAAGACATGGGAGGTAGTTAAGCCATGTCACAAATCCTGAGGGGAGCGCTGACCATTATGCCAACAATTTAAATAATTAAATCTTATTAAATATAAAAAATTAAATATGAAAGTATTTAATTAATAAAAATTAATTAAAAAGACTTAATTATAAGTCTAATGGCAAAAAATAAAGATTTAAGTAATTATTAAATTTAAATTTAAGGTAAATTGAATAAAAAATAATGAAGTGATATAAAATAATATTCTTTTAGTTAAAATTGATATGCAATTAGTTGCACATTCAATTTAAATCAATTGCATAAATAAAGTAATTCTTATTAGTTAAGTGAATTGATATAAAGAATAATTACTAAAAGTGCATGGAGTTATTAATTAGAAAATTGAATAAATCATGAAAAAGAGAGATATTGAAAAAAACAAAGTTGTGGAGTTGAGTTGAGTTCCGGGTTTTCATGGTTGAGTTTGAATTTCAGATGCCTTTTTTCTGTATGAGGAGGAATTTGGTCATTATTCTACACACATATTTGCAATTTTTGGATGAAGGATTGAATTGAGAGATTTTTGTGAAAGCTTTTAGATTTTCAACATTTGTCTAGTCTTCTTTGTGTTTATTGAATTGTTAGTTTGAGGTAGGGTTTGAAAACCCTCGTAGATTAAGTTCTTTTATTTCAGAAAGATTGTTTTGTTTGTGTCGGTTATATCTAAGTAATAAATATATTTTATTGATTTTCTTATCATGCTTGGAATTATGGTATTAAGCTTTTAAGATTGTGTAATCTATTCTTGGTATGTTAGGAATTACCATAATTAAATCTCATTTTCCCCACCCTGATAGTTATAGATGTCGACAACAGCATAGATTGTTGTGGCAGCCAAGGCTGCCACGACAACATGGACTGTCCGTGGCCGCCCAAGGGGAAGACCCCCTTTTCTTATTTGATAAGAAATCTGGTTGATTCAGGGATAAGGGTCTGTTTGCATAATCATAATGGCCAAGTCCTTTCTCTTAAAGCTTTATCCATTCCCCAGGGTTCTAAAATATGGCTGAGGCTTGAGTATTTCTAGAAGGTCTAATCTTGGCAAGGAAGTTAAAAATGCCTAATATTCATGTCAAAGGTGATTATTCTCTTATCTTTAATGCTTGAAAGTCTAGTTCGATTGTGAATAGGAGTATTAGCATTCTTTTCAAGCAAATTCAGAATTTTCTTGATTCTTTCAAAAAGGTTACCATTTCACATATTTACAGAGAAGGTAATGCTTTAGCAGATTGCTTGGCTAATATGGGTACTTCCAAATTGGAACTCGATTCCTTGGTGTCTGATTGGTTGTTAGAAAGATATCCTTTTCTTTTGGGTATTATACAGAAAGAGGGTGGTATATAGTATCCTTCTTATTTTGTCATACAACTGCACACATAGATATATTTATTTGAATGCATAAGTACATACATAGTTTGTATTGTATTATGTATACAGTTTGGTGTATTTGGTTATGTTGTAGTTTAAATATATACATGTGCATAGGGGTATTGATTTGTTTTATATTTTTAATGCCCCATTCACCTTTTCTACTTCATTTATCTTAGTAAAGGTTGTATTGATATTTCACATCTTTGGGTACTTGTTTCCCACGTATATTCTCCTTGGGTTTTGTTTTTTGTTATTTTTAAGCTACTTGCCGCACATGTTTATTTCTGCCATCATTATAGATTATTCTTTGGATGCGTATTTGGGATTATGTGGAGATTGGACAGGTCTTGTGGCATCATGAAAATGTACTGTGGCATGTTTGAACTATCTCCTCTTATAATTCTACATGGTTGTGGGATTGATCTCATTTATTTTGGCCTGAGATATATCTCCACTAATGATCCTTTGTAACTATATTTAGTTTCCTCTTTACTAACAAGGCATCTCAAGGTTGTTTTTTATGGGTTTCTTGGCTGCTTATGTTCATGGCACGACACTCTTCCCATATGTTGTATCTGGGTGCTACGATGGAAGGTTCTTCTATCTATAATTCTCTCCGCATGGAATATTATCCCTGTAACTATAGAGTGTTTCTCGAGGTAGAAGATTGGGAGCAGTTGTTTCTTGCACATATAAATAATGACTATTTAACAGTGATGTTTGTCTGTGATCTCTTTCATATTCGAAGGGCTATCAAAATAATTGTGGGAGATGATATTTTATCCCACAGGGAAAGCATTTGATTTTTCCCTCTCAAATCTTGTATGTTTTTCTCTCTAATTCATTTGACCTTTTGCAATCATCATTTCATCTCGAAATCATTGCTAAAAAATATATCAAAGTGGAGTTTTTGGGTACACACAAGCTATCAAAGGCATTACATAAGTATGATTTGTGGAATGAGGCAGCTCTAGTTGGGAATTTGTTTCACCAACATGCATTAATTAATAACCATGAAGTCTTCTTTGTTTATGTAAGAATCAAGAAAGCTCTAGAATGCCATAACTTTCAGCTTATGAAGGCGACATTATAGCTTCACAGTTGATACCTGAACATGATTTATGTTAATAATATTCAGTCAATGATGCATGCTCTACTAGATCTTCTCAAATTTGATGTGAATCTTGCAGCCCCTCCCACTATGGATGAACCACATCAGAAAATGGTTTTTGGTTCTTCTAGTGGCGTTGTTTTAAATACTACTATGGAAGTGAATGATTTGGAACTACACTTGGGTACGGTTGGTTCATCCCTAGAAATTATGGAGTACTAGTAGTAGTTTAGTTTCTCATTGTTTTTGGCTCTCACCAGATGTATGATAACTTCTTTTTGTATTGTATTTGGCTTAAGGCCTCGTATTCTATTCTTGGGTAGTTTTTAGTATGAAGTGTTTTTGTAGGCTAGCTTGGCTAGTCGGGGGGTTTTGGGCTCTTCTCTAGGCTTCTCTCTTCTATAAACTTTATCTCTGGGGCAAGGCCCCTTTTGTATTTACAGGAAAGGATAGAAGTTTTTCTTTCTGGTTCTTTTCTTCGGGAGCCCTTTGAACTAGTTTAATATTAATATAATATATTACGTGGCAATGCCACCTTGCTTTAAAAAAATAATAAATAAATGAATAATAAAATAATAATAGTAAATGTTGATTATATATATATAATGTAATATTTCTTTTTGACTACTTTATAATTAAGATTATTTGGCATCCAAATAGGAAGTATATTAGTTGATATTTATTGTAATTGATAATGTGGAAAAATAAGTTAATTATTAATTAATAAATTCTATTGATTAATAATTAAGGGAATTTGTTTTATTTTCTAAATTGAGAATTTTTATGAAATTATATTGTTTTTAGAAATTATTAATTTTGGAATCAATTTATTTGAAATAACATCATAAATAGATTTCTTTATTATTGGAATATAATTTGAGAATGTAATTATAGTTTTGTTAGTGATTATTTTAATAAATTAATTTGTGTAATGGTACTTTACAAAATAGTTTATTATTATTAAATTAGTATGAATGTTCTTCCTTCTACATTATGGGTTAGTAGGGACTCTTTTTATATCATCCTTTTAGGATTGTACCAGAGGCGGGGTTAGGGTTAATGTATTATGTTTGTTTGTCTTGCATACTTTCATGGTATTTGATTTTGTTATAACCCAACCTTATGGAAGCTTTGATTTTTATTATGATAGAAATTGGTTATGTATGTTCTTGCAATACGTTAGAACTAGGTTTAGATTTTATGATTCATGATGATCTATGAGATATGTTTTGAAATTTATGAACTTAAGGTAGGATTATTTAGGTGTTAAAGGGGAAGTGGCTTTCTTTGGAGGCATTAGAGCCCATAAGTGGTTGCTTGGGTATCATTAGTAGGTTAGTTAAATATATGATAATATAATACATTAAATGGGGTTTTAAAATGAATTAATAAGATAATGGATTCCTCGCCCATGCCTTGAGTGCTAGTATAGGCTAAGGATGGGTGTGGGAGAAGATTTTTTCCTGTCTAGTAGTGGTGATGAGTTCTAGCATGATCGGTTATCCTTGTCTACATGAGATAATTTCAAGTTCCACATATGATCACACTTGGGAGTCAAATCCCAGTGAGATCATCCCAAGGGGTTGACATATGTGATGATACTTTCCTAATTTCATCTTAGGTTTCCTACATGTGTTGGTTTCCTTTGGATTACTATGTGTACCTTTGAGTTTGAGTTTAACCTTTGATATAGGAACTTATAGGACCCTCTCTTAGTATTACCTGATGATTGATTTTGGTATTGTTATACAAGTGGAGTCTGATGTTATCTCCTCAACACAGTGGGAGTGGAACCTCAAGTTTCCATAAGGTCGGGAGGTAGTGATTTTCTTACCATTCGAGACTCTAAAATTCATATACCAATGCTAGATGATCCTTATTGTGGTTTCTTCTTATCCTATCTTCCTTGGAGACTTATTTATATTCTTTCTTTATTTGTACTTTGTACTTAGTTTTATTTATGTACCCTACGACTTGTGCAATGGATGTGGGTTATCATGTATACTTTATGGTTTAGATGTATTTGTTTATTTACAAGATGATGCACTATGTAGAAGAATTATATGATTATTATACTTAATAGATTAAACAATATTTATGTAATTCTAGGTCAAGGAACCCTTGAGATTTGTAATATGTAATTGACATTGTGTATATGATTATATATGGACTTTATGTTTTACTTCCTCTTTGTTATTCAATATTTTTTGTAAACTCTTAAGAAGAAAAAATTATTTTGTAAACTTAGTAACAATTTTTAGGTTAATCTATCCTGGGTTCCCTAGCGGGGCATTACATTTCACATCTTGTGAACTAGAGACTACTATTTCATACCACTAATCTATATTATCACATTGACACTATAAATTTTAAAGAAATGAATATATATATATATATATATATATATAGAGAGAGAGAGAGAGAGAGAACGAAATTCATTCATACCTTTTTATGTGATATTGTGGCATTCATTCATATCTATTGCTGCAATATCTAAGGCCAAGGCACCCACTTTGTAGCGATCCATATATGCCAACATGAATACTATGATATCAACATACATTATTATAATTATAATGGTCCAAATACAAACTTTAGAGGTGGCTAGGAGATGTGATCGCATACAACAATGATAAAGATCAAATTTACAACAAAATATTAAGCATTGAGAGGTCAAGGCTTGTAATCGCCAAAGATATTGAGATCACACTTTTCAAGTAGCATCATTTTTAGTAATTAGAGATTGAATAGAAAATATCACATCAACATTATGGAGTATCATAATTATCCTTCTATGATTGCCAACACAAAGAAATTTCTAGTAGCCTAAGGTGCAAGGTCTCTTGAGCTATAATTCCACTATTGTAATTCTTTAATATAATTGGAAACTTAGATTGTTGGTCTCTCATAGTTAATTTTGTCTAATTTCTTCTTGTGTATTTTCTTCAAATATTTTTAGCCTATCAAATTGAGGTTTATGAGAAAGAGTAGATGAGATTAAATAGTTTTTCAAAGGACAATTCATTTCTTCTTGGGTTCAATGGGAGATGTGCATGAATATATGATGTCTATATTTAGAGAGTTTGCAAGAGGATAGTACAAGATTAATGAGACTCTCAATTTCTTGGTATAAATAAGGACTAGTGGGCTAATAGAGATAACAATGGACATTAAATAAATTTATTCAATAGGAGATCACACATATGCCAATCTAATTCAAGGTCAATGATGATGACCTTCCTTCATAGGAATAAGAAACAAGAGAATCATGGTCCCTGTTTGGTTGAGTTGCAAGAATAGTGCAAGCGGAATTGGATTGATGGAGGGCTATAGCTAGACATCCCTTGAGGACTACATGGACATGAGGATGAGTCATTTACCCACTTAGAGTAATAGAGAATAAAACAATTATCTAAGATAAAATATTGGATAGCTAAGCCTCCCCTTTATTGATGGATCTGTAAGATCAATGACATGAGAATGGGTGCAAAATATGGACACATATTGTCAGCTCAATTATGTGTATGAGGAATGACATGATCTTGGTTGTAAAAGGTGGACACATATTTTTTACTCAATTATATGTCTAAGGATGAAGCAATCAAATATGTAGTACTAAACCTTGATGGGATTGTTCATGAATGGTGGTACCAAAGGTTGTTTCTATTCTAGGACATGGCCAAATCACTTCCTATATCAACTTCACAAAGAGACTCATTGATGAATTTGTTGTGAAGGACTCAAAACTCAACTTCAAGGAAATGGCACAACTAAGGCGAGATGATCCGTGGATATCTATATTATTAAGTTCCATAGGCTTTCAGATATGGTGACTAACATTTCAAAGAGGGGATACATAGCATGATGGATTGATGGATCTTTTGAGGTTTTGGGTAAAGACCCTAAGCCTTAGTACACTCAGAGAAGCAACCAAGAAGGCTCATGATTTAGCTAAACAAACCTCCAAGAATAAAGAATACCCAAGGGAACCTATCTCATAGAAGGACAATGATAAGACACCATTTCAAAATAAAGCTCAAATGGATGAGGTGACCCATCAATAGATAAGGAAAAAGCTCTATTTCAGCTACACATAACTATACAAGACAAGTCACAAATGCCTTGGCAAGGGAAAGATCCATTATATTGAGTTTGTGTCCAATAGTGAGGAGGAGGTTGAATAATTTTAGGAGCATGATGATAAGCCACAACATGTGGAGAATATTACTACACTTTTTGTTACTATAATTGATGGTGATGATGATGAAGACTAACTAAGATCAGAGGTATACAAGATAGTAGAAAGATTAGATTAGTTACTATATTGTCATTGATGTCAAGAAATTGATTTTTGATTTATATTGATTTCCATATCATTTGGAGTATGATATAAGTTTGACTGAGTTAAGGAAGAAGAGGAAGTGAAATGTTGTGAAGTTAAAGAACTTAAATGGGAAACCAATACAGATAAGACAATGTTAAGGTTATGATGATATAATTATTTTCTACCAAACATGTGATTATATCAAGTCGGTAAGCAAAATAGTTTGGTTACTTAGCAGGAAAAATTCATTCAATAAAAGGAAGTAAGTTTTGGTAAAGAGAAAGGAAGTTAAGACATCGAGTAGAAGGTTTCAGTTATCAAGGAAAGTTAACTGAAATTCAGTTGAGGAAAAAGAGTTAATCACCAATCAAGAAATAAAAGTTAAATACAAGGATCATAATGACATGTAATTATGAGCTATGATGAGCTGGAAGATTATAATGATGAGGAAGAGTTAGTTAATTAGATCTACGATTAGGAAAATTCAAGGTGATGATCTATGGAATAGATCTAAGCGGAAAAAAGAGAAGTATAAGTTCCAAGAAAGTTCAAGTTTTGAGGTGATGATAAAACTTTTTACCGAGATCTAAATTCATTGAATTAGTTTATGAGGATGATCAGATGACTGATATTAATCAAAGGAAAATGTAATAAAGGAGATTAAGAGGAAAAATAAAGTCTATATTAAGGATGAAATTGTATGAAGGGTTGATGAGTCATTGACTGATGCAGTGAATAAGGAAAAGATTGAATTCTGAGCCAAAAAGATGAGATTGATGAAGTATTGAAGTCATTGGAAAGTGAAAGATTGAAGCAAAGACAAAGAGCATACAAGGGATCTGATTATGCAAAAGATAGTTGTAGATTTACAGGTCAATTTATTCATTATTTCTTATTAACATTTGTAGCAGAAAAAACTCTTAACCAAGTGGACCTAACATTCTTATTGTAAATCCTTGCAAGAGGTAACATTCTAGAAGAGTGGTTGAAGACCTTTAACCAAGCCACTCCTAACAAGGTGAAGACCCTAACAGATCTGAGGAAAATCCCCTAACAAGGTCACATTTAATAATGTGTATTGTAATATTTAACCAGATTTTCTTTTAAATGAGTATACTTTAGAAGAGTATTTCATTAGTGAGTGAAAATTCCCACAGTGGTTTTTCCCAAATTTGGTTTCCACGTTAAATACTGGTGTCATATGTGTTGAATATTTACTATGAATGTTATTACTGATTGATAAAGTTAATTTACTATTATTGGTTATTATTGAAGTGTGTTTGGATGAGTTGACACCAAGTTGAATCAAAGAAAGTTTTTAAGGTAAAAAGAATCAAGGATTACTAATTCACCCCCCTCTCTATAATCCAACACTTGTGATGAAAGGAGGTACCATTTATAATCTTTCTAGCACTCCATAATACAATTCATTTTAGGTGTGTGTCACTCTATAGGGATAGCACGTCATCATTATGCTTGACAATGGGGCTATACTCAATTTCATAAATACCTCCCTAGTTGCCAAGAGAGGGTTGTGCATAATGGAGCATGAGGGATTTTAGTTCAAGTAGTAGGAGGCCAACTCCTAACTTGCACACATTTAGTAACAAAAATGAGCATCATCATGGGGAAATACATAGTCAAGAATGATTTTTTGTGGTAAACTCAAGGATGATAAGGATTTCATCTTAGGCATTTAGTGGATGGAGACTCAAAAAATATACCTATAGTTTCAAGTGTTTGGATTTCCCATTTAAATTGGATGGGAAAAAGTGTCTTTGTAAGGAATGTCCAATGAAGGTCCTAAAGTAGTTTCGGTCAAGCGCATGGAAGTGATTTTTAGAAAGGAATGTCCAATGATGGTCATAAAGTAGTTTCGGTCAAGCGCATGGAAGTGATTTTTAGACATGATGATGTAGCATGGAAAACACCATGTGTTGTTTTATATAAAATCTTGATTTCCTAGCATATAAACTATCATGATTAGGAGTTAAAATTAGTGTTGGGAAAGCAAAATTTATTTTTTAGTGAAATTCCCCTAGAGCTACCACTTAATCGAGGCTTTGAGAACATGATCGAGTTGGAGAAGGAGTCAAAATAGTCACTATAACTCCTTACTATCATCCCAATAAGTTCAAGGATGAAGATAAATAAATTCAAGAACTTCTTGACATTAGACATATCAGGCCTAGCTCATGTCAATTTTAATATTTAGTGGTATTGGCAAAGAAGATGGAAACCTCAAGATGTGAACCAAATATTGGTCCCTAAACAAGAAAGTCAAGAATTGATACCTCATCCCAAGGAGGGATGATTTGTTAGACTAGCTTCATGGGGAATTCTACTTCTCATTGATTGGTCTTCATTTTATATACCACTATATTTGAGTGAGGGATAAATATTTTCACATGAAAACTTTTTGATGTTTGTATGGCTACTAGGAGATGCCCTTTAGATTGACTAATGTGTATGCTATTTTATAGTCTTGCATAAATTACATCTTCAAAAATAATTTTCCCAAGTTTCTATTTGCATTATTTGATGGCATACTTATATATAGAAAGACATATGAATAACATTACAAGTACTTGAACAAGGTTTTTGGAAACATGGATTCATAGTTATTGTTTGAAAAGAAATCCAAGTGTGATTTTTTCATAATAGAGAATTTATACTTGGGCCACAATATCAGTGCACATGGAGTGCAAGTGCATCAAGAGAAGATAAGGTGATTCTTGATTGGCCACCCCTAAGGACACTCAATTTAGTTGGGAATATTAATTGTTGGATTTATATAACTTCTACAAGAGATTCATGAGGAGATTCTCACAAGTTGGATCCCCATTTTATGACCTCACAAAGGGGTTTTTTTATTGGATAGAGGAGGTACATTAGGCTTTTGACAAGTTGAAGGATACAATGAGTAAGTGCATAGTGTTGGCATTTACTAACTTCCCTCGGCCATTTTTCCTTAATTTCAATGCATTAGAGGAAGGCATTGGAGTGGTTTTGATGTATAATTGTTACTACTTTGCATTTGATAGTCAAAATCTCAAGGATATTGAGATATTCTACTCAATCTATGACAAGGAGATGATTACAACCATGCATATTTTGGAAAATTTTAGGAAATAATCGGTTGGGGAGAAGTTAAAGTTGATGTAGAATTGTCTCTCCTTTGCATTTGAGAGTCAAAATCTCAAGGATATTGAGATATTATACTCAATCTATGGAAAGGAGATGATCACAATCATGCATGTGTTGGAAAAGTTTAGGAAATAATTGGTTGAGGAGAAGTTCAAGTGGTTTCGACCAACCATAATAATCTTTTGTACTTCCTAGAGTAGAAGACTTTGAACAAGAGGTATCAGAAGTGGGTGAGCAAGGTTCAAGCCTGCAAACTCAACATCAAGTATGTGAAGGGGAAGACTAATGTGGTTTTTGATACCCTATCTAGGAGACCCACCATATTCTCTTTGTCCTAGGTTTTGATTGATTAGAGGGCTCATCTTTTGGTGGAGTACTCCAAGAATACTTTATCTTGCCAATTGATGGATGGACGGATTTATGATGATAGGTACAAGGTAGAATATGATGTCATCTAATACAAGGACATGATTCTAGAGATGAAACTGAAGGAGAAGATCTTGAGGGAGGTTCACATGTCACCAAAGTACCTTACAACATATTGATGGGTGGAAAATATGTTTAAGCATGAGACCTTTTTGTTTCATTTTATTAACTTTTTTTTGGGTCTTCTTATCATTAATCATTATGAGAATAAAGAAATAGTTGGCATGTTTTAAATAATGGGAAAAATATAAGTGCCAAATCCGTTGTGATGTTAATCTAATTTGAATGGCTTGAGATAGGTCCTGGCCACATAAAAGACAATCCCAGAAGTTGGTGGATAAGTGGATGAGTTGGAAATGTTTTGAAATTATTCATTTTCTATTTTATGCATTAGGTTTAGAAAGTGTTTTAAGTTTGTTCCAAAGATTATGGCTTGAGGATATAAATATAATGTAATAGGTTTTGTTTTGTTTTTGGTTTAAGGCATGTGGCCAAAATAGAGTGATGTTATATTTTGGTTTGATTCAATTAAAAGCCTATGGCCGAACCAAAACTACTAATGATCTCGATTTACTAGTCATAGGCCATAAACCAAGATCATGTCTAAACTTAAACATTATCATATGTTATGGTATAAGCTCGATACTATCTTAGTTTGTAAGTACTTAATTACTAGTGAAGTAGAATCAGACTTGACACAGGATAAACAAATTTGATAAACTCACCTTGCAAACCAGAGGATGGACCACTCTTGGGGATACTTGGTGAGACCGTGTTTATGTTGTTTGCATTAAATTATGCAATTTGATTACTTTTTGTATTGTTTGAATGTGGAATTTCATTTCTTATACTATGGTAAGGTGTGTTCATGACATCTATGTTCAAATATACTTTGATTGGTATAATGTATTCATTCCATTGCATAGTGAGAAGTTTAATCATTTTGCATCTAGATTATAGAAAACTCAGATTGTTTGTTATTTTTTTAAATTATAATATGATCCTATATATTATATTCTTGTCTTTATGTGTTATGTTTTTCTATAATAGGGTAGTATTATGTTCCTATCGCATTCTTATTGCACCACAGAGTATGAAATTCTTGTCGCATTTATATATAGAAAAGTTTGAACTTCCTAACACTGTCAAAATATTGGGATCAAGAGTGTTTAAAGGTATTACAATTTCAAATATATTAATAAATATGAGCATTTAACTAGTATTATGTATTTAATTTAATCTATATTGTGTATTAAATTTGATCAGATATAATTAAGTTATCTATTTTGGGGATATAATTTCTATTATGTTATGATTAGTTTTGAGAGTATAGTTTAAGGTTGGATTTTATAATATTTTAGGTTAAAAGTTTGATTCCATAATATGCACTACATCCCTACTGAATTCATTTCCTTCACCCATTAGGAAAATAGCCATGGTATCTTTCATTAGTCTATGACCCCAGATTGACATTTCTAGGTATAAACTAAGGAAATTTATATAAGCCCAATCTTAGTCAAACACAAGAGTTAATATGAACCACATTTTTACCCAACATTTTTTGTGTCATTGTCAAGGAAAGGTATTAAGGGTGTGAAACTGTAGTGTGTTAAGTTAGGATCTATGTACCCTTGAGAAAATTTGTGCAACTTCCAATCTTGCTCAAGTAAGTAACTTTGGTTTGCATTGTAATATCTCATTTAGGTGCATGAATATATATAGGGTTAGTAAAGGAATGTTTGTAAAGAAGAATTTAGCAAGTATTCCACAACTCCAAAAAGCAAAAAAAGAGAAAAATCCATTGATTGAAGAAGAAAAACCTAAGCAAGCTAAGTCTGATTTGGCAAAGAAGGTCAGAAAACCTCCCTTTGTCAAGTCCTCGCCTAGTGTTTTTCATTTAATACCTAATATTTCACAAGGGTCATCCTCTACCCGTTCTCAAGATTTTTCTAAACAAATTGAATTTTCTTTTGAGTTGTGTCTACGTAAGTTTGTGGAAACACCATTTTTAGTTCACTGGACTCTTTGGGGACTTCCAAACCTTATAGCATCTAAACTAAACATGGGTGAAAACAATGAAGGTAACCTTGGTGGGGGCAACCTCGGGAGAGAAAACTTAGGTGGTGACAACAACAATGATCCTAGGAAGGATAGAGAATTAGTACATAATAACCCCATTACTTTCAAATTTCCTATTTCTCATCATGTTGATGATGCTCTAATGAAGAATATACCACACTCTTCTCTGCTTGTTTTTAGAGGTCAAACTGTTGAAGATCCTGACATGTTTCTATTTGAATTTGATGTTTTTTTTCACAGCTATGATTACCAGAGTGATGCATAAAAGATTAATCTATTCCCTACCATGCTAAAAGATGTAGCATTATAATGGTTCATGAGTCTCAAAAATATTAGGAGGTGGGAAAATATGAAAGAGGCATTCTTGACAAAATATCAAGAATATTGCAAGACAAAAGAAGGGATGAATTTTCCTACATGATACAAAATGAAGATGAATCAATGGAATATTTTCTCAAACATTTTTCATTTGTCCCACAACAATCATGACAACTATATTTGACTCTTCATATTGTTAAAATATTATTTCTTAGGGGAATTGGTGATGAAAAAATAGATGCATTAAATTTAATAGGAAAAGGTGACATTTCCAAGTTAATGTTTGATGAAATTTGTGACATTTGCAAAAGTTACTCAAGGTCGCAACATTTGGTAAGGAATTGCTCAAGTAAATTTTTGTCTTCAAGAAATGCATCGGGTATAACAAAGTGGGAAATAGGTAATTTACTTGAAGATCTTAAAACTGATTTATTAATTCATATAGGTTAATAAATTGATACATTTTATACTTGTAGGAAGTAGGAAGAGGTTGAAAAGGCTTTGGTTGTACTCTATCCAACTTTTCATAAGAAACATGCTAGTGAATATTTTCCTTATAATAGGACAAATGTATATTCCTTTAAAGAAGTCAACATGACCTCTTGTCTAAGACCTTTTTATTGTAGGTATTCCTGGCATGGAATATTCTGAAGAATCTATATATTTTATATCTCCTAGGCAACCTTTTCCTTGACCAATGTAACCTTGGATGACAAATGATTACATTACCACTGGACCTAGTCAATCTAATTTTTTTCTCTAATCAACCTATATGGTATGAAGGTTGGAAACAACCTTTACACTATCTACAATGGATGTAACACTATTCATATGCTTCATAACCATGGTGTCAGGCATGAAGTCGACAACCTCCAAAACCTTCACCATATCAATCTTATCTACCACAACCATAATTTCCATGTCCATTAATTATCAATCCATATCATCAACAACAATTTCTCCCACCTATACCTTCCTCATCCACTTCATTATCTAATCTATATCATCCACCAAAACCTACACCTGTGCCAAATAAAGAAACTCCAAATCCTAATAATTATAAGTTGGAAAATCTTGTATATAATAATGAAGTGATAGGATATCCAACCTATCTTTTCAACTTTGTTTAAATATATGTAGTTCAAATATGGTCAAGTAAGGATCTATAGGGTCCTACCATCATTGAGATTAATGATTCACCTAAAGAGCCTGAGATAGAATAAGTAAAGGAGCCCCCATATCCCAACCATCTACAAAGTGAGCCAATACAAAGGGAAGTCTCTCAACCTGCATTTGATTTTGTAAATGAATTATGTAATGTTAATATCAAAATTCCTTTGTTACAGGCTATTACATACATTCTAATATATAGAAAGATGATTCACAATTGTTGTACCTACAAGAAGAAGAAGGATTTGAAGACTATCCAAGTCATTGGACAACACACTAACCTCATTCTTGGGAACTTAACAGTTCCTATGTATGTTGATCTAGGAATTCCTATCATCAAGGTGTGTATCAATGATCTTATGATTCCTAATAAACTTGTTGATTTGGGAGCTTCAATTAATGTTATGATGAATGAAACAAAGGAAAATTTATCACTTAAGGGACTTATACCTACTCCCATAGTTCTCTAGATGGTAAAAAATTCTTTGGTCTAACTATAATGTGTGATTGAAGATTTCATTATTTCCAATTATTTATGGGAATATCCAACTAAATTCATGATTTTATAACTACAAAATTAAGCTAGGGGGATACCCCTTGATCTCATGATGACCTTGGTTGGTTGTTGCAGATGCATTCATTAATTTCATTCAGGTAAAAAGGTATTTCTAATGGAGAGAAAATAAAATAATCAACATCATATCCTTTAGCACAACCCTATTACAGATAGAGGATCTAGTATTGGTTGATAGTGATTTAGTTGAATCATCGCCAATTATGAAAATTGGACAAACACTTGATATGGTGGAATGTTCTGAAGATAATATTATTGTTAATTTTCTCCAAAATAGATATGTGTCTAATAAATTTTTGGAAAGGATGGTTCTTTCTTTAGGTTTAAGTGATAATTATCCTTTTGTTAATTTTCCAATGGTAGGTGGTTCATAGGTTATTCAACACTTTATTACATTGCATCAGCTACTACCTCATTATTTTTTGTACTATCCATTTTTATCCTTTGAAAATTATAGTTATACACCATCTACTTTAAAATTCTTAGCTCTTAATTCACCTGCATAATCAAAGGCTATGGAAATTTTTCTTGGACACACACTTAATATTAATCCACATTTAAGTACTAAAAATGTTCAAGGTTTTATTGAAATGCTTATAACTCATAAAGATTCATTTTCTTGGGAGTACCAAGATATATGTGGCATTCACCTTGATACCTACACACTCTACATTTACATTAAAGAAGGAATTCATCTAGTTAGAAAACCACAAAGGCATATTAACCTTGCCTTGAGTGAAATAGTTAAAGAGCAATTACAAAAATTATTAAATGTAGGATTCATATATCCAATTTCAAATAGTCAATGGTTCTCTCCTCTCATTGTAGATCCTAAAAAAAATGGTAAGTGGAGAATTTGTGTTTACTATAGAGCACTTAATAAAGCTACTAAAAAGGATCATTTTCCCTTATTATTAATTGAACAAGTGTTGGACACTCTTGCAATTAATAAGTTATTTTCTTTTCTAGATGATTTCACATATACAATCAGATCTGCATAGCATCTAAAGATTAGAACAAGGCCACTTTTAATTGTCCTTGAGGTAATTTTGTGTACAATGTATTATCTTTTGGTTTATGTAATTCCTCTGCCACATTTATAAGGGTAGTATTGAGTAGTTTTTCAATCCTTGTACATGATTGTGCTGAGATGTATATGGACAATTTAACTATCTATGGTAACACTTATGATGAGCCTAAGGAAAATTTAGAAAAAGTACTTAAAAATTATATTGAAACTAACTTGTCTTTAATCCATGAAAAGTTATATGTCCTTGTTGGTGCCCAAAAATGATGGTTTGGATTTCCTATGGATTTGTCAATCCAATGCTGGGAAACCCAATCATTTTTGCCAACTAAAAAGCTCAACAAAATGGAGGTTTGAACATTTTCAATTTTGGCTCTGCAAAGCCAAGGCTGGTAGGCATGTTACCTTAACCAACTCTGTTGATTCAAAGGCTTTTTATAGCAGATAACTGAATATAAAACTTATGGATTCTCTCAAGGTGGCAAATAAACCTGAGAGGAATCAAACTGTAAGTATCTCAATCAATAGTATATTGAATGCTACAAAAATTGAAATGCTTTGATTAATAGTAAATGTTTGACAAAAGGTATATAAAATTAAATAGATCAAAGAAATAAAATATTACAAACTTTGAACAATGAACTGAATGACTATATTCCAATTATTGATAAGATTAGTGCCTTGCTCCTACTTGGGCAATGGATTCAATTCTATATTAATCCTACGTACACCTCAGAGACAATTTTAATAACTTGTATATAACAAGACCATCATTTCAAGGGCTTCTACATGAATTATAATTGAAACCAGATTATACAATTAGTTCTACTGAATTTAACTCTATCTTTGAGAGACCAATAGAACAGAGGAAATTTTGTCAACCACACCTTTCAACTGATGATCAAACTATATATATATTTCACATTACAAATAACATGAGAATTCAACACAATGAAACAATTTATCTAAATAGATTTATCTGAGAGACTAATAAAAAAGAATTGAAAACTATTACCATGGGTGAGAGAAAAACCACTTATCTCTTCATTAATGTTAAAAAAATAGTACATCAGAGTTCATGTTGCAGTTTTGATCAAATTCTATCCTATGAAATTTTTATTGTATAGTCATCTTTACATTTTACATTATGCATATATGTGTGTTTGAGTGGCTTTCACACCTCTTTAGGGTGAAAAGACACAACCCTTTTTACAAATTATTTTGAAAAAATAATAAACTAACTAAAAAATAACTACCTAAATTTTAGATTTGGGTATGGTCGAAAAACCAAAACACCTTGTGGAAAGATAAGATTTGGGCTGGAGAGAGGCAATTTGATTTCCTAAACTGAGTCATTTTTAGAATTTTAAAATTCGACCATATTCATCCTCTGTCGGGATAATCTTTGTAGCAGGTTGAGATTCCAACATTTTCTAAAGGCTTTGATTAGTTATTTGTATTTATTTGTGTCATAAATATTTCTTCCTTTGAATTTTTTAGTATGGAGAAGCTTGCTTCTTGATAATGGATTGGGACTCCTAAATTCCCAAAATTTAGGGTATCACCAATGGCTCTTTCTAGGGACATATACTCCTTGTGGGCATAGCGAGAATCCAAATATCTCTGGTAGAAGTAGACCAAGTGTGAAGTCCATTAGGCTATAGAGTCACTACATATTTCAATAATCTAATCAAATCAAATCTCATTCAGCGGCCCCGGGCCACCAAAACAAGGAATCAACATTTTCCCCTAGCAAATACTTGATTATGATCATGTAACACTTTGAATTTCCTCAATACGATGCCACCATTCCCATGGACAACATTCATTTCTTTATTAACATGCAATGACTTTTGTTCATCTTCAAAAAGTCATCAGGTGCACTGTAGTCCTTGCTAAATAGAAGATTCTCATGCATTTGATCATCCCTACAAGTAACTAAATTAAGATCTTCTTCTTGGATGCATTTATGTACATAATTTACCCTATACTCAATATGTTGGTTCTCTTCACAAAAAGGATTTGAAGATAACTCAAATTCATGAACTTCCTTCTTATCAAGAATCTGATCAAATAGGACACTCGAATAATTTTCAAAATCAAGCTTCTATAATTTCACCTTATCTTTGCATATTTGATGTATTTCTGGATCGTAGGATAAACTAAAAAATGTATCACTGTCTACATGTTGATCCCTAAAGTTCTATTGTCTATTAGTGTCTTACACTTAGTCATTTTCTAGGCAATGTTGGTTGATCATCACTGCGACCGAGTCATCATATATAGGCCGAGTCATGTATAATATATATTTACCAAGCAGTAGTCACTGTCGAGTAAAACAGTGATCATCAAGTACTTTAGTATTATCCAAGTCAGTGTTTGTCGAGTTATGTAAAGAAGACAATGTTAAGCACTAGAGTATAAAGAATAGTGAATGCAGAGTGCTAGAGATATCAAATGTCGAGCAAGCTAGAATTGACATATGTGTTTGTTATGGCACAAACACTTAGGTAAACTATTTTGGCCGACATTCATATTTCATTTATTATGTGTTGAGGAAATCACAGAGGTGATTACACTCTTATATTGTAATCATTAACCCCTATGTAACACATGGAACCAATTATAATTAGGGAAAGGTTAAGTGGCAAAAAGAGATAATCTAGATTGTAGATCTTAAATCTTGGAGAAATTTAATTGTCTATATAAGATATTATCTGAACCCTAAAATAGTGTGTGTGTGAGAAAGAGAGTATGAAGGAGATCTCATACTTTCAGAATAGAGAAGTATTTTGATGATCAAAGATAGAGTTCAGTGACCGAGTAGAATAGAGAAAAGTAGTGAAGGACAGAACAGAGATATATTTGATAGAAGAGATCAAATCTATACTATAAGGAGGAGATCTGTAATCAGCATCATAGTGTAAACTAAAGAATTAGGTACTAAGACATTTTAACAGGTGTATCAAGGTAAATCTTTTAATAGATTGGTTTTGACATACCTTAATAAATCTCTTAACCGAGTGCTTACTTTATTGTAAGTCTTAAATCCTTTTGCAAGGTAGATTGTATAAGTCTCAAATCTCTTAACAGGGCAGACCCCTCACAGGGTAGATCATATTTTGTGATCAAACTTGTAGCCCTAACAGGCAAAATTTATATTTCAATAGTGAAGATTTGTGGGTGTCATCCCCACCCCAATTTTACCTTTCAAGGGTTTATGGGTAACCAAAATCATTGTGCTATGTTTATTTTCATGGGTGATGTTTAGCTTATTAGATCTATTATACTGTTGAGTTTTATGCTTATGTTATGAAAGTTTTCATTTATGTCAAAATGGATAAATTAGTGATATCTTATTCACACCCCCTCTCAGTATCACATTTTCCCAATAGGTTTCCAAAAATTGGTATCAGAGCTTAGTCTCCTAAAGAAATATAATAACTTGTGAGATAAAGATCTTGAGATGGAGGTTTATAAGTTGGAAAAAATCATAGAGAATCAAAAGATTGACATTTAGCTTGCATTACATCAACTTGAAGCAGCCAGAGAAAAACTAAAGAAATCCTTAAGCAGAAGAAGAGAAATAGCGATTCAACATAATGAAAAACAATATCAAGAAGAAGATACTACTGGAATATTTGATAGTGGCAACTTTGCAAAAAGTGACAAATCCATAAAAGAACTACTGGAGAAAAAAAATATACTGAATGAGGACATCATAAATCTGAAGAGAGAACAAGAAATACAATCTATGAGACTCTGTGAAGTAGTTGAACAGAAAAAGAAAGATGAAGAAGATAAGACAATGGCCGAAGAAGATAAAAGACAAATATCAATAAGACTTGATGAGAGGACAAGTGACATGAAAAGGTTGACAAACAATCAACTAGATATGGTAAATCAACTGGTAGTGGTTAATCAAGAATTGGATAGGAAAGATGTGGAACTCACCAATATGGATCAGAAAACAATCAACTAAAGAATGAACTGAGATCTAAAAAGGAGATTAATGAAAGGATGAACAAAACTAATGAAGCTGTGAGATATTTTGAAGATTTTTTAAGGTCACCTAGAAGATCTGGTGATACATCTGGACTTGGACATGATGATCACTTATCATCCACTAAGGAAGGTGATCATCAAGGAGTGGAGAGAAAAGGAATGCAAAACCAAAGAACAACAAGCCCACATGCCATCACTGAGGAAAGCTAGGACATACAACCAAAATCTACAGAAGCAAACATGGTAAGTTTGATCCTAAACCAAAGTTCAATGGACATTGTTTTAACTATAAGAAACATGGACATCAGGCACATGAATGTAGGACAACGATTAGTAATCCACCCACCTCACCTAAATTTCAAGGACATTGTTTCAACTATCAGAAATATGGACACAGAGCATTTGAATGCATATCAAAACCCAAATGGTCATCAAATCAACAAACTAAGTCACCCAAGAAGGGTAATACATAAAATTGGGACTACAACACTTGGTACAGTTGTCATTACTCTGGAAAATATGGTCAAATTGGAGAAAATTGTTTGAAGAAACATTGTAGGGGTAAATCCAAGATTTGGATGAATGAAAGCATGATATGCTATAAATGCAATAAGATTGGTCATCTGAAGAAATATTGCAGAACACACATACCGAGCAATGATCAAAGCAAGAATGAAGAAACCATTAAGCAAATGAGAAATCAAATGAACAAAACATGGAAGAAGAAAGAAGAGGTAAGTAGTAGTGAAACCAGTGCACCTGAGGTCACCCAATCTGATGGATCAGGTGATCACACTACTTCAAACTAAGAAAAGAAGGTATGTATGGAAATGAATCTTATAATGTTTTAATCTTACATCAGTTCCTAACACTTGTTGAGAAAAATTCCATATCTGCATAGATTAAGATGCATTAGGACATATTTGAGCAAAGAACTACACTGCATATTTGATGTCGAGCATCAATATTCTAGTCTATAGTGACCGAGTCACTAGTGTTTTTTGAGAACTTTTGATAGATGAGATGTGATGTACACTAAGCTATAACCGAATGGTTGTATCGATCAAGCTTATGTAAATCAAGTTTAACATGAGATTTTGAGACAACTGTATCTCACCTAGAAAGTGTATGGATCATTAATGAAGCCCTAATCTAACCGTTTGAAGTCTATAAAGAGGGAAGTTACCATTTATTTTATTCCACCAGTGAATTGGGAATTTTTAGAGTGAATCAGAGAGTGAGTAACCAATTTGATTAGTGCTAAGTACAATTTGCATAAATCTTCACAGTGTGTCATCGGCAAAAATATTTGAAGAACACTTGTACAAGGTATTTTACCGAGTAAATATTTTTAGTATTTTAACCCTTAAGTTGAAATACATGGCATCATCATCATCATCTACAATGAAGAAGCAAGGAAAAGAGGTTTTTAATGTACAATTAGTGAGGAATGAGGCGTGCAAGCCACAAAAATTTTAGGTCATTTTGGAAAGTACAATCATGGGAGATCTGATTGGAGCCTTATCATCAATTCCTAAGAAATTCCTAATGATAAATGATATTCGGTCATGTTATATGTGCAAGATTGGATAAATCAGTGATTATGAACTAACAGAGGCATACGATAAACTATGCAGCAATGGGGTGTTGAAGTTGGAACACCAGAAGGTTTCCAAGAAAGTGTTGGTTCATGCCCTTGACTTTCTAAAAAATTTCAAAGTAGAGTGGATCAAATTGTATTGAGTAGGGTACATGATATGAAAATATCGATGGAGGATGGACCAGTCCAAATCACCAAAAAAATGATTCACCAGGTAACTAGATACCCTAAACTCCCTGGGAAGAAAACAATGAGATGTCAAAGCAAGGAGGAAATACAAGAAAACAAACAGGTAGTATGGAACAAGCGGGGCATGACAATCTCTACTATCACTGACTCAGAAATTGAATTTGCAATAAGGGTGATAGCACACAAATTTTATCAGTCAAGTCAGTTGGATAGTGTTCCATGCATGGTAGTGGACCAAGCTTGGAAGATAATAAAGAAGGATCACACATAGGACCTTGTCGAGCTCCAACTAACAGAACTTGTTGAGAATCTTACATCAATCTAGAAAGAAAAGAATTCAATGTGTAAGTTCAGTTCCCTACTTGTTTGTTTATTTTTCTACATTTAGAAAAAATTTCCTACTGTTGGAGGAGTAGAATGGGATAAGAGTAGACCAATGACAGTTCAGGTTAATGATTGTATTAGTCAAATGGGTGATAATTTTGAAAGCATTATGGAGAATTACCTTGTTGAGTTTAAGAAGAAAATGAGAAAAAGAATTAGAATTATTGTATCCTTAGTAGAGAAATACAATCAGGACATATGCTTTCTAGTTGACATTGACCTCACATATGCTCAACCTATAATACTAAGGGTATCATGGCTAATGCCATTACCTTATGAGGTAAACATTGATGAAACAACAACATTAATTATTGGCTTATTAGTCGAGGAAGTTGATAAGAAGGCTACATATTTTGGAACCTATGAGGAAGATAAGGCTAAGATAACCATGGGATTAAAGTCTTCTACCATGGATGGAAAGAGGAAAAATATAGTGAAAAGCATTGAGAAGATGATAGGAGAAGGAGAGGTAGATGCACCTCTAGAACTGACTCAAGGATTAGGAGAAGATAAGTCAAGTGAGTCTAGTGAAAGTGAAGAGGAAGAGAAAGTGGTAGAAAAGAAAGGAAAGAATGCATCATTTGTCGAGCCCATAAGGAAAAAAATGCAAAAACCAAAGCCTATCTTCTCACCAGTACTTAGGCGAAGAATTAGGGTAGCCTCTACTATTGTAGCTATTGAGCCTCAAAAGAAAACCCTTGCATCATGGAAGAGAAAAATTGTTCAACCTAAGGCAATGTCGAGCCAGTTTAAGAAGAAACCAAGGAGGAACCTCATTTTGGATAAGGATGATGAGGAAATTGACAGTGATGAGGAAATAAAGAAGAAGGTATCATTATAGAAGAAAACACTGACTGTGGATGAAATATGCCACAACATCAAGAGCTTTGTTGGCCTTGCAGGCTGTAAACAAATAAAATTTGAAAGGATGAGTATTGAGGATAAAGAAAAAGTAGAAAAAGAAATTCTTGAGATGCTCTACATATTTAAGATGGTACCACTTCAATTGGGGAAATTGATTCCTAATGAGTTATATCAAAGGATAGCACATAAATAGGAATATTCCCTTATAACAAAAAACAAAATCAGGGAAAGCACACTTTCTCAAGTCACACCAGACTTATCTCTTGCTTACATTCAGCAGTACATGGAGTAGTACAGAAATAGATTCATTCCCAATCTCTGAGCATACTCTATCCTTCAACACAAGGTTGAAGATGTTGTTCAAAAAAGTCTAAAGGTGTGGAAGATCATTTTTGGTCTCATAATTGATAAAAGTACACAATGGGATGCTAGCACATCTATGGGAATTGCATTAGATAATAAAGAGGATGTTAGTGAACCTCAAATTCAGAAGGAAGCAAATCAGAAGACCGAGGAGTGTGAGAAGACAGCTGAAATAGCTATTGTTGATATCACTGAGGATACCCCAGTAAAAATTGATATATTGACCGAGGAAGAAATTCAAGTCGAGGCAGCCAAAGATACATCTTTGCCGAGAAGTAATCATGTGTTATTACAAGTGATATATTATCCACATATTGAGGATACATTAATTGTTAAAGTTACCTTTTCTAGTCCACATATAGTTATAGTTGCTATCCGGTCACAGTACCACTACCGAGGAACAAGACAAGTCGGTAATTACACCTCTGCCTACATCTATTGAGGAGTCAAATAAAGGGCAAGAAGAATAGTCTGCATTGGTTGTAGTAAATCCTCATGTGGAGGAAAAGGAAATAGAAAAGAAAGAAATAGAAAAAGCAAAGGATATTCAAGAGCCTAAGGAGAAAGAGGCAATAAAATCTCTTATACAGATGTCGATTGGTACAATACCTAGGAAGAAGTCATAGAAAAAGAAGGAGAAAACTCCTGCTCCACAAGTGACACTCGAGGGAGTTATTTTGATTCCTAAATGGAACACAGATAACTTCACCTATGATTAGATGCAAATTCTACAAGATCTTCTGAAGAAGAAGAGAAAATAGGAAGAAATGAGAAGGGAACATCAACAAAATCAAGTGCTTCATGAAATAAAAGGTATATTCATAGATTTTTTTGATATGACTGATGTAAATGACTCTGGCCCTATTCTGGAACAACTTGTTCACATTGTCAAGAAAGTGACTGATGATAACAGCAAGGCTAATGACAAGTTGTTGCAGTGGTCAGAAAGGAAATTTGAGACCAAGGTACTTAATAAGGTTTGTGTAGACATCGCAGTGAAGCAGGAAGAACTTTCTACCTTAATAAAAAACTCAGAAGAAGTTGTATAAAATGTGCATTCTTTGTACAAGAAATTGTGTGATGTAGAAGTGTTTACAAAGGACAACCACGATCTGATAAATAAGCTACAGTTAGATATCAAGTCTACAGGTCACTCATTGAGCTTGGATGCAAGTTCCAGCTCTATACATTATACCAGGCTTCTACATACTCAAGGGAGGTTAGCCGAGTTGATGGCTAGTGATGGTAAGATAAGAGCTCACTTACTCTCCATTCAAAAAATGTTAACACCTCATTTGGAGGCCATGCAAAGAGAGTTAGTGATTTAAAAGGAATTAGTTCAGAAAGATCCCCATCTTTCTATTGTTGAGAGCCTAGTTGATCTAGCTGTCAAGCTAGAGGTAAAGTCCAAGGTTTTGAAGATTACAACATCTAGTTGGGACAATGCATTGCATATGGTCATGCAGCTTCATAAACCATTTCTGGACAAGTATTTCAAGATCCCTACACCCCAAGAACTTTAAGTGATAAAAAAAAGGGGGAAATAGGAGTGACATGACATGTTAAGTCACAAAGAGGGAACAACATTAGAAAGAAGAAATGAATGGTATGACATACTAAGTTTTGTAAATGTATATATGTATTCGAGTGTATTTCAAATAAGGAAGTCTTATGTGTAAAAATGTAAATTTTTTTTTGTAAGACCGAGTTAAGTTTTAGGGGGAGTATTCTGTAAATTATTATTGTTAGTACTAAGTACTCTTGTAAATGTATTAAAAATTTCATGATGAAGTGTTTTTGCCACTAATGTCAAAGGGGGAGATTGTTGATCTCTAAATTTTTGTTGTCTAATAGTGTCTTACACTTAGTCATTTTCTAGGCAATGTTGGTCGATCATCACTGCGACTGAGTCATTATATTTAGGCCGAGTCATGTATAATGTTGATTTACTAAGCAGTAGTCACTGCCGAGTAAAATAGTGGTCGCCGAGTACTTCAGTATCAGCCGAGTCAGCTTTTGTCAAGTAATGTAAAGAAGAAAATGTCGAGCACCAAAGTATAAAGAACAGTGAATATCGAGTGCCAGAGATATTGAATGTCGAGCAAGATAGAATTGACATGTATTTGTTATGGCACAAATACTTAGGTAAATCATTTTAGCCAACATTCATATTTCATTTATTATTTGTTGAGGAAATCACGGAGGTGATTACACTCTTATATTGTAATCATTAATCCCTATGTAACACATGGAACCAATCAAAATTAGGGAAAGGTTAAGTAGCAAAAAGAGACAATCTAGATCGTATATCTTAAATCTTGGAGAAAGTTAATTGTCTATATAAGATATGATCTGAACCCTAAAATGGTGTTTGTGTGGGAAAGAGAGTATGAAGGAGATCTCATACTTTCATAATAGAGAAGTATTTTGATGATCAGGGATAGAGTTCAGTGACCGAGTAGAACAAAGAAAAGTAGTAAAGGATAGAACAGAGACATATTTGATAGAAGAGATCAAATCTATACTATAAGGAGGAGATCTATAATCAACATCACAGTGAAAACTAAAGGATCAAGTACTGAGACATTTTAATAGGTGTATCAGGGTAAATATTTTAACAAAGTGGTTTTGACAAACCTTAGTAAATCTCTTAACCAAGTGCTTACTTAGTTGTAAGTCTTAAATCCTTTTGCAAGGTAGATTGTATAAGTCTCAAATCTCTTAAAAAGGCAGACCCCTCATAGGGTAGATCATATTTTATGATCAAACTTATATCCCTAATAGGAAAACTTTATACTGCAGTAGTGAAGATTTGTGGGTGTCATCCCCACCCTAGTTTTACCTTTCAAGTTTTTTTGGGTAACCAAAATCATTGTGTTATGTTTATTTTCATGGGTGATGTTTAGCTTATTAGATTTGTTATACTGTTGAGTTTTATGCTTATGCTATGCAAGTTTTCATTTATGTCAAAATGGATAAATCAGTGATATATGATTCACCCCCCTCTCTCTGTATCACATTTTCCCAATAGATTTCTGACACTACATACATATCATGAATTTCATCAACTTCAAAAATATCATTAGGCATGTTATCTTCATCATGATGATGATGGGCTTGATTGCATAGAAAATCTTCCTCAAATAATGGATTCAAGAACATAGAAAACTCAAATGTACCTTCTTATGCTTTCTCTTCAAACAATGGATTCAGGAACATAGAGAAATCAGGCATACCTTCATGAGAACTTTCATCCGGCTCCACAAGTTTTCTATCATACAAGATACCAGAAAATTGTATACTAAACTCATTCTTTTGAAAAACATCATCTGCTTGATCAAAAAGATTGATATCTTCACTAGCATTATCTCTTGAAACATCTTCATTCTCACCTTCCGTATGCAGTTCTATTTCATCTTCACTATTTGATTCCTGGAAATTATCATCTATTTTATCTAGTACCCATTGATTATGTGTTGATCCATTAACCTGTTTATGATGGTGAAATGAGAAATTTTTTAGACCATTGTTCCTAACATATTTCTGATATTCAATGTCCAATATATCTAAAATTTCTTCTGTAGTGAGAAAATTTTCATCTTGATCCTACTTCATTATCTACATCTACTTCACATGTTAAATTTTCAGAAGAGTCAGCCATACACGAATCACTTACCGGTTCCATATCCTCAACATTTTCTTCTCTAATGGATACACCACAAAGTAAATTTCTAATTTTCTGAAGTATGAGGCTATGGACAAAGTTATCATTTCCTTCACATGTCTGGTAAGTATTTTCTTCTTCATATGCATCCTGGGGAGGTATGTAGAGTTCTTCTTCCATAGTGGAATTTTTATTTTATTCATAGTCACAACACTCATTATCTTCTTCATCACTTGCATTATAAAATTCATATACGAACCATTCTACAAATTCCTTCCATGATGAAATGCTCTATGCAGGTAATGACTCATATGCTTTTCTTGCATAATCCCTGAGTGTTTCTACAAATTGAATCATCACCTGACCTTCTTCATCAATTTCATAATCTTCTATGAATGAATGGAATAATTTTAAATGTCATTTTACTGAATCATTATATTCACTATAAAACCTTGGTACAGCTTGTGCAATTTGCAAAAATAACTTATCTAGAAAAAATCTAAATCCTCTAAAATTCAACGGCATGATGCCATCTGAAATATTTTCTCTAATACATTCTGTAGTGAATTCTCTATTACTAACTAGGGGATCAATATTCATTCCCTCTAGGTTCTTTCCCTTAGTGGATTCACTGATAACTTCTGACACACAGAGTCACCACCTTCTTATCAGAAGGAAAAGACAAACTAATCTTGAATTATTAAACCAACAGAGTCACTTTCTAAAAAACTTAAGTAGATTCATCACCCATGTCTTCAAGGGAAAAATTTAACTTGGTATTATGATTTCTCTCACTTCTAGCAGAATCTAACTCTCTGATCACCAAAAATTTTGAGTAATTTTTTTAAAAACAACTCCCCAGTAGAGTCACCAATTTGTTGGTGCCCTAAAACAATGGTTTGGATTTCCTATGGATTTGTTAATCCAGTGCTGGGAAACCTAATCATTTTTGCCAACTAACAAGTTCAACCAAATGGAGGTTTGAACTTCTACAATTATGGCTCTACAAAGCCAAGGCTAGTAGGCTTGTACCTTAACTAAATATGTTGATTCAAAGGCTTTTTATAGTAGATAACTGAATATAAAACTTGTGGATTCTCTCAAGGTGGCAAATAAACTTGAGAGGAATCAAACTGAAGTATCTCAATCAATAGTATATTGAATGCTGCAAAAACTAAAATTCTTTGATTAATAGTAAATGTTTGACAAAAGGCATATAAAATTAAATAGATCAAAGAAATAAAATATTACAAACTTTGAATAATGAACTGAATGACTATATTCCAATTATTGATAAGATTAGTGCCTTGCTCCTACTTGGGCAATGAAGTCAATTCTACATCAATCCTACATAAACTTCAGATATAGTTTTAATAACTTGTATATAACAAGACCATCATTTCAAGGGCTTCTACATGAATTATAATTGAAACCAGATTATACAGTTAGTTCTACCGAATTTAACTCTATCTTTGAGAGACCAATAGAACAGAGGAAATTTTGTCAACCACACCTTTCAAGTGATGATCAAACTGTATATATATTTCACATTACAAATAACATGAGAATTCAACACAATGAAACAATCTATCTAAATAGATTTATTTGAGAGACTAACCGAAAATAATTGAAAACTATTACCACAGGTGAGAGAAAAACCACTTGTCTCTTCATTAATGTTGAAAAAATACCACATCAGAGTTCATGTTGCCCTTGTGATCAAATTCTATCCTATGAAAATCTGTATTGTATTGTCATATTTACATTTTACATTATGTGTATGTGTGTGTGTGTGTGTGTGTGTTTGAGTAGCTTTCACACCTCTTTAGGGTGAAAAGACAACCCTTATTACAAATTATTTTGAAAAAATAATAAACGAACTAAAAAATAACTACCTAACTTTCAGATTTGGGTCTGGTAGAAAAAAACACCTTGTGGAAAGCTAAAATTTGGGTTGGAGAGAGGAAATTTGATTTCCCGAATTGGGTCATTTTTAGAATTTTAAAATTTGACTATCTTTAGCCTCTGTTGGCATAATCTTGGTAGCAGGTTGAAATTCTAGCATTTTCTAAAGGCTTTGATAAGTTAATTCTATTTATTTGTGTCATAAATATTCCTTCCTTTGATTTTTTTAGTATGGAGAAGATTGCTTCTTGATAATGGATTGGGACTCCTAAATTATCAAAATTTAGGGTACCACTAGTCCTTATTGTTCAGGCTTAGAATTGTTACCCTAAATCAGGCATTAAGGCAAAACAACAATTCTATCCTGACAATGGAAACCTCTCCTAGCTGTGGGTAGACTATGGATGAAGAGGAATCTCCAAATTCTAGGCCAGTTCCTATAAAATATGGAATATCACTTAACCTGATATGCAATTTGCTGGGAAAAGGGAAAAGAATACTATAACTAAAATATTAGGGTGATACACCAATAAATATCTCAGACTTTGCAGAAATGATGAAACATCAATCCTAACTCAAAAATGAAGATCTCAATACTCTGAATCTTTGTTTAGCATATAGGTTGACAAAACATGCTCTCAGGGTTTTACCACAAATAGCTTGGATAATCAACAAACATGCATTTCTCATACAAGGTCTAGGAGCAATTGATTATCTTGAGAAGGAATAGAAATCTACTCACTTCCTTTAGATAATAAATGATTTAACACTTGTTAGAAAAGATGAAACAGGATTCAATATCAAAACAATTTCACAAATATGAGCCAAAATCTCTGATTCATTCTCTCCAAAATCTGATAAAAATGATTACAAAATGGCCTTCAAAGCACTTAGGAACAATGTGTTCACTATATGCTCTCTCTCCAAAATCTACAACCCCTAATTGATCCTCCAAAATCAATTTTATCTCCTGCCTATGCCTCAAATCTGAAAATCTAAGTCTTTCAAAATGCCTAATCTTAGCCCAAAAATGTGCCAAAATACATGCCAATAACTAAGAATTTTTTAAAAAGCTTCCTATAAATGCCCCCCTAAATTTTTGGCTTATAAAAAGGATTTAAATCCTTTTACAAAGAATAATTGCCAAAATTATGGAAAAAAAATAACATTAGATAAAAATATAATATTAAACAACCTAACTACATCTCCTAACGTAGATAAAAGATTCTAAGTGCAAACTATATGCAATGTCGGGAAAGTTGACATGACTTTTCATCCACTTGCAATGCGATGCAAAAAATCAAGGAGATAAGTATGCAAGGTGGCACTATGAGCAATTTTCAAGGCTCTGCAAGAATCAGACATGCATTGAAAGCATTGAATTGCTTGGTGAACTCCAAATAGTTATACTCATTTTGATCTTGGCACTTGTGTTTACTTCATTCTTCTCAAAGAATTTTAAGGGAAATGAAACCCTAACATGCAGGAAAGCCTTCGAAAACTGTTGATGAAGCTTAGTTTGACTGTAAAAGAACTCCACTGTTGAACTTGAGCCTTCTGTTAAACTGAAGATCACTGCTATTTTTATTGATGTGCATCCCAAATAGGGAACTCGGCATTGAATACAACCTCAAGTTCACCGAACTGTAGTTTACTTTTAGAACTCTCTGTTTATCTTATGGAGCTCATTTTTCTGGCATGAATATCATGAAATTGTAACTTTTAT